>CM026427.1:16378929-16856361 GCA_014871385.1 Ceratodon purpureus
ATGACGTCAGAAAGGAGTCCCTGATATCTTCATTTGGCATAAGTATCCTTATTTAGCGTAAACTTACCCATGTTTAACTGAATATATAAATGGTAAACATGAAGTTCATCTGAAAGGAATGACTGTGCAATGGCACAACATTCTCCAGCTAAGCGGCGCTATAGCGTAGATTTTAGGACGGTGCAATGGATGTCAAAACCGGCAAAGCGTCGGAATGGGAATGCTGAAGCTCTCTGGAATCTGTAGCCCGGAGTTCAGATCAGATCAATCAGGAGAAATCTTTACAGAAAACTGCCATGCGAACTTTCTGTAAAGATGATGCGGAGTGTGCAGCCTCCGTCCAAAAGCGAGCTTCTGGGTGCATGAATATGAGCATTTGGGTTCCCCCGACGCAGTTAATGTAGGCGGCCGAGTAGTCGGGCGAAGATAGTGAGGACGCAGATGGGCATGCTCATGGGCCCATACGTGTGGAGTCGTGGACCGCCATACTAACTTAAGGATCCTCCTCTCCCTCTGTGTTCGCATTGCCTTCTCACAACCCCCACTTGCCCACACGATTCTACTACAAACACAGAAAAGCGCAACTGGTTTCTAGCTTCACTTGGAGAGCAATCTACCGTTATATTGTAGTATAATGACGAGGCTGTGCCACAGCTCGAAAGGTTTGAGCAATCCAGAATAACGTTGTGAAGTGAGTGTAGCTTTCTGGCAGAGCTTGGGAGTTGACTTCGAAGTTAGTAGAGTCGGTTGGGTTTGCAGAACGTGAAGTGTGATCAATAGTTGAGAAAGAGAACGCAGGGTATGATTGTTGAGGAAGAGAATATAGGGTGTGAGCGTTGAGAAAGAGGGCTCAGAGTGTGATTACGAGAAAAGAACGCTGGCGGGGTTTTAAGTGATTGAGCACAATGCCGCCGAACGTGAAGAACGTGGTGGAGGAGCCGGAAGGGGGCTGGGCGGATCACAGCGCTTCCAACAGTTTCATCGACTTGGACATTAGTCTAGACCTCGTGCCCAGCAAGGACTACGGCAGGCGGTCGTCTGCCTCCCATCTACCCAAAGCCAAGGAAATGAGGAATGGAAATGCGTGGTATGGAAGATCATTTCTGCCAGCAGAGTTCGATTTCTATCGAGTCTACCAAATTTTGTTCACTTAAGTCTTGTAGGGCAGTTGTAGATTCGTGCAGAATTGCATTGGAGGTTCAACTTGCTTGTTCGCCGATGAGGTGATCCTTTACAGAATGCAAGTGTAAAGTCTCTGGTTCGCTCAAAAAATGTGGGAGAATTTTGAAGTTTTTTTGTGGAATTGTTTTGGTCCAGGGGTGAGGCGAATGAATTACAGAGTAATCTTCACATCGAAGTTGGAGATCGCAGCTTTCGTCTTCACAAGGTAAATTGTGGCGATCACTTGCCTGTCGTTCGTTCCTATTTAGTTCTTGGTTTGCGAAGAACCGAGCTTCAATTCCTTTGACAAACTGTTTTTGTTGATTTTTTTCTGCTTTCTTGGACAGTTTCCTTTAATTTCCAAAAGCGGAAAGCTGAACCGCTTGGTGTTCGAGCTCCGAGACCCGGGAAAGGACCGCATTGCGCTTCATGACATGCCCGGCGGCGCGAACACGTTCGAGATTGCGATGAGGTTTTTGTATGGCAAGTCGAGTCTCCCGCTCACGTCTGCCAATGTGGCCGAGCTTCGGTGCGCCGCCGAGTTTCTGGAGATGAACGATAGCTTGGGCGACGGGAGCTTGGTTGCCAAGACGGAGCACTACCTGAACCTTGTCGTCGTGAGCTCATGGAAGGACTCAATTGCCGTCCTGCGCGCGTGCTCGGATCTCAAGCCCTGGGCGGAGGAGCTCGAAATCGTGCGCCGCTGCAGTGAGTCCGTCGCGTGGAAGGCCAGCACGGACCCGCACGGCCTCCGTTGGTCGTACTCTAAATCCACCGGTGGGCGCGATGCGCCGCGCGGCTGGTGGTTCGACGACGTCTGCAGCCTCCAGATCGACACCTTCACCAAAGTGATCAATGCCGTCGTTGCAAAAGGTATGGACTACACGATGGTGGCCGCAGTCGTTGTGCAGTACGCCCAGAAATGGTTGGGTTTGACGAAGGATTCAAAGACCTTACAGCGGAGTCACAACGATTCTCCGAAGTCTAATGGTAGCATTGTAGCGTTCACGGGGTTTAACCGCGACGATGCGAGCAAGGTGCAGATTAGGAACCGGGCGATTCTGCAGGGGATTGTAAGCTTGCTCCCATCGCAACCGGACTCTGTTTCCTGCAAATTTCTCCTTAAGCTCCTGCGCACTGCGTGCGCGGTGAACGCTGGCCCGATGTGCAAAACGGATCTGGCGAGGCGAATCGGGGTTCAGCTGGAGAAGGTCATGGTGGATGAGCTTCTGATCCCTGCCTACAGCGTGGCCAGCGATGCCATGTATGACATCGACGTGGTGCACCAAATGGTGGAGTACTATCTACAAGAGCAAAACTCCGGGAGTCCGCCTCTGAGCCCCACGAGCAGTGCTGGGCAGTCGAGCACCTCCGATGGTACAAGCAGCACGAGTGGGTCAAGTGTGATGACCTCCTCGTCCAGCGATCGCAGTGTCTCGGGGTCGAGCAACAGCGGCACCAGCATCTCTGGTACAATCGACTCTCGCTCAAGCATCTCCGGCACGACCAACTCTCGCTCAAGCATCTCCGGCACGACCAACTCACGCTCAAGCATCACCGGTACAACAGACTCGCGCTCAAGCATTTCCCGGTCCAGCATTTCGGGAACGAGCGTCTCCGGGAGCGGGACTTCGATTTCGCGCACCACGTCGGAAATGAGTGACTCCTCGGGAAGCGATGAAAGCACCACAACGGGGACGACAATCATCGAAGAGGAAAGTGTGAAGCTGGACAGCAGGTTTGAGAAGTCTAAATTTTTCTCCACAGAAGGTCCAACACGGAGGCCGCAGCTACCTCCGACGTCGTCGAATCTCAAGGTGGCTCGCCTCCTGGAAACTTTTCTGGAGGAGGTTGCGAAAGACTCTAGCATTCCAATTGGAAAGTTTGTGGCGTTAGCCGACTTGTTTTTGGACTTCCCTCGCGAATCAGATGACTGTGTCTACAGAGCAATCGACGCTTTTCTCAGGGTAAGTGACAATGATCATGTCGGCCAATTAATCGGGTTTGGGACTTTTCATGGTGCTGATGTGTTCAGAAGGATTAAATGAGTTGATAAGTAACATTTGGGTTGATGATGGTGTTATCTGCAGTCGCACGCAAGCTTGAACGACCAAGAGCGCCGGAGGCTGTGCAAGGTGATGGACATTCAAGCATTGTCACTGAACGCGTGCATGCACGCCGCGTCCAACGAGCGTCTCCCAGTGCGTGTAGTGGTGCAGGTGCTCTTCACAGAGCAAGTGAAGCTCCGAAACGCCATCACCGGAACGGCCATAGTCAATGACAAGGGTGTTGGCAGCATTCCTGCCAGCTTCTCCTCGTCCGGTTCCCGAGACACAAGTTACTCCGAATCCAGCTCGGACCCGCTCTCAAGCTCCAGCACTTCCGGTTCCGACACATCCACCACCACTCTCTCGAATTCCACTACCACTGGCACTTCAAGCAGTAGCGCCTACAGCCTGTCTATCCACAGCGTCGCGCCCAGTGCTGCCCCGAGTGCGGCTCCCAGCGTTGTGAGTTCTCTCATGCCTGGCGGATTAAATGTTAAAGACACACTCCGGGGCGCTCTCTCCGAGATCGAACTCCTGCGAACAGCCGTACAAGAGATTGAAATGGTGAAGGCGCGATTGGGATTCATGGACGTGCTCCAACAGGAGATGGAGAACATCAACCGGAAGTTTATGGATCTGGCTCACGATTACACTGGCATGACCCATCAAGTGGAGGAGCTGACAAAAGCTTCCAAGCACAAGGGCGGATGGACCTCTGGATGGAAGAAAATGGCGAAGCCTTTCCATGGTAAGGACCACCCGGATTCACAAAAGGGTTACAACCCTACTTTGATGTCGGAGAAGCATCTGAAAGCACCCTCGGACAATATTCACCTGTATCAGCAAATGAATATCCTCCATCCCACAGATGTGCCCCTTCTTCAGCACCTGAAGACGACGCCGGTGCAAGCTGCAGTTAAGACACCAGTACCTGAAGCGCCGAAGGCAGTGCCTGCGACCGCCAAGGCCGTGCCATCGGCCGCGAAGAGTACAGTACCAGCCGCGGGTGTATCAAGGATTCCAGAAGCGAAGGTGGAGACGCCGCTCAAGGTGATTGTCAGGCCAAAAACTGAAGCAGCTCCGAAACTCGAGCTAGCTATAGTTCCGCACGTGCAACCTGCACCTCTAGGAGCTGCATCAGCACTTCCGAAGGTGAATGGCGCTGGAGATCATCATGGTTCGAAGGATAATTACCAACCGCCACGGCCCAGTCTTTCGAAGGACCAGCCACCGCACTCGAGTGTTTCGAAAGAGCAGCCGGCGCAGCCTAGTCTTTCCAAGGATGAGCCCGCGAGACGGAGTGTATCTGACACGCCGAGGAATCAGAGAGACTCGAGCAGCTCACATCATCATCATCACCACCATCACAAACATGGCAGTACTCCTGAACCTCGTGAGCACCAGTCACGGAGCAAACACCGTTCACGAACCCCGCCCCCTGACGTGCGGCATGGCCGGCACCACGGCAAAGACTCGGACACCGTCTCCGTCTCGAGTAGTGATTACTCCTATTCGAGTGCTTACAGCAATCCACGCCACAGACACCGTGATACGAGCTCCAGCCACCGCTCGGAGGATCGCAGCCACCGCAGTAACTCACATAGCCATGGGGGACACAAGTCGCACCACCGGCGCCGAGATGGGTCCCGGTCGCGAAGTCCTGACGACCATCATCGCCGCCATCACCCCAACAGCAAGGATCCGTCACGCCCGAGCAACGCTTCAAACCATAAACATGGGTCGGATCATCACTCTGGTCACCATGGGCATCACAGCAAGCCGCATCGCCGGAGCCATCACAGCAAGCACCATCACAAGAAAGATTATGACTCTGCTTCTAGCTATAGTAGTGATTCTGGGTCTCCAAGGCCATCAAGACCTCGGCGCAGATCGTCAGCAGTGTAAATCATCAGCAATACTCCTTCACAAGCCTTACATGTATTTTCAGTTGGTAGGTAGTTCCAGGCTTTCTCGGTTATTATACTTTTACATTATCAAGGTGGTTTCAAGGTAGCTCATTTAGCATACATGCCCCTTCTGGAAGTTTAGAGTCTTAGAAATAGATGATATGTGGGGTTTAAGATTAATCGACAAGTAGGAGATTCAGGTGGAAATAGTCATAGTTTCGGAGAACATATGTGCAAGACCAGCTTGTGAAGTTGGCGGTAGAAAGGTGCTTGAGTGCTTGAGAGTTTGTATTTTGGATCTCAACTTGATGTTCTTTTGTACAGTACTACAATGGCAGTATATTTTTTCCTCAGCTGCATAATTCCCTGTCCTACTCCGGGCCAGGCCCGAGCAACACAATATTGTATGTCTTGATTGCTTACAAATTGTAATGGAGTTGCTCACGACATGGCGTTAATGATGTGGATTAACTTCCTGTGTGCACCTCACAAGCTACCTGTAGCTGAGACTGCTGGTCCCTGAACATTCAGTTTCTCATTTCAAAAACAGTAGACGAGCTGTTTTCTGAATGAGCAGAGCGTGGCTTGCTTGCTGGCAGCCCACTTGCATTGTAGCTACGTCGCAGCCGCTACGGTTAAGCGTAGTAGACGAGAGCTGAGGTCCCAAAGATAATATCCCTTCCACCGATCTATTGAGAGCGTTGAATCACGACTCCAGAGTTCAACTACATTTGTATACTCTTTGATTCGTTACTTCCTTGAGTTTAAAATCGATCAAAATCAATCAATCAAGTGGTGGTATCTAATGCAAATAGGTAGTTGTAGATTTCCGAACCCTAAATGAACGATCCTGTACAAAGCATTTTGCAATTTCGGGTTCGTTCTTACAATATCATTCTTAGTGTGATTTTTCTTTTTCGTGTCTTGAACATGAGAAAGTGAGACATTTAACACGTTCAAAACTGGTAGGCACAAGGAGACAGGTTACAAATTGTCATGCCTGCGATCGGATCGCGGAGTGAAATATTAGTCCAATGAGTTTACAAAATATTGGAAGACGCATGGAATACGACGTCACCTTAGTCCTGCTAGAACTCCTCACTAGAATGGATTATCCGAGTGCAAAAACAGGTATCTCTGCAAGACCAAAAGGAGTCTGCAAAACCATGCTTTTTGATGTTCAAGACACGAGAAAGCTTGAAGCAAAAGCCCAAACTGATGATATTAGCGTGCTTAGATGATGATGAGTCAAAAGCACATCGCTGCTATGGTTATCTCAAAGAGCGGATGTACATTTATTGGAATATTCATCACTGTGGCAGTTTGCCAAAATGTGATTCAGGCTGTTACCGCAGGACAGGCAGGCGAAATCGTCTTGCAGGCTATGATTAAGCCTAGGTCGTGAGGGCCACGTCAAGGAGTGGCAAGCTCCTCTACCACACGGGGGCAGCAGGCGGGGAGTCGCGGAGGAGCAGTAGCGATGTCGCGAGGGAGGAGGATGAGCAGGGAGCATGTAGAGGGTGGTGGACCCAGATGCCGAGGTGGCATGGAAGGAGAGTAGTACGTGACTAGTGGGTTTCCCTGGTAGCATGTCCATGCCACTCCTCAAGGCTACCTCGGAATGCCGCTCAGCTACCTGCCACTAGTATGGTATGTGGCAGGTGAGCTCGGCCAATCAGGATTCACAATTCAAGCTGCCTCCCTTTCGTGTAGTACCAGCCTCAGAATCCTGAAAAACACTACATCTGCAGTTTTAGAGAGTACTATCTAAAGTGCCAAAATTGGAAGAAATAGTCAATATAATGAATAGAGTTATATGTGAAGGTATCAAATAAACATCCTAGTCTCCTCATGTAAATTCTTAGCTTGATTCTTCTCTTAATCAAATAATATTTGGTAAACTTAATTATATTGTTTTCACATTTTCTCAAACAACATGACCCTCCAAAATCTTGGCTCTACAGTTGTCATACTTTACCTCGTCACAACACTCACATAGTAACTACCCTTTTGCAATCTTCCATTTAACTTCAAGCACAACTTTTATTGAACACAACAAACTATAACTCAAATCAAAACAAATATTTAATGTTAACATAAATTACAAAAACGGTTAAGAATCTGAAAAAGAAAGCTTGAAAATTCCTTGAGGAGAAGTCAAAATCTTTAATTAACAAACTCCAAAAAATGCATTCCTATTGTAGTTTGACCTCTATGTGTACTAAGCACTAAAATTCTGCGACGATACAAACTTGGTTGAAGAGTCATATGTAACATTTTGTTTGTGAGTTTATATATCAAACCTTTGACTGATTTTACATAATCTAATTAAGATTTTTTGTATTATTCAAATGTTGCTAGCTTCAAAAATAGCTTTGGCCAACAATTGTAGTATCCCAAATTCTAATTTGACTCCTCAATTGATCTCGTGCAATTGATTTAGAAACAAAATTGTCACCTTGTATCATTTCAATTAATAAGTACAATTTGATATAATTGAAGTAATCATTTAGTTGCATGAGATACGTTCACAAATAAATTATTCTTACAAATGGCTTCCTATCGTAACCAAAAGCGTAGCCATAACTATTCATTATAACTTCAAGTGAATTCATGCGCTTACTCAAGGTTTTGGCCACGTACTTGCCATCAAATTTAAAAAAGTCTCATTCTTTCAATTATCTTGTTTAATCTTCCATTAAAAAGTCTTTGACATGCTTCACCAATTCCTCTCAAAGTTGTTATGAAGACAAAAAATACAACTAAATTTTATGTTTCATGAGAAATCTATGGAAAAAACAACTCAAAATGTAACATTGAATTTTTCAAAACTTCATCTTCAAAGAATTCTAAAACCAAACATTAATAGTCCTATCTTTTCCACATATAAGCATAATCATACAAACATTAGTACAGTACCAAACTATCCATAATTGAAAGGGTTAGTTTACCATTAATTTGAGTTTGAAGAAAAATGATCTCTCTGCAAAAAACCATCATTGTAGTGCTTGGTAATTTTCATGCTCCTCAACCATACTTCCAAATCCATGAAAAAGAGGTATGACCAACACAATGCACATTGTGCCTAGTTAACCTGCATCTATGGTTGATCCAAGACAAACTTTAGATTCTTCAACAAAATTTTATTTCTAAATCTTATTAATAAGAAAAAATTCCATCTAGCAATAAATGAGTTAAAGTTAAGGAATACATCAAGTCAATTAATACCTTTGCATTATTCTTCATATTTTATATTTTATCATCGCAAAGAAAGGGTTTGCTCAACAAGCTTTATACAGGATCAATGTCAATTATGACTCTTATAGTGGTATAACTCAAAATCAAATCAATGTTTTGAACTTTTGTATGACGTTTAAGTTCTTGTAAAACCACAATAGATCTATGAGCCTAGGGGCCAAGTAACACTTCTTTATCCTACAACATAATCTCAGCTAAATTATTTTATTACACTTAAAATTCAAAGTAATTTGGTGGCTATTACTACGTCCTTGTAAATTCACCTACTAGCTTTTCCGTATAATTATTTGGCGAGGAAAATTTCCAAATTTGAATAATAGGTAGCCAAGTAATCCACGTGTAATTCTTTGAGTGTGGCCATCTGTCTTTTTACTGCCAAGACTTGTGACTGTAAGTGGGGAAGCACAAAAAAGTGGACCAAAAAAGTGCTTATCTAAATGTCTATTTTAGCCCTTTTTTCAATGAACATTGTTTTTCAAATTGGAAAAAAACATCCTCTAAAGACAATAGAGGGCACCAAATGAGGAAATTAAGACTTTGGTAAAGTTCATTTTCATGATTTAGAACTAGTGGTCAAATTAAGTTTCCATCAAAGATGTTCTTTTAATATAGATGCATGTGAGATAACTGACAACACCTTAGAAAGTGACTAAAAGGCTCAAAAACTACACCAAAATGCTCAAAATCAGCTTTGAGCTTTTAAAAACAACACACTTCATAATCACTTCCTAATGATCACATGTGTCACTTTGTAGTCCACTTTACCGTGTTTCCCTCCCAAACACAATTGTTGGTTTTTATTTGAAGCTTCATCTATTTGACACAACAAGCTACGATTTTGGATACTTCTTCATTTAAAACCAATCTTCTTTAAGTTCACATTAATCCTTAATATCAAAATCAACCCGATCATTGTTCATATGCATGAAAGTTTTTATGAAACTTGGAACTTTGAGTGAATATATCTCAAGATCGGTACAGTCAAAATTGATAAAAATTGAGAAGTAGACTAATTAGATGGCTCTAAACAAGATCCTACAGTTGGATTTTTCAACATCTAGTTAAAAAAAATTGTGCAATGATTTCAGAAATGATCGTTTCAAGCATATGAACAATGATTGGGTCGATTTTGACATAAGGGGTTAAAGATAGCAATACCAAACTTTAGCCTATAGAAAAAAGGCTTCAATTTGCTAAAAAAATAAAATCACCCTATAGAACTTAAAGTTTTTATTAGCAATGCTACTCTTTGTGGACAAACATGACTATGTTTTTATAAACTGTCTAGAATTGTAGCCAATACATGTCAACTCTTGTAGGAAAAATGTTGCATTGATCCAAAGGGCAAGAAGTTAAGAACTTCAAAAACATGAGCCTTATGTAGAATGTCATCTAAAAGTAGTTTCCTTCATACCCAATATATTGTTTAGCTTCTCATACTAACCATTACCCCCTCTCATCTTCCTCCCAAAAAAAACAAAAATTCCTTCAATATCTTTTCCTAACTACTTTCTTACATAACTCTTATTGTTCTACCTTATGTGACACTCATCTGGTAAACTTGGAAAAAACTATACGTAGGCTCAAGTCATAGAGTTTTAATAATAACATAAACAAATATAAGTTTTTATTTTATTTTAGATGCTGAGGGTTTTTTTTCTAAATAATTAGCCTTTAGACATGAAAAATTGTCAAAAATTGACTAGATTCATTCTTGTATAAATTGAGAACAATTGGCCATGTTTAAATCATTCAAAGAGTATTAAAACTGTGAGCAAAAATTAACTAACCAAAGTTTTGAGTGTGTTTAGACTTACCGTACATTAAATTGGTTAGAAACAAATGTACTTTTAAATATTCCAAAAAATTATCACAAAGTTTATTAGTCATATACTAAAAATTTATTAAATAAGTCAAAAAATATTAATTCAATTAAAAGTTTCTAATCAAGGTGATGCACTCTTATAAAAATAAAATAATAACAAGGAAAGAACAAGTTTAGAACAATACTTTGTCAAATGCCGCGGGCCTTGTCCATACAAACTGCTTTGAAACTATTTTTGTGTGTGTCCTGTGCTTTTTTCTTTTCTCACGATGTTGTAGTTTAAGTCACAATGAAGGAATACAAGAAAATTTCCTTCATTCAAGCTCTAAAATTACCTTTGATCTGAATTAATTATGCATCTAGTTTTTTTGGCACACTATAAAACTTTTATATATTTTTTTACATATCCAAATTCAAAGTCAAAATTTGGAAATATTATGTATTTTGAGAGACATTAATTCACAATTAATGTAAATTTGGTCAAATACAAATGCATCGACTATGGATGAAAAGTAGACTTTGAATGAAAAATAGATTGAAAATGAAAACCGCATAGCCATTGGAAGAAATAATTTACAAATGAAGACTGTAGCAATAATCTTTGAAGTTCTAATCCTTGGAAAATTGAAACTAACCTCCTTTGTACAAAGAATTCAACCCTTTAATTATCAAGTAGTCTAATCTAATATACTCAAGAAATTAACAAGCTACTCAGAACAATGTAAATTTATTAATTTTTGGAGAAATTTTCATAATAAGATAGAATCATTGCTAGCATAAAATTGATCAAGTGGACTTCTATTAATTCTCTCACCAAAAATGAGAGAAAAATTCTAAAGAATAAATATAAAAAGTTGAAGATTTGTAGAGGATGAGGCGGTAGGGGGAGTATAGAAAATGTTGGATAAGAAAATGTTGGATAAGAAAATGTTTTTTTTTTTGAAGAAAACCAATTTTATTTTATTTTTTTATTGCCATCTAGAGAAGGCCAAGGTGGCAAGGCCCAAAAGAAATCTTCTTTGCGTCTTTTATCAAAAAAAATTCTGATAACTTTAACGGATCTTGGTAACTTTTGCATCAACGAATGGATTTGCAAACTCATTGCGTCATTGAATTTAGAAGGCCAAATTTTCTTGAGCCAATTTTCCAAATTCTTAAAATTAGTGAAATTTACTGTTTAAAAGTTAGTTGATTAATTTAAACTTCTTAGGAATATCCTCTAAGTTTGGTTTGAAAGTTCCTTAGCAAAACCAAAATTACCAATGGTCTTAGAGTGATTCAAAATCCTTCTAACACTTGTATATGCTTCAATTGCACTTCAAATACTCCTCTTAATATCTAAGGTGTTTTAAGCAACTTTTGAATTCATCTACCTCTTTAATTTCAACAAATCTAAGATTTTTCCAGCTAATTTAGGATGCTACAATTAGTCCAAGATTTTATTGAGATTTTAGGATAACAACTCTATTTCACTCCTTTTTTCACCTCCTTTGAACTACGTAAAACTACCGTATACTAATTAAAATTAGCTCAAAAATAACCATTTGCTATTATGGCCATCAAAGTTATGGACAAAGAAATGAATTACTAAAGCGATGACAAATGTGGATATAGCAAAAAGGTTAAGAGAGAAATACGGATCATGAAACTAAATAACCATCCTTATATTGTACAACTTCTTAAAATAAAAACATATCATTAGAATAATGATTTATTACAAAGTTGAATTCAAAATAGAATAATTTAAGTAGGGAACATACCACATGATTGAATGAAGAACCTACAAAAGAAGAATGTAGAAATTGCGAGAAATGAAGACACTAGTGATTCTAGCTGGCAAGACTGTAAAAGGTGGACTAAGTTGGAGTCCAAAGAAAGACATTACCAAAGTAGTTTGACAATTGAAATCTTCAATTTGTAGTTGAGAGGAGATAGTATATAGAGTTGGGAGGAAGGTATTCTTAAAGAGGGCTAAGAAGAGGAGAGGTGTTGTTGCTATAAATGATTGTAGTTAGTCAAAATTTGCCAATCCAACCCTACATGCCCTACATCTCTCACAAATTCACACATTTATGCATTGTATTGATTAAGATTAGATTTTTATTTAAAATTTAAGATTTATTGGTAACAAGACAATACATAAATCTAGTAGATCATTGATAAGATTTTCATTTCAATTGAATCTAATGATACAATTTTTTCCATGAATTTTTATGTGATTTATCGTTGTTTAGTATGTGCTTGCATGTTGAGAACATTTTGAATATACCACATTATATACAGAGATAACATTTTTTTATATAGAAGAACCTAATATAGTCTTCTTTATAAATACCCAAAAGTCCAACTTTAATAGTATAAAATTTAATTATAGAAGGAATCAAATATTGGTAAGCTTGTTGAGCTTGGTGGAAAATAATTTTTTCTTTTCCTTCAAATGCTATTATTATCCAAATTATCCACTCTAATTTACTAAAAAAAATCATATTATTATTATGATTGGATGCTTTAGGCCATAATCCACTTATAACCCCATTGTTTCAAAAATGGTACCTTGCTTAGAATGGTTTCATCCTTGAAGAAGATATCGTTTGTTTCTTTGAATGGAAGACCAATTTTTCTTTTATAAACTTGTGCTTGATTTTTACCACTTTTTTCCAGGTCTTAAATAACTTTGTTTTTGCTTGTGTCAAAATTAAACAATTCAAAAATGAAGGAAATGCGTCCATATTTTCTCAAAGGTTGGAATGCACCATAAGAATTCCTAATTTCTTTCACTTAATTGGAGATAATAAAGTTTTATTTCTTACACATATTACCATTATGTTTATTCTACGGAAGTCATTAGAATAAAAGTCCATGTGATAAGTAAACATAATAGAGTTATTTGTAAAGTCCCTCAAAACGTGAGTTTTTGACTTGTGATTTGGAAAAGATTGGATTGGCATGATCTCATTGTAGACCTAAAATAGAATACTGGATAGATTGAAAATTTTATTCATAAAAATTTGAAGGGAGGGAGAAGAATTGGGTAGAGGGGTGGGAATGTGAAGAGGAGGAAGAATGGTTCTAAGGTAGGAATACCATAAATTAAGATCCTCCCATAACTTGTGCAATAGACTTAAGCTGAAACTGCACCAACATGAATCAACATCCATGATTTTGGGTACAGCTAGATAAGCGTTGAGATTTTTTTGAGAACCGTTGATATACCTGAAAAGCGTTGAGATTTTATATCGGTTTTGGATAGAGCTGCTTTTGGAATAATGCCTATGCCAATAGCAGACTTTATGAAGTCTACAGCACAAGAAATGGGATGGACAAACTTTTCAGCTAAAATATTTCTAGGAAATTGTATTTTCACTAGAAAATTATGAAAACAACTTCTATCATTTTGTTTTCAATTTGTTTATGTACTTGCAATAATTCCCTAAGAAAATGATAGTTCAGATTGCTCAAAACTCCTTATTCTATCGGTTTATGGTATTACTACCTTAGCTATGGTCCATGAAAAAAGGAGGACGAAAGACTGGATGCCTTTACAAATAACTCTAATAAATAAAAATAATACTGTGTGAGATGGAAGAATTTTTTTTCTGGCAGACAAATTGCAGTCTCAAAAAGCTCCTGGAGAGTGATCTTTTCCGTCAAAATTATCCCTAAAGATACCATAAACTTTGCTTTATTGCAGTATTACTTTCATAAAGCGACCTCTTCATGCCCAAAAAATGCCTCCGAAATTCTGAAACAGGTCCCCATACACACTCACCGACATCCAAGCGCAGAAACTGCCAATTCACCTGCCACACCTTCACAACGCCACAGCGCTAGCTCGCCGCTGATTCATGCAACCTGCACCCGAGCACCCTATGTTACATTTCAGTTACATGCGTCGTACTCTACACGGCACTAATATCGCTGCAACAGACTTCATCAACGTTAGATTCTGCTCAACAAACTTTTCACCAACAAAGCTAGACTTACATTTAAACCGAGAATCGTTTCTGAGAAGATTCATGTACTCTCATAAATCTAGATGACAGTCATGATCGGCCCGTACCACAGATCGAGGAACGTCCAAGACTCGGAGCAAATGCAGCTTCGTCTACAGTGAATTTCACACTGTTTTACTGTATCAGCTTTGTAGTTGACTTCACAAAAGTTACACTGTGCATCTGCAACTGGCATTAATTTAATTTACTTGCTGCAACACATCCTAGACCCGGTTCAACATTTGAGGCTAAATCTGAGTCGTGACGTTGCTGATCAGTCCCCGAAGCGCCGCAATGGGACCGCGGAGGAGTCGATCAACCCATGTCGACAGTAGTGGAGGAGTGAATCGCCGAGAAAAGGAGATTGGATGAATTTGGTCGCTGATTCGGACGAATTGGTTCGGACAGGCGCTACTAGGGAGGGGCATTTGGGAGGAGTTTTGGTTGGAGAGATCAATGGGGGGTCCTTGAATTGGGTATAATAGGGCGGGATGAGGTAGTATATTCCATGAATATCCAAACCGCGGCGCACTCTGGCACCGCAGAAAAAGCAACGAAACGGCCCCAAAAACATTCCCCACTTGGTGACTTGGAGCGCTTCTTCAGCTGCCACATTTGTAGTAGGCACGGACCTTGCAAATAAACTGATGCTTTCTGATCGAAAAAACCTTCACAAAGCAGAGCCCATGCTTTTTCATTTTACGGCTTTTGACCTTTCCAAAAGACATGGGCATTTGAGTGTCGAAATTGCGATATCCCGAGTTCCTCTCTACCACCAATTGTTCGAAACCGAGGTTCGGTAATCAGGTGAGCTTCGTTCAAGTACAGTGGTCTCGAGTCCGAATATTCAGTGAATCAGTGAATGTCGCCGCGATGGCAGGCCAGGCCATGGGGGCAATCGGCACATCCCAGCCTCAGATGCGGTATCTCACATCCATCAAAGCCACGAACGTTTAGCTCGACTGGCCTGCCGCAACCTAAACCCGCGAAAAAATCTCCGCAGCGACGCTCACTGTGTTATGAGTTTTTGTACTTGGCTGTACGGATTCCAAAACGTAGCCATCATTGTTGATCTCGTAGACATGCACTTGTCGCGCGGCCCGGAAACCAGGCCGCAATTGAATCTCGATCCAGTTCACGAACTCCGTCTGAGGGGTCGCGAATTCTGTTACCGGTTCAATATTAGCTCAGCTTCGTCAACAGTCGCAGCCTTTGTTTAGTTCCCACTCGCACTGTGTTCAGGCGCTAACTGAGGTGAAGTCGAGTCTTGCAATGTATTCACAGCTCAGCTCTTGTGCGCGTCCTGCTTGAACTATTAGCATATCCATCAGAGATCTGCGGAGTCCTACTGTAACTGTGTTTCCTTTACTGCAGTTTTGCACAGAGATCGGATCATACATGTTTCGACCACAGTGGGTATATGAGGCAGTATCCAAGGATGTGGAGTGTTTGAGTGCGCAGACAAGTTTGAGGAATTCGGAGGTGGATTTGGAGAGGTGTGGGTTTTCGGAGGCTTACAGAAGTTTTGGAATGTTTTGTGAGGCGTATGGTGGTGCGTGGTGAAGGGTGTTGGTACTTGGCGACAATGCTGGATCATAGTGGATGCGTAGTGAATAAAGATTGGAGGATTGTTGCCAGTTTAGTTGGGGGGCAACCCACATGAGCAGAGAGTTCCGCAAAGCTGGCCTCCTCCAGTTTCTTCGGCGGTTGTGTGTACGTCGACCCGGCAGAGTTTCTTGAGGACATGTCGTTGGAGAACCTGATCAAAATGCAGAGCTCCGGAGCCAGGAGTATTGAGGAACCCAACACGCCGCGTCCGGGTGGTGTGCCGCAGGGCACCGTGCTCGTCGCACTCGATGTCACCAAGGAGGTCTTTACCGCGGCTGTGTACTGGGCGCTTGGCAACGTCGTCCGCCGCGGCGATAACTTCAAAATCGTCGGCATCATCACCCATACATGCAATCCAAGTATGTCCCAACTTCCAAAATTCCACGCATCTGGCGTCCTTTGAGCATTTTCCTTTTGATTCTCTGGAGAATTTTGTTGAGTGTTTCTGGTTTGGATGTTTTGGGGGGTTAAGTGGGGTTTAGGACGCGTGTTGACAAGAGCAGCTGGCTCGGCACAAACGGACTTTTGCTCCAACACGAGCTCACCCAAAAGCGCAACGCACTCGAGAGTATCCCTCACGTCAAAGAGTGGTGCGAGAAAGCGGGGGTGAATTTGGAGCTCGACGTCAAGGCAGGGTACATCACGAAGTCGGTCATCGTCGACGAAGCGAAAGCCATAAGCGCGTACCACGTCGTGCTCGATAAGTGAGTGATCGGCTGCTACATTTCATCGAATCATCCTTTGAGTTGGAACCGGGTTCTAAGTTTCTCGTATCTCAATGTTTGGGTTTTGTGTTTCGGTTTCAGGACAATGAAGAACGATCGGAAGTATTTCATTGAGCATTTGACGTGCTTCGTCTCTCGAGCCCGGCAGAGCGGGGGCGTGGAAACGATCCGGTCCTTCTCGGTGACGAAGCAGCTGCCACCGCTGGTGCCCACGCCGCCCAACTCGCGGTTCAATGGCAACGTCCAGCCTATCGCGTCTTCGGGATCCACCGTCTCTATGGCGTCTCTTAATGGCTCCCAATACACGAGCCGCGGATCGGCCTCTTCGGGGTCGTTCGGGATGGCCTCAAGCGACGGCTTCCTCACGCAGGACAGCGACGCATTCTCGGGCGCACCCACGACGGGTGACTCCTTCGAGCACCACCATGAGGCCCAGCATGAGATAGGGATACAGCGTTCCTTGCCGTTCAGAGCGCTTCAGAGCGATTCCAACTCAGTGGTGTCGCAGAGGAGCAACAATTCCATTGGAGAAATTCCTCGTCTTTCGCCAGCCGAGCCACCCGAAATGGGATACAATCTCGTCAACCGCAAGCCCGCACTTCGGAAATGGCTGACGGAGGACGAACCCACGGCCGAAGTGCCGCCGTATGAGAATTCCAGCAACGGCTCGTTCAACGATCGAAGTAAGCGCCTCGACATTGCCTTCTTCCTCGGATTCCTAATTTGCCGACAATGTTAAAGGCTTGTACTAAGTTTGGTTTCCTGGTTTCAGGCACGAACGGGAATGGGAATAAGATCCTTTCGACGCCCGCTAATGAGCAGCAATTCCGGCGTCTGAGTCCTCCGGCGACGATGGAGAAACCTGCAAACGTCGCGGCGCCAATGTCTCCTTCGCCAGCGTCACGTATTGTAACCTCGCCTGGGAGGACGTTCGCGCCTGTGAATGTGCCCATGAGGGCGCCGTCTCAAGTAACAGCATTGCCTCCGGCGCCCATGTCGCGCATGCCGTCTCCTCCGACTAGCAAGTTGTCCCAGAGTTTGCATAAGACGGTGTGGATATGGACGCGGAGCAAGGAGGTCATGCGGGCTGCTGTGGAGGTTGGCTGGACGACGTTCATCTTCACTCCTGATACGAAGTACATGGCCCCGCAATGGACCTGTAAGTGGCAAAAATCAGTACACTATCTGAAAATTTATCTTGTAGATTTTGAAGTGGGGCTGGTTGTCGATATCCTGTTGCTGATCGGATGTGTTTGTGCAGCTATCGAGTGGATTAAGCCTCTGTTTCTCGAAGGAGGGCGATTTTTGAACCAAGAAGGCAAGCAAGTAGCGCTTCTTGGACAAGTTTACTCCGGTGAGCAGCTGGATTACCTTCCAGCGATGATGGGCGGAACCGAGATCGTCGTCATCAATGATCTTGATTGGCAGGTAATCAGTTGTAAATATTAGCTTCTGGGGTTCTCTGGCATTTCCAGTCTTAAGCAAATCTGTTTGAATTCTGTACGAGCTTCACTTTTGGGCAGAAAGGCAAGCCAGCATTTTGAGCTGAAACTGTTTCTCTTCTTGCAGGTGATTCCACCTGAGGATATTGTAGCAGCTTTCCAAGGGCGACGCACACAACTCTTCGCCACTGCCAGTACTGCTACCGACGCTCAAGTCTATTTGGAGGTACTGATTCATCACTACACATTAGTGGCACTTAAGTTGCAAGTTCGGCTGACTCGCCTATCTTAAACATTAGTGCAAGATGCAGGGGTGCCTTGTTTCTGATATGCTAGTAGTGTGAGTAATTGATGGATATTGTGGGCGCAGGCTCTTGAGGTTGGTACGAATGGCGTGGTGCTTCATACAGACAACTGCTCTGAAATTATCGCTCTCAGGGTAAGGATTCGTGCCGCACTTCTGATTCAAAACCTGGTTGTCATTCGAAGATCTTGTATCCTTAACCCGAAAGTTTTGGTGGTTTTTCTTGAGTGCATGCTCAAAATGTGTCGTGGTGAATGTAGGACTACTTGACTGTGAAGAAAGAGGAGAAGACGACGGCAATGGAGCCACCCATCAAGGAAGTGAGTGAACTGAAATTGGTGCCGGTGGAGCCAGCTCCCTTTGCAAGGTCCGAGACGGGTTCATTGCATCGCGTGGGCTCTTCTCCGAGATCAGACGCTAACCCTCTTAACCGGATGGGATCCTCACCAAGACTGGTGGACTCGCCTAGGAATTCCGGGAGGAATTCTCCCCAAAATTTCTCACCTCAGGAGCATCACGGATTGCGCCTCATCAACGCTACTGTCAAGAGTGTCGTTTCAGTTGGCGAGGGCGACCGAGTGTCTGTTGATCTCTGTAACCTATTGAACCCAGGGGAGGCTCTACTCGTGGGTTCCTTCTCCAAGGGCATGTTTTTGGTGCATTCTGAGGTCCAAGACAACAACACAAGCCGCCGATCATTCCGCGTCAATGCTGTAAGTCCGAAGCCATAACCTCTCTTCCGATTCCCACATTGTGAACAATACCACATAGTGAGCTTGATCTTTGCTGAACTTTGATTGCTAACGGTGCCATAATTCTTTGCAGGGTCCCGTCCATGCATACACAGGCATGGCAGGAGGGCACATCACATACCTATCGGAGCTAGAATCTGGAGGTCACGTTCTGGCAGTTGATGCCCATGGCAACCACCGCACAGTTCTCGTGGGCCGTGTGTCGATCGAGTCAAAGCCTCTCGTTCTTGTCAATGTGGACGCTGAAGGGGAAAGCTTTAGCGTCATGCTGCAAGACGCAGACTCCGTCCGCCTTGTTGTGCCTGCAGATAGGCAACGTCCCGGCTGTGAAGCCATAGCTGTAACAAAGCTGCAACCTGGAGATGTCGTGCTATTGAGCATGGAAGACGACGATAACTCATACGAACAGTAAGCTATCATTGTGACCAAAAGTTATATGCTAACTACCATTATTTTTTGAGAAGAACGAATTCCTGGAGTTGTTCTCCGACCGAGATTCAAACTGCAAGAATATTATTGCAATGGGACTGCCGATTCCTGGGCTGTTCGTTTTTGCGCACACTATTGACCTTGAAGTGCAACTTCTGCTGACCATCTGGTTCATTCACCTCTAGAGTTGATCTCTCCACTGGCTAATTACGTAGTTGGCCGCTGTATAGTCCCCCCTGTAATCATTTGTGTCATCCGAGTAGTTTTGAATTGACGAATCATTGCATCAGTAAAGTTCGTGAGAGTGTATATTTTCTCAGAGTTTCTTCAGCTTACTGGTCTCAGTTTCTTTGATATTGAAAATTGTGACCATGGCCGTTCTTTGTATTTTGCTAAGGGCATTTAATTACTGCCTCCCTATTCATCTTCAAATGTGGCTTTTTCTGTGTTCCAGTCCAATGATGTATCTTGCTTTGCAGATTATTGATCAAAACTCTAGTTAGCAGACGCGGTATGTGAAGTTCGGGCTTTACTGGTTCATGTTTCATGTTTTCCTACCTAGTCGGAAATCTGGTAGGTTGAAATTGCTGCAGTAGAACAGTCTACTTAACAATGGTATTAAGTAAACAATGGTATTAAAGTTGTTAGAGCATTATTTGAGCCATTGTTACTACAGTCATTTTAGTAATTAAGTCATATTTTTCAAATTGTCCCCTTTCTCAAATCTCTGATATTTTTGTTTCGACAGGCTCTTCAAACACCTCTATTGTTTTCCCCATAATGTAGCTTATTTCTATTCCAATAGATGTAATACAAAAATTTATTTTTGAATGATATATCAAAGAAGAATCTTGAGGATGGAGAGTTGGAAGATAGTTTTTTTACACAACGTGTATTTTTCCATAATCTAAGTCCTCATAGATTATTAGATACAAATTTTCAGAGTGAAAAGTAGTTGTTTTTCTATAACCCACCTGTAGGTTTCGCTAGAAATCACTTCAGTCAATACATTAAACCACCACACAATTTATTCCAAATTCTACAAATTTATTCCAAACCCTAGCTTGCCATTGCTTTGCTTGTTTCATGGGTGCTACAGTGGAATGGTGGTGATGGGTTCTAACAAATGGTGGTGCAAGGAAAGTCTACAATTTGGCCAAGTGTTATGTGGTGGTAATGGGTACGTCAACCTTATAGTCTTCTTTAACCCCTAAAGTTCTGAGGGTATTTTTCATCAAAACTGCCTCAAAACAGCCCCTCTTCAAAGCAAGGTGAATTTTGCAAACTTGGGGTCTTTTTTAGTACATTTAACCGTAAGATCTTGTAGCTAACTTCTATGCCTACATGTCCACCAAATCTCACACACTTATTCCTCACCCATTGCAAGATCATAACGTTCAAAGTAGAAAAACAAGTTTTTTTTCCCTGCGAAGAAAGGGGACAGCAGAGTTTTGAAGGCCCAAAAAACCATTTTTAAAAGTAGATATAGAATAAATCTCTCCATATTATTGTTCCTAATTGAGTTAGGTACATGTCAAAAAAATATCATATTCAAATAAGTTGTGGAAGGTTTCCAAAAAAATCATTTTCCGCTAGGGGGTATGCTGAAATTCACATACAAAGGCCGTTTTTTGACAATAAAAATAGCATATGAAAAAAATTTGGATTGAAAATCCGAACAGTGGAAACATGCTCTACTGCCTTTTCTATAAATAGAAATTTTTATTTTTGAAAAATATCAAAATCTCAATTTTTGGTGGAATTTCAAAATTTCATCTTTGGGCAGATTTTGGCAGATTCGGGCAGTTTTGGGCAGTTTTGGGCAGAATTTGCTGCATTCACAGTGGCTTAAAAAATTTCAGCAGCTGCCCAATGAGCAGCTTTTGACAGTTAAACCTTCATAACTTTTGATCCCGATGTCGGAATTGAAAAATAAATATATTCACACGGAGCCTTCGGAACGGCACACCTCCATTTAAAATTTCAGAAAATCACGATTCAAATTGCAACCGTAGGTACATGCCCAAGTTTCAAAAAAGCCCATTCTAGGACTATTGTCCTTTAGGGGTTAAAAATAGAGTTAACTTTGACACTTGATTGGCCATAGTCCTATAATGGGGCTTTGTGAGATTTCAAGCAGGCCTTTATGATGTCAATTTTGGATGTAATTTTTTGTAGATGTAGGGAATTGCAAGAACTTTGAGTAAGTACAATTGTTTTGACACTAAGCATTGGGAAAAATATTTATAGTGTCCAAAGCAATTTTTTCTACTTGTCGCACAATTCCAAATTTTTTGCCACATCCCTAAACTACCTTTGAGATTTTTTTACACCAGATGAATGTCTTAAAGTTTGATATTATCAAAAATCAATTGATGGTGGAAATTTATTTCATTCCATGAGGAATCAAAGTTTTCTCATCTTTTTTGTCAAGATGCAAATTTTCTTTATTGTATAAAAAATAAAGATTTTGTTCTTTTTTATCTTTTTCCCCATACTGAATAGATATAGACCTTTGTTTTGATTCCATAGATTCATATTCTAAAATTAAACAGATTATCCAAATAATAAAATGATTATTAGCAATAATATGTCTACATATTCCTTTCACAAATCTTCCAAAAATAATGAATGTTTCTTTTACTTCTAAAATTTTGCCTATAGAAAAATAATGTCATTTTTACCACCCTAGTGTAGAACCTTCAACTTATATAGCGCAAAATTTGATACAAAGATAAGACAAAGTGTAATGATCCTATTTAAAAAGGATAGAAAAAAACAATAATTTTTAATTCAAAGTCAATTGTCTTCTAATCCAAGTGGTCAAATTTATTGAATTTTTTTTGCATGAACTTTTAGAAGTCTTTGTAAAATCCTATGGTTGAACATGCAAAAAAAGCTTTAGTTTTGTTTCTTCTACTTTTACTTTTGAAATGAAATGGCAGTTTTTGAGGTGTTTTTGGGGAGAAATAGTCACAACGAATTTTTAGTTAAAGTCAATTTCAATTTTAAAAAGATACCATGAACTACGGTATTATAAATTATTGTTTATTACTACAAATAATTCAAAGGTATGGAAGAGCCTCGTGGTCTCATAATATGCATCAAACTTAAAAAATTGAATGCATATTACCGCGGCTATGGACCTCTTTTCATTCCAACGTTCTTTTGATATGTTACACATCTTTTTTATATATACAATTAATAATATAGTTATTTAAGATGGTTTCCTTTGTTATGGTTAATCCACTTTAGAAAAAATAAAAAATAAAAAAATTCACTATTATGAGGAAACAATATATGCTAATCTTGTTTTGCAAGGTCTAAAATAATTGTTCTTTTCACTCAAACATTATAACCTTTCCAACTTTTGGCTCCAATCTTTTTAAATATTAAAAGATTATTTTAATAAATAGTTTTAGGATCTTGTGGTTACAAAATGTCAAATTCAAAAATGAAATTGTAGATAAGTCTTCAAATCTCAAAAAACTTGCAAAAAGATAATAGGCTACTCGGAATAAATATTAATGAATAAAATTTTGAAGCTAGCAAATTATAATATGTTTAACCTCTAAAGCATCAACTCAGCAGTTTTGGTATGATTTACAGTCCGGTCAGGCTCCCTATGAGTCAAATTTTACCGGATATGGCTGTAACTTTGGCACAACATGGGAAATTGTCATATCTTTCTAACAAGATCAAATTCTACTTTCATCATGCCCGTAGTTAAGAAATAATTTGTGTTTAAAGATCAAAATTCAATTCAGGGCAATTGGGGCAGGTTTGTAGCCGATAGAAGTGGTGTACCAAATTTGTAATAGGCTATAGTGACTTCCAAATGATCCTTTCTGAAATCGTTTCACAATGTTTTTTGAAACTTGATTTTGAAAAATCCAACCGTTGGATCTTGTTCAAAGCCATCCAATTTGTATACGAACCAAGTTTTGTAAATTTTGACCGTACGGATCTTGAGATATATTCAGTCAAAGCTCCAAGTTTTATAAAAACTTTCGGGCAGATCAACAGTGATTGGGTCACCTTCGTCACCCATTTTTCCTTCACTGTTTTCTCCTCCTAAACCATAGTATATGCTGTAAAATTCATATCTATTTTGGATTTATTTATTTTTTCGATTTCTTTCCTCTACAATTTCTTTTCCATACAAATGCATGTATACACCGTTCGGATTTCAAAAAATAGATGATCTTCTTAGGCATCTCTAGTGTGGAAAAAGAGCTAGTGTATATGCATTTCATTTGACTCCTGTCACTAGAAATATGGTTTTCCAATGCTTCTGTGTGTTGTATTGTCTTCAATTTTTTTGAGCATACTCCCAACTCACTTTAACTGAAGAGCCTCCAACTGCACGATCTCAAAAAATTGGTTGTTTCACTCTCCGAAGGGTGGCTGTCCGTGCCGGGCAGCACCAAAAAAAACTTTTCTTTCAAGTTCAAACCTTATGATCTTCCAAACGGTGAGAAGTTACAATCTAAAATTTTGTGAACACATACATATACAAGTTAGGTACTAGATCTTACCGTTAGATTCTTTAAAATACGTTTGAATTTGCATAATTCTACCTTGAACTAAAACAGGGCAGAATTGAGGCAGAATTTGGGATTTTATGGCCAAAAACTTTAGGGGTTAATCAAAACTCATGGTATCTTATTCAAACTCCAAATGTATTTACATAAAACTCAAATAAAATGAATTACAATCAAATGTTCTTATGTTTGACAATGGAATGCAAAATAAAGAAGAGAAGATTGCAAGAAGCATTTTAACAGTATAATATTGAACATGAATCGATGTCCACCATAACTAGTTATTGCACCTAATTGCTAATCAGATACAATATCCTGACTAATTTTATATATCCAATGAAACCTGAATCAGTGTTTCATCAGTTCCATTTGATGATGTGGCAATGTAAGATTGATCAAGCTTCTCCTTCTACAGAGATGTTGTGTTGAGGTATGTTTTGCTGCCTATTCCTCAATCTGCAAGCAGTGCTCTTGCTTTCTCCTGCTCTAAATTTCTACCCAATGCAAGCAGATTTGTAGTACTTTCACTTGTTACACTGTCTGTGAGAAAGAGAGTCATCATCTTTTTCGTTAGCTTCAATTGGTTTCTTGTGCTTGGCATTTCCGAACAAAGCATAGTCAAGGTCGTTCAACGGATTTGGCTCTAAGGATTAGCAGCAGAATCACCGCTAGACATTGAAGACTGGTGCAAACTGCAACAATTCGTATGTCTTGTTGGATTGCAATAGTTCTGTTTTCTATGGAGGATTAGTTAGTAACAAGAAAAGAAAGAAATTCATGGTTTTGCTTGCAGTGCATTTTCAGTGAATTGCAGATGCAGTATTGGAAGCTCAGCGTATGCTTCTAGATTGTCAGCTATATCCATCCGTTTTGAAGTGTGAGAGTGTTTCACTGAAACAGCTGAGTATACACTTCTGAGATTATTGCAGAATGTAGGGATCTCATCGCCAAACCTCACTCAACAGCTTGAGAGAAATCTGTTTCGAATGGGC
This sequence comes from Ceratodon purpureus, assembly GCA_014871385.1. Lineage (NCBI taxonomy): Eukaryota > Viridiplantae > Streptophyta > Bryopsida > Pseudoditrichales > Ditrichaceae > Ceratodon > Ceratodon purpureus. Next base: position 16,403,917 of record CM026427.1, read on the forward strand.
CATGCCTTCTGCAACTAAACTAGACTAGTAGATCTATTCGCTTCATAATTACAAGTGAAGATCTAATGAGTCAGTTCGAAAGGAGCTTGAGATCAAATCTGAGCTGCTTTTCCTAGATTTTGAACCGAAGCTCCGATTCCGATGCACATCTGCACAGCTACGTCGACGCTCTTCGGAACGGTTTTCAAAAGGGTTCTGTTATTATCAAGCTCCTACCAAACTCGTCACCAACCAGTGCCATGTGGTGGGTGCACTCATTCATTCCTCGGACCTTTTGCCCTGCACTCATTACCTGAATATAACGGCATTTCGGGGGGCTCTTTGCAATGTGGGCTTTTGTAGAGAAGGGTACATTCCGCCTTTCGGTGCGACATTCAAATCCTCAATTCATGAACGTCTCCTTTCAGACTTTCTGTTCCAGCTGCATCAGACGCACCTAAACACCCGAACTCGAATCTTTCGAAAGGGAAAGCGGGATTCAGGCTAAAGCATACTTGAGAGGATTCTCGACATTCAACGCTCGCGTACTACATGTCTCTCTTAATCTCTATCCTTACAGATTCAGCATGGCGCTAAAGCACCTCCAACGAGTGGCTGCATAGAATTACTTGGATCAGCCCCCGTTGGCCCTAAGATCAAAGGAAAATCTGCTCACCCTCGCCCCGTCATGTCATCGATTATTCCCCCATTTTCCGGGGTGATATTTAATGAATCCAGTTCACTTAGGTGTTTGGCTTTCGGACGATTGTGTTGCTTCGTAGACGAAGTCTACTGTCATTATATCGGCAGTTCCTTACAATTTTGGCAGTTTAGGGAGTACTCGCTAAAGCTGAAGCTGCACATGTAGTGTTTTTTAGGATTCTGAACCTCGTTTTGGCAGTAGTAAAACTGCCATACTAATGAATATCCCCATACTGGCATCTGACTAACATGCAAGCAATCTACATGATTTTCGCTTGGGTTTATCCATGCAAAGCACTGGAGTCCAAAATACCGTTTTCCAACTGCAACCCTCTCCTTCCATGCACCGATGATAATTCCTCAGCGCCCATGCTCATGCTGCCTCGGGGCTCGCGACTTCATCATAACCCTTCACCGCGGACAAGGCGCCTGACTTCAGCAGAGATGTCCAGCTACGCATGCCGATGAAGCTCCGTCGTCGTCACGAGCTGGTTTGATCACCTCCAGCTGTGGGTAGGCGGTCCCGCTTTCCATCATGCCATTTTAACATTTCAATGTTTTGGGTGGGGGGTGGGGGGAATCGTTTCTAGTTGTGGGGTTCTGTGAGAAGCGTCAAGATATTTTTGACCAAATGGAAGGCTGCGCCGCCACCCTCAGCATGGGAGTTGGAAGCCTGTAGCGCCATAGCCGTGGAATTGTCCCACAGGCAAATCGCCCGTTCGGCTCACTACTTCATATCACCTTCCTTGTGACACATGTGATCCTCACGTTGCAGAATGATTCTTCCTAAAGTGCTTGAGAGAAAAATGAGTAATGATGGGGCCATGCGAAGCTAAAGTGCTGTAATGGAAAGGAAATTGATATCTCACCAATGCTCTGAGCCATTCTTGTCGCTCTTGATGAGATTTCAGAGAAATGAACTTTCGACTGATCTCGATGATGGCAGTTAATCTCCTCCGTCGTCTCCGAAACAAGGACACCACACAGAAGTCTCGTTTTCTTCGGTAAAAGTGCTTCACGGTTTTAGATTACGATGATGACGATTATCCTGGAAATCACTCATCACCCTCGTCATCACCAGTGTCTGCATTCGGCGTGCATCCCGAGACGGCGTTAGAATCGTCAACGGAAGGGTAAAGAGATCCATCTCAGTTCACCTTTTCCCAAGTGAATCCCTTACCACCACTGTTTGCAACTTTCTTTGTCAAATGACCTGGAACCGACGGTAATGAGCGGACGATTAAAAAGCGGTGATCCCAAGGGACGAGGCGGCAGGGAAGATCATCACTTCACTTTAAATTCAGGCAAGCACAATCATCTGATTCTTATTTGTATGCTGGAATTTTCAATCGGGAGACAAGCTCCATATGTTTCACAGAAAACAAGGTTTGAAATATAATTTGGATGGTGACTGTGGACCTCCAACTGTGGTGGGGCAGACTTGATATCTAAATTTGCACCGTGGACGTTCAAAGCATGTGCATGCACGCAATTTCATTTCCCCCACAAGGATATTGCCAAACTGTGGTTTGTCCTGCTACTTGGAAGATGTTGGAAGTGGGAGCTCGGTCCTTTTTTTGAGCTGGTGAAAAGGGGGCTCTAGGGGGCAAGAGCTTCGAGCAAGGTGGTGAGGGGGTCATATAATACCTGGAAGTGGCATGGCGGGGCGTGTTTCTGATGTGGCAACCAAACTATTCCTTCCGTGCTCACTAGGCAGATGCAAGGCGCACTTCACATGCTAACCCATGCTGATTCAGATATTTCTTTCACCTTCTGCCTCCTTCCGAGCCTCTTTTCTCTTTTATTTGATTCGGATATTACATCCATTCACGCTCATTTTGTGCATAATCGCCACTTGGCGTGGCAGCAGCGACATGGAAGCTGACCTGGCGAATTCTCATACGTTTCATGGTGCAAGCTTTAAGTTCGATTCCCTGATTACTCGGTCGGTTGAGAACTAGAATCAATTAATCAAAAAAATTCCGAACCCAGTCGGACTACTGTCTTCGGCCACAGCATGGATGCCTCCAAAAGAGTCTCTCCACAGTCCATTGGATGCTAGAGACAATCATAAGTTATGCTGTACTGTAGTTTGAAAGGTTCTGAATAGCTCTTCAACGGTTCGTGGGGTAGATTGGTTGCATGTGCCCGTATAAATTTAGTGTGGAGGCCCATGTTTTTCCGCAGAGACATATGTCCTAACCATTCTATGTACTGCAGGGTTGGAGAAATACTAACTTAATTTCAGCGCAGAACATGAGATATTACAATTATCACTTTTGTATAGTATCTCCGTTTGGAATTCAACACACCATTACTGTATAGTTCTTCTGCAATGTGTTACTGGTGTAAGAAGTAGTAGCGAACAAACCTGAGATGTATGAGCTGTAAACGATGCATCAAGAAGTGGCTGAGTACACCAGTAACACATTGCAGAAGAACTATACAATTTAGTATAACGTAGAATGGCATAAAGTGGTTGCTTTGAGATTGTGTATGGTTATTGTAAAGCAGGTCACGTTATCAAAATTAATCACAGATCAGTACCTTCTTGCCTAAGCGGCTCGGAAAACTAACCTGCGATTAATTTTGAAAACTTGACCTACTTTACAAGTATGAGTCCATTCTCTTTTCAAGCGCTGTGCATGAAGTTGCAGTACACCTCAGTACTGCAAACTGAATTGCTGTACTCGTTACAGCAACATGAGATATCTATCACCTTGTTTCGAAAGACTTATAATACAAATTAACAAGAAGCCGCATACCTATCTCTCTTTTTCAAATACCAACGAAGAGAGATATCATTCCAGACTGAATCTAAATCCTCTAACAAGTACTAGGAAACTATCTCTCTGCCATTACAGTACTCAGGTAATACTCCTGCACTTTCTCAAAATTGCCGAAAGCCCAATAGTACTTTTCACTTTCCACTCTTCCTGTTGACTTCAGGAAAAATTGCTACAGTACTTTGGTAGTATCAACTCTCGAGGCAAGCGCTGCCGCAACTGCGGAAGCAGTTGGAACGCCACCAGCAGGTAGTAAGGTACAGCAGGCATTGGGAGATGCACAGTTCTGTTAGTAACAAGACAGCAATCTTGAGCATCAGACATTACAACCGAAGATCAATTAAACCCTCTCCTTAATCCAGATCGATAACCCAATCTCTAAAACTTGAACTCTACAATCAAGAGCAAGCCTCAAACCAGCCATCCTTTCGGCACTACTGCAACGAACAGTCTTCTAGGGAATCACATTACTGAAGTCTCCCGAAAATGTGATGTTGGGAATCGCTACTATGATTCACTCCCGGTAACCACTCATAACTGAGGAGTAAGTGGACATTCAATTTATGCAGAACCGTCACGGGATTAAGGTGTTGGACTGCTCGAGGCACTGTCTAGTTCAGCTGAAATGTGGAGACCGTTATAAGCGAATAACTAATTGCTGACTAACTTTGCTACTTTGAGGCAAGGGCCCATGCACCGAAGGTTACAGGTAAAGATTGAGTCTACTCCAGCTAATCTCCCTACCCCACCTACACTGCACATTCAGCTGCCGCGTGTTGAAGTTGAGTTAGGAAAACTGCAGATGCTACAAATATTCTTATCCATGCCCATGTTTTACTTCCTTCTGTACATTAAGAATACTTTCTACACACATACGTTTTATTATTGAAATGAAAGCCTTCCATTTCTGGACGCAACGAACAACCTAATGATGGAGAGGATTCCTGCATTTGACATTTGCTCTGTGGTGACGAGTTAAAAGACTGTTGTTGGGGGCCTTGTCGTTTGATCGCCCTGCTAGTCTGAATACCTTAATTGTCAATCAACAACTTTGATTGTGCATCTCTCATTTAGTTTTCGGAGTTTGCATTTTAATCTTGGGCTCATTGGAATGTTCTTAATGATTACTATAAGATGCATATATCTCAAGGGAGCCTTGAATATGTTTTTAATCAAGATTTGAACAATATAGCATTTAATTTTTTTAAACCTCATATTCCCGCAACATCAGTTGTAAGGCAGGACTCTTATGCTTGGTAAAGGGTTGATTACCTCACTCCCAAAAATGAAGATATATATGAAAGAGATATACACTTGTAGGGACGTTTTGACCTTTAGAAGCTTCTCTACTTCATTATGAAATGTATGGTGTAGTTCTTTAGCTCGATCTCACGAAACAACACACAAGGGCTATAGGATTGATACGTGAAGTATGATTTGAACAATTTCTGGGTACTATATGATATTTTCGGTTTTTCCACTGTTAGAACCAGCACTGAGTAGATTGTAGACTGGTGGTTACCACCGGCCTAGATGGTCTCTTAGATCGAAACCCTGGGTTTAACTTTGCAGGCGGTTAAAGTCCGCTGATGACAGACGTGCTAGTCACCGCAATTACTGTGAACAGGTTACAGAATGTTTCCTGTGAGGAAGTGGTCCCTGATTCAATGATGGTGTGGTCCAACGGTGAGTCACATTTATTACTTAAAGCTCTTGAAATACTGAAGCTGCTAAAACAACAACTGTCAAGGTTTCAAAGGTTCCTTGAAACGTGATTTCTAAATGGAAGTGCTCTAAGTTAGTCTCACAATCAGAAAAGAAGGTTTAAGAAAAGATCTGCAGATTGAAACACACCAATGCTCTGGCTACGACAATGAGCGACAAACGTTCAATCCAAAATTACATGTTCACTAATTGAGCAGTTTAACTGCAACAGAAATAGAACTGAGCTGAGAGAGAAAGCCGAGTCAATGCGCACCTCAGTTTCCACACCATTGCTTAGACTACAAGGGTTACTCAAAGTCCTCCGAGAGACCCCTGCAACAAAAACTCTCCAATGTTCAACCCTGGAATGGTGTGCAGGAGCACTCACAGACAGGTATTAGTCACCTCATGAGCCAGAAAGCTTTAGACAAACAATGGAATAGCACAAAAGGATGGAACGATAATTTACCTTGAATGCAGAAACGGTGTGTGCCCCCGCACAAAACTAGTGTCTGCTGCAACGTAATATTTCTGCATAAGCACCTTCACCATCATGCCAGAGGTGAGTGGGCCGGAATGGAATCGATACATCTCAAGCTCAGAGCACGGATATCAATACCCGGAACTGAAAGAAAGAACTGTAGCAAAACACGATTCTGACTTGCGCTCAATCTCTTGTGGCAGCGCGGTGCAGGTGCAGATGCAGGAACATGACATTGCAGCGATGAAAAGGAGAACTATACAGGCAGGGAAGCAGGATGAAGATACGCCACCGTCGATTAAGAAACACGCTCAAGACTCCTTATACAGCATAGGGCAGCTCCAATGTCACGACTCTGCATAAGAACCTGCACCGTCATCTCCCAATCCAATATATGTAGGACTTTTCACCGAGCTGAACTTCCAGGAGAGAAGTTCACTGGCAATCAAGCACTTGGACCGAAGAAAACTTCGGTGCAGGTGCAGATGCAGAAACGTGACATTGGAGCAGTTCAGTAGAGATGTGCGGAGGTACCAAAAAAAACCTCGCTACGGAGACAGATACACAAACCCAGAAAAACTCCAGTGGAAAGATGTCGCTAGAAGGCAGATGACACTCCAATTTATACACTCACAGAGAGAGGAGGAGAGGAAAGGGCGAGACTCTTGCGCTATCGTGGACGATTCTACGCTCCTGACAGAACGTCTGAGCTACAAGTGCATTGAGAGCAACTCCCGGTGCACGATGAACCCGTATTGAATGTCCAAGCACGGATTCACTGAATTCAGAAGGGACAAGCGTTGAGGGCAGACAACGACTCCGGACGCGGCCAATAAAGGATGTCACGCTGAGAGCGACTCAATTCCTAAATGAATCCCACATTCGGAGCACGGAATGATCTCAGTTTGAAGTGAAAGTAATTCACGGACGCAACAAGGAGACGCTGTAACTAATCCTGTCACCCAAAGGTCTTGTCCAGCCCCAGTGCTACATAGACAGTCCTCCATCTCTAAGTACGTAATACGTATTGCAAGACTCAAGTCAGGAGCCGTCCGAATTCAAGAAAAATCTTCTCAGGATTTTATTTGAAGGACTCAGTCCTCTTGCAACAGCTCCCTCCCGGGATTAGCCACCGCATTGACATGCAAACATAAAATACTCGGTAGCTGAAGACACTCCCCACCTCGCCCCCGACTGTGCACTATGGTGTCTATGATTCACAATGTACGTTCAAGTACCCAACTATGAAGGTGGCTACGCTCGGTGTACTTGTGCAAGGATCACAATGTAAGCTCAAATGGCGAACCAGTGAGCGGTGCGACACGAGAGGTAACGGAGAAATCTACACAGAGAGAAACAGACGGGAAACCAGGCTCCCCCGGTTCCAGGTGAGAGACTGGAGCACCCAAGTGAAGAACGGCGGATATGAAGGGAAGCAGGAGGCTGATGTATTTAAGGAGAACGGACCACCGCAGCTCTTGGATATCCTTTAAACAGGCAGGCAGGCAGGCAGGCAGGCGGAAGAGGATTCACGGGCCCACAGATAGCAGGAAGACGAAAGTGCGACATCCAAAGCGCGCGCCAGGGAAAGCGAGAAGGCAGTAATGATGCAGGGGAGGCGGAAAGGAGCTCTCGACTGATGAAAAGAGCTCTCATGTGTGCAATTAGTGCGAACCGACCTTCGCCTTTGCAAGTCACCCGCGTCGATGATCCATCTCGAGAGATGTCTAGAGAAAAAGCTGGAATCATTCCCGACGATTCCCGAGCGCTCCCCAGGGCGGATTATCACATCTATTCAAGCTAGATGGGCGCAATTATGTTAGCTGCCGCACCCCTACCTCCATGCTACGAAGATTTTTGCAAGCCTGATGAATCTCGCTCGTGAACCTCTGCCCCTGCAACGCCCTGCGAGCCATCGCCTTGCCGAATGCGCTCCCACACCGTCATTCTCTGTCCCTGCCGCTGCCGCACGGTCGAGGTCCCGGCTCTGCCGCGCAAGGGCGTCGGCGGCTGCGGCCTCGGCGGTAGCGGCGGCACCAACGACCTTGAGGTTAATTTACTGTTAAATTATGAGCTTTATGCATTGTGGGATTAAGTTTTAAGGTGGTTGTGTGGGCTAAGGTAACTTAGGAATTTTTCGATTGTGGAAACACATGGCACATGAGCAAGGCAAGAGTAGTGGCCGTCTGCTTGGCGAGATTGTTTCAGAGCCTATACAGTAATTAAATCGACAAGCGTTTCGCTCATGTATGGGAGGAGCAACATGAAGTCAAAGGTGGGCGTGTTGTTTCGTGATTGAGACGGGACTGTTTTTGAAGGTATGGGAATATATTGTAATTTGAGCTGTGTGGATTTTCAAATCTTTGAATATTCCGCAATACTGCATACCATATATCAACTTGGTTCAAATTGGTATTGATTGAGTAAGGTCATTGGTTTAGGAGGGTAGGCAGTTGTGGGGGGGTGCAGTAGGTCTACTAACTCAATAAACAGCACTTGAATAAGTTTGTTGATTGGGGATTTTTTTACTTCTGGATATTTTGAGAACCATCATTCAAGAATACAGCTTTGTTTTCTTGATTCATCCAAAATGTCATTTGATGTCAAGCTATGGAAGTAGGATCTGTATTGGTTAATCTAGAATGGTGTGGGTTGGGTTTGCTTGGGAAGCTGCAGAATCAGCTCAATCAGCACAAGCACAACGGTACCCACTGTTGCACCTGCAACGCCGCCTTCAGAAAATCAGCCTTTCTAAATACAATATTAGCAGCAGGTTGAGACTGGAACTTTGCATGCTCTGGGCTCTGAATGCACACTGAACTACAAACTGGACAAGCATGTGAGTCCAAAAGAGGCTTCTTATAACCGGACAATGATTTCAACATAACTTAACTCAATGAACATGAGTTTTATTACCTGGTCAAACATGTCACACAGTGTCATACAGTATAATAACATGGCTATTATCTATTCAGACATCAGAAAACGAGTCCAAGTCTCAGGCCCCCACGAAGTTCATGTCTTCCTGCATATATCATCTCGTTTATCAGGAAAAAAACACCAAGGAATTCTGAAGACTAATATATGAATGTCTATGTTTGTGGATCATATCAGGGCAGTTCATGAATTTGAGCTTCATGTATCAGCAGGATTTGTGTTCTACCGGGGAAGGTACATAGGCCATTTTGTGAATTCAGGAACAGGGTCGAGCTAAGTCTGGAATGCATCTGGAATTATGCAGTTTGGCAGGCATGGAGGCCAGCACCAAAACAACTTTCCAACCACTATGCCTGATCCTGACCTGCTACTCTATCAGCATTGAGTATGGAGACCCCAGAGCAGCCTGTTCAAACCATCCACCTCATGTCCTGTGACTCCAATTCCATGTACCAAGTCAATCTACAATTGCTCTGGATTTGGATTGCAATCTCCCTTCAATCTTGTCAGGATGACCTCTTCTTGGGGTCAAGTGACATTCACTGTAGAGCTATGTTCATTCTCTAACCGTGCCATTGAGTACGCTTCAATACAGTAACATGGATGGTTGAACAGCATTCCTCCTTAACATGAAATTGAAGAATCAAGATGTAAGAGCATCTACAGCGGTGGTCTTCAAGCCTTCAAACATGAGAGTTTGAAGGGGCCGGAGGCCAATCCGTCCCGCACCGTTGCTCCAAAGCTGGATTTAAGGATTGAGGGCCCGCTAAAATTACTTGAGGGCTCTGGCACCTCCAGAGTCAAGCAAGGGCCCTTGGGCGTGAATAACGGCTCTCAAGAGCAGACTTCGAGACAAGAAACTCAATCTGGGGAGTCCCAGCCACGTACGTGTCATCACGTTGAAGCTTGAAGAGTGAGTGTTGAAGGGCACCGCTGCGGGACTCTCAAGCCGGCCTTCCTCCACGCGCGTTGAGGCTGCATCAAGCCTCCCTCGGTGAGCCCGGCTTGAAGACCACCGCTGTAGATGCTCTAAGGTAGCAGCATCAAGAAAGCAAAAAAAATTGGAGCCTTTAAGTTGTTAAATGGCACAGGAGGTGTGATAAAAATTACATGAAGGTGAGGCAAACATAGAGAATATAGATTCAAAAAAAATTAAAAACTTTGGAGTTGTATTGAGTTTTCTATGAATTTTCTAAGACCCAAAAATTAAAGTTCTAATAATCGAATGTAGGTGCTTATGAATCACCACTATTAAGCCACAAAAAGGATGAGCATTCAATTATTAGTTAGCCAATGATGAGTCACCGATACAAACAATGAGAAGTTAGAAAATGGTACCATCATGAACTATGAATGGAAGGTCTAATACAATAATTATTGGTCCTGTAGACTCCTCTACTTTATTGAGTACAACAGCTTAATGTTTAATACAATAGTTATTGGTCTTGCACATTTAGTAGCACCTTTACTTTACTGGATACAACAGTTGTCGGTGCATCTACTTTACTGGCAACAACAACAACAGCTGTCCTAGGTCTTGCACACTTATTGGCACCTCTATTTCACTGAATACAACAATTGTCGGTGCATCTACTTTACTGGATACAATAGTTGTCGGTCTTGCACGCTTACTAGCAACAACAGTTGTCGGTCTTGCACACTTCCTTGCACTTCTACTTTATTGGATACAACAATTGTCAATTTTGCACACTTATTGGCACATCTACTTTACTAGATACAACAGTTGTTGATGCATCTACTTTATTGGATACAATAGTTGTTGGTCTTGCACACTTACTAGCACTTCTACTTTATTGAATACAACACTTGTCGATTTTGCACACTTATTGGCACATCTACTTTACTGGATACAATAGTTGTCGATTTTGCACACTTACTGGCAACAACAGCTCTTGATCTTGCACACTTATTGGCACCTCTATTTTACTAGATACAATAGTTGTTGGTGTCGGTGCATCTACTTTACTGGATACAACAGTAGTTGTCGTCGGTCTTGCACACTTACTGGCACCTTTATTTTACTGGATACAACAGCTGTCGATTTTGCACACTTTATGGCAACAACAGTTGTTGGTCTTGCACACTTACTAGCACCTCTATTTTACTGGATACAACAGTTGTTGGTGTCGGTGCATCTACTTTACTAGATACAACAGTTGTCGGTCTTGCACACTTATTAGCAACAACAGTTGTCATTGGCACATCTACTTTACTGGATACAACAGTTGTTGATTTTGCACACTTACTGGCACTTCTACTTTGTTGGATGCATACTCAAACTCAAGAACAATGAGAGAAATAGTACACTTATTTCTAAAGGTTAAGAGTTCCATGGTGAGATTCAAAATAAACGCAATGAATCTCATTATTTTATAACCATCAAAGCATATGTTACACCATATATTCACTATGTCTTTAAAATAGTGAAATTTCTCATGTATTTAGAATATATGAAGAAATTATTTACAATGTGAAATATTTAGAATATAGTGAATATATGGTGAATGATCTAAAACATCTTATATAAGCATGGTTCTATTTGGTGTTTAGTCTAGACATGAGGTTGCTCAAATTTCATCTTTACACACTTCTAATACATCTAAAATTTTAAATATATAAAAATAACATGATTGTATTTGAAATTGTCAAATGAAAACAATTCTATAATACAAAAATTTATTCCAAAAACAAGTCAAAGTTCTCTTATCCTACCATGCAATATGCAAAAAGAAATTTCTTTTTTTAACTTCATAAAAATCATACACTTGAACTACTAAGTTAAATCTTCATTTTTGAACTACTAAGTTAAATTTTAAAATTCTACTTTTAATATTCAAGAGTAGTTTAGTCTCAGAATCCATACCATATAGGTTGTCTTCAATTAGTACAAGAACCTAAAGATCATTGGATGGATAAAATGTAATAATGTATAAGTGATAGAGGCGTTTAACCCCTCGGTTTGTTCCACAAACAATTAGGATTTGGGTAGGTTTCTATAATGTTAATATTCAATGTGATTTTTTTGAAAAGAAAATCGTGGGCATGCAGAATTACAAAAGATTTGTGGAAATATTTATATTTTTCCATTAGAATGCTAAAAAAAAATAATGTCTCTTTTGCAATTTATCCTAAATGATGGACAACTCCAAAATTTTGGCTGCACCCCTTTATTACCTTCGAGGTTTTTTATTTTTGACGAAGAAACACAATTTTTTTTTCTAGAGGTCCATTGATAAAAAAAATTATATCTCCAAAAAGTTTGTGTAACTTTTTAAGTACACAAAATACAGGAAAAAATCACATTTTTCATTGACATTAGAAGAACCTGTCTAAAAGTGTGATTGTTTGTGGAATGGACAAAACAACTTTCGAGGTATACATTCACAATCAAGAAAGTAGATGTAGTGACTCTTGAGGATTAAGAGTATATATTAACTAGTTTAAATAACCTAAAAGCCTCCGTGGCTCAACAATGCATTGATTTATCTAGTTATATTAACATCAAAATACAGCAATTCTAAATTAAATATGGAAGCCTCCCATTTCTTGTATAGAATTGAAACAAACAACAAAAAAAGGGAGACCAAAAAAGAGAGGAAATGGAGATGGGGAAAAAAAAAGAAAAAAAGTAATGAATCACTACAGCTCTGTTTTAATGTCTTGTAAGTTATAGCTTGTCTTGTTCATTGCATTTCAGCTTGGATTTGCACTGGTAAATGTCTGTCCACAAAGAACTGAAATAATGTGTCAACAAATACAATGAGGAAAAGTTTCAAGGGAAATAAAATTAGTCGCCCTGTTCTCTTTAGTCTTTTCTAGAATAGTTTCATAGTTAATTAGAAGTGTGTATACCTATATTCTAACCCCTAAAGTTCCTTTATTATATTGTTAATTGTAACTTTTGGAGGGTGACTTTATTCTCAAATTGTAATAACCAGTGTAAAGTTCTGTCAAAATTGAAGTAAGGATGGAATTCTAAAGAACAGAAACAATAAAGGATGGGTGGAATTTGGATTCCAGATTTTTGACAAAGAAGAAGTCTTTTCATGATTGAACTTCCAAACATAAGAATGTCACTTTTGGTAAATATAGCCTTCAGTTTTCTATTTTTTTTAATAAATTTTGTACTATTTAACTTAAGAACTTTAGTTGGTTTTATTTGTTCAAGATAAAAATTTATCTCACACATTTATAATATTTACATTTTATTTTAAAATAGTCATATCTAACATTCAGTATTGATACTTGCTACAATATTGTAATATATCGTAAAAATACAAATAAAAGTCAAACAAATATCTGATTGTGATTAGGGCTGTACCGAATTTAAATTTATGTGGATCCACTACACCTCCCATTTTGATAAGTGACACAATTTTTTAAATTAAAAAATAATTTTAAAAACTACGAAATATCTAATCTCCATAAAATAAACGCATAATTTCTTCTGTCAACTGTTGATGCATTTTCTAGAACACACATAAAGTTGGCTTCTTCAATGTAAACTATGCATAAAGATAACCTCCAACTAGAAAATACTACCAACCCTTTAGTAAAGGTTTCCACCTTGTCAGGCATAATGAAAGGGGAAAAAACTCCTACAACCACATATACAGCTGCAAGAATTACAGTTTGACCTCCTTTAAATTTGAATCTAATTTGGTATAAATAAATAAATAAATAAATAAATAAATAAAAAGAAAAGTACATAGGGAGTCAGGAGTCTGTTCAAAAGTGGTGTGAGATCAGCAACAAGGCCTGTTGGCTGCGGCTGCTGACGTCATACCTTTTTGGCAAAATGGTGAGGTGGCACTTTGTGAAGGGAGGGCGCTGTCTGAACGGGGACAGGCAGTTAAGGGGCTTCCCAGGCATGTGCTAGCATGTGCTGGGGCCCTAATGTTAGTCCTGGAGTTGACAATCCAATATAACTCAGTGGATTATATTTTGCAATCTTTTTTATTGCCTAACGCCAGTAGTAATTCAATATTATCTTGCATTCTAACTTGGAGGCTGGAGGGTCGGAGCATGCGACCACTGGTACTGTCATGTCATATTATGAGGGGTCCAAAACACAATCAAATAATTAATTAAGAATGTGGGGTCCCAAAAATAATTAATTTGTTGATAATTACTAATGTGGGGTCCTAGAATCCTAGCCTCTTTTCCTCATGAGCTAGTTTTTTTTATTTTATTTTATTTTTTTATTTTTATTTTTTATTTTTTATTTTTATTTTTACTTGTGTGTATATCGATGTATTTTTGGTTCAAATTTTATACGCTCATGTGTAACATCTAAATGCCCACAATGAATTCACATCCAAAACTGCCTTTCAACACTCTTTTGTGAAGCAAGTTAGTTTTTTCAATTTTATGACATTTTCTTGAAATTTTAAGCGTAGGATCTTAGAGCTAACTTGTTGAAACATTAATTTTTCAATTTTTCAAAGGAATAAACATAATCTTTTCAATCCTTCAAAAAGCTGAAATATCGCCTTCAATGAATTTTCAAAAAATATGCTTTACAAATTTGGAATGGGCAACTCCATATTTTGTTAAATAAATGATTTGAGAATTTACACAAAAGAAATCAAAAGAAAGACCTAGGTTTTCATATTCAAAAGATAAATAAATCATAAGAAGATGTAAAATACCGTAAAAGAAAAAAGTAAATTGCTAATTACGTCCACATAAAAGTGAATAATGTCATTTTCAACCTTCAAAATGATGTGATACATGAACAAAAACTTTTTCAATTTTCACTTTTGAAAAATGTCAAAATTGAATTCAAAATGAGCTGTTAAAACCCTCCTTCAAATTGCCTGCAACCACATTTTGGTTGTCTGGGAGTTTTGGGGTTTAACTTTTTGCAATGAACTACTAGTGGCTTATTGAAGCATGTACACATTAATTTATCTTAATTCCCAAAAAAATCATGTTATAAAAAAATAAATCTTTTTAACATTAAATAACTAAAATAATTGATAATGACCATCTACTACCCCTAAAATCTATTTCACAAGTAAGCAACAAAATTGTCTATAAAATTATCATAAGAACAAAATCAAATTCTATGGTACAATAATTTTACTTTGAGAGGAATAAAAAGTCTACCGTACACTTCTAATCTGTTTAAAACTAGTGGGACCCGTGTGCCGATGAGCACAATGACCGCAGTTATCTCCTCCACGGATTCCACCACGGAACCGTCGAGTGAGACAACCATGCTCAATTGTAATATAGATTTGATAAAGAAATAATAACATATATTTATTGGGATGGTAAATATTTTAACTTCTATTGTGAGAATTTAAATTAGAAGGATGTTTGAATTGTAATTGACTTTGTAAGGCACTAATATATTTCTATTTTATTTTTTTGTGGCAATTGTTTTTACAATGTAAATAGTTAAAACTATTAGTCTAAAATGGATGTTAGTAAGTAATGCAAGTCATGGATACTTATAGTGTTGAAAAATAACTTAAAAAGAAAATTAAAATATATGAATGGATGTAAGTAGGAAAGTGACTAGTGATTAGGATAGATTTAAAAGATTGTTGTCCTTAGACTATCTTAAATTTTCACCGACAAAGAAGACAATGACCGCATTTTTATCTCTCATGTGTGTCTTTGACAACTTTTAATTTGCCTTTGTAATTAAATTGTTTCTTTTCTCTCCTACTAGTTGTTTCTCTTCACTCCTACGCTATTTGTAATAAAAGTCTTTCTTCTCAATGGCACCATTTGTCCTGGAGTACTTGTAACTTTTCTTTGTAATTAAATTTTTTCTCTTAACTCCGATTATTTGTCCTCAACTACTTAGAATTTTCCTTTGTAATTCTTTATTACCTTGCTAGTACAAATTGGTACTTAGATTGACAATCAATGCTTGTGTAATCATGTTTTGTATTGTATAAAAGTACAAATTCTAAAATGGGATTAATAGAAGTGATAGGCTTGAATTGATCTTATCTTTATTAACTGCTTTTAGATTGAAAATTTAGTGATCAATGATATAATTACTTTGAAATATTTAATAGATGTTGTAACTTAAAAGATGCAAAAGATAAATTATAGTCTTACTTTGATAATCAAAAGCAATATATAGTGAAGTGATTAGCCTTTCAAAATTTGTGATTATTAGTGATGCACAAATCAATTGTAGAATTAAATTCAAACTTATTTGGATTTGATTGTACTGCATGAATAAGGCAATTAAATAAATCAATAAATATTCAAATTCCAAGGCAGATGGTTTGAATGAAGATAACTATCAATGCGCTAAGTTAGAATGATATCCTAGACCATTTTAAAAAAAGTAAAATATGATATTGGTGTTATTTGCAAAGTACTAAAAAAAACAAATTGGTATATAAGTGGATTCTTCACCCCTTTACAATTTAATAGACAAATTGTTTTACTAGAAGAAAAATAAATTGATATCATTATAGAATATAAGAAGAGATAAAGGTAAAAAATGCCTATACTATTTAGAAAATTGGTCACTATAATATCTACAAATGATATTATATAACGAGAATTCATATAATTTGACTAAATTCATAGAGTCTCAAATAACATGATTATAATGTTGGCATTAATTTGATGTAGGATAGAGGAAAACTAAGACTATTTGTTTGTGCAAAAGAATAGTATTTTGAGGGACTAATCTTATAGCATTTCATAGGTAAGATTATTTGTAAATATTTTGAAGGTAAGTTTGTAGAGTTTGAAAATGTAATTTTTAAATATTTTCTTAGAATAATTTTTTTTTAAAAAAACACAATCTTTATATGTTTGAATTAAAATACATGCTTTGATTTTAGTGGTTATATATGAAGCATTCCAAAGATACGTTAAAGTGATTGACAATATGATATGTGGAGTAAAGATAGGAAGTCATGAATGATTTATTAATTAAATAAATTTCTTTGTAAATAATTGGCGTTGAAAAATAACAGCCTTGTATAATTCATGATGTTATTCTAATAATAACTAAAATAATTGTTTTATCATAAAATAAAAGTAATATTAATAAAAAAATTAATTAAATAATAATTAAATTAAAGAACCAAGAATTGAAGCATTACTAAGACAATTTTACCACATACACACAATACACACATTCAAGTTAAGACTATTAGTCCGCAAAACTATTTACACAAATTAAGAAATGGTACTAGATATATGCAATTTGACAGCTAAAGTCTTTTTTATTTTTAGAATCAGTATATTTTCTTGATTTAAAAAAAATTAATTAGGATTATGTTCATTTGCTGAAAGGCAATTTGAAGGTACACTAATAGACTTTCAAATCAATTGTTGGTTTTTCAATGGAAAAGCACAAAATATCATCTTACTTTCTAAATGCACCCAAGTTGCATCCCAAAATTCATTATACCCATGTGGAAAACTTAACTTCTCTAATTTTGCACTCACTTATATTCCCCAATTGATTAAAGGGTGCATTGCTCCGTAACAAATACTCCAATTGATTGCATCGATATTTATTCAACTTCTATTGGTTGATTTAACCTTTCTCCTTCCTCTCTTTTGCATTGAGTTCATCTTCCCTACACAATTCTTCTAGCTCGTCGGTGTCTGAAAATGGGTCCCCAAGAGCTGAAGAAGAGAGAAGGATTGAAGGAATTTTGTCACTGCCATATCCTTTCATTGTCACACCGTTGCACAATCTTTCAAGTTGCATGTAACGCCCATTGATTCTCTTTCAAGGTTCATCATAAATTCCAATTGGTTGTAATTCTTCACTAATCTCTACATTATTACAAAGGCATCTCACACCACTATAACATATAACCTCCCAATTGGATATAATTTTATTCTCAATTTCTCTGAACATCGTATCAACCACTTTCGCTCGATTTCCAATTTGTTATTCAACTCATTACTCTTGATCTTTACGTCCAGCACAATAAGTTTTCATCCAATCCGGTTCAATAGATCACTTTGCAATTGTCTCCACCGCTTAGCACAACTATTATTCAATTCATATCATAATTAATGCAAATCACCACATCATATACTACGCATTGTAAATTAATCTTTGTCATATTATTTTGGTCGTATTATTTCCTTATCATGATTAAGTCCATTATTTTGGCTAGAATTTGAAGTGAGAATGTTCTAAAAGTTCTATTCAAAGTTGGATTAAAACCATATAAACTATTATCCTCCTTTGCTATTTAGGATTTTAACTAAATTCTCCATCCATGTACGGAAAGGACTTCACTCCAACTTTTCTTTGATCTCAATCCACCTATTATATATGGAGACTATCTACCAATTATAAGAACACTCCATTTTTGCATCAACCTCAAGTCTTTTTATATAAACATATGCATTTTGCTTTAAACTTCAAAAATATAAAATCATATCAACTATAAATTTAAGTTTAGTTTATTGTATGTCTATTTGATTTCTATCATTGTCTTATTTGTGGTAATTAAAAATAAATTTTTAAACATTATTTATAAAAAAATAAATTTTTAAACATTATTTATAAAAAAATAAATTATCATTCTATAATATTAAAAAATTGTGTCCATCCATTATAAGCCAACTCCACATGAAATTCCAAATCCAACTCTTTCTATGTGTCTTTTTAAAACATACAACCTTCTCACACAATGAACATAATAAATGCATTGAAGATTTTTCAAAAGCCTTGAAAATATTTAATATTTAAAAACGAACTTTATACTTTATTAATCTAAAACCATCAATTTTAATTTAAAACTTGAATACTCAATGGAGATATATTACAGCCCATTACATAAATTTTATGTATTTCACCAAAATACTAATTATTACATACATTCATGCTTTTTCTTGAATTCTTTAAACTTTCATAGAGATCTTTTAGTTACTAAAAAAAAATCTAAAATTAAAATTATATTATTATATTATTTTGGAAGCTTTAACCACTTTTTTTATTCAAATTTACCTTGATAGAATGGATGTATAATTTTTCTACTATATAAATTTATGAGGGCTCATAGAATTGATTTTGCATAAGTGTCGTAGATGCCACAAATTTGCAATGGTCTACCAACCACAACATATTCTAATTTTATTACAAAAGAAATTTAAAAAGAATGAATTAATTCCATTTTTTAAAATGGAAAGAAGAAAAATGTATTATTATAATGTTCTTTTACTATGTTGAACTTGAAGCCATGGTTTTAGTATATATGTTTATAGGATAGCCTTACAAACAAACTTACTTGAATCTCTTTCTTACTTTGACCTCTTGAATCCTCTATCAATAAAATTAATCTTTGATATTTCATTTAATATTTGGATATAGCATTTAAATTTAGATTAATTGAAAAGATCTTATTGACGACAATAAAATGCATATATTACATGTAAGAATTAAGTAAGTTTTAGTCAAATAAGTAAGAATTTAGTAAGATGTGAACAACACAAAATTTGATTTTTAATCTCTACGGGACTAAGATTGTTTTTCCATCAAAACTATCATTTAATACCTCTTGGTAAAGCTAGCTAATTATTTTGACATTATGACATTTTTTTAAGAATTCAACAATAAGATTTTATATTTAACATAGTAAAAGTCTTCATCTCTAAAATTTGGATTTAGAATCAAGGTGGATTGCAAGATCTTTGCATCTAAACTTCAAAAACAAGTTATTTTCAATCTATCATAAAGTCAAAAATTCAGTTATCTTTAATTTTCAAAATGATGGCTCTAGGTTTTGAATTGAGAAATATGGTATTCTGATACGTAAATGATTTAAGGATTCGCAAAAAACATTTTAAAAGAAAAACGTCAATACTCACCGTCAAAAAATTTATAAGCTAGATTGAGGTATAAAATGATAATAAAATCAAAATCAGTAATTATGCTGATATAAGAAACAATAATGTTAAATCCAATGATAAGAATGTGGCAAGAATCAATTGTGACCTTTTACTTAAAAAAAATAAAAAACTGTTAAAATTTTTACTGCAAGATGAAACTTCAACGTTTTTTTTGTCTAAAATTTTTGCAAGTGCTCACAAAACATAGCTTTTTGTATCATTCCATTACCTTATTAAAATGTAATAAATCAAAGCTTCCTTCATTCATGAAAAAGTACATATTGTGATTATGTTTTTAGATCTTTTTTGAAAAAAATGGATTGAAAATTTTCATTGGTGATTTGAGTAGAAGTTTGAAAACCTCATAACTCTTTTGATATTTATCAAGATTTGATGAGATCTGTATTGTTTGAAATGTCTTGTACATATTTACCTCCACCAAGAATATTAAGAAAAGAAAACATTGGAATGATAAGTATCCACCCAAAGTCTTCAATGGATGTTTTATCTTTTTAGTCTTTTATGAGCCAAAGGTAATATCTCTCACAATATCAATTGTACGGTAATGGTCTTATGCTTCTTGTAAACGGCTTCACAACAACTACAAGATGTATACCACATTGGAAAACTTTAAAGAAGAGGTGAAGAAGATATAGATTTCTAAACTTGTCACCTTTAAAAGCTCATGTCTCCTTCAATATGAGGTGTATGGTGATGTTTTTTAGTTTTAAAAAAATGGCATCATAAGTGCTATAGGATTCATACCTTGTTTGTTTTATTTGAGCAAGTTTTTAGTACTATATGACAATTTCAATTTTTGCAATGGTAGAACTAGCAATCGAGTTGTCAGTAGAACAAAGGGAACACCGGTCTAGATGGTCTTTAACCCCAAATCAGCCATGACCATTTCTCACCAAAAACACTTTAAAAATTGTCATTTCTGAAGCAAGAGTAAACAAATCAAAACAAAGATTTCTTTTCATTTCCCAGTGTAGGATCTTGCATAAAACTTCTAGAAGATCATGCACAAAGAATTTCAAAAAAATTGACCGCGCAAATTAGAAGATTATAGAGTTTAAAAGTTATAAACATAGTTTTTGTTTTTTCATAATTTCTAAACAAGATCAACAGATTTTGACTTCTCTTTGTTTCAACATTTTAGACTACATAAGTTAGGGGTTTTATACTAATATGGTATAATTGATATTAGTTACTTGTACACCAAATTTTAGAGGTGGAGAAAAGGTGTAGCATTGTGAAAAAAATTGTACGAGGAATATGGATTCATGTTATTGCTAATTTCCCTTTCTATTTTTTGAAAATCCATATTTAATTAGAATACAAATCCATGCGGTCAAAAAATAAGGTTCACATCCATTCTTGATGTAGGAAAAAAGAAGAAAATAAGAACAAGATTTCTATCTTTTACGTGATAAAGAATTTCATTTTTTTTTGTATCTTGACCAAAAAGGATAAGAAAAAATTGAATCCTCATAGAATAAAGATTTTCCACAATATGAGATTTGTTGGTTACTTGCACAAAATATCCCAAAGGTATTTGAAGGGTGTAACAAAATTTTAGGAGTTGCCTAAGGAGTAAGAAAAACTGCTTCAGGCAACATAAATATTTTTTTCCAATATCTAGTGCAAAAAAAAATAATATTCCGGCAAAGCGTTTGCAATTCCTTATGTCTACCAAAAAATTCAGGAACTCACATCCAAAATTTACATTTTTTTATATACACATTTAAGCTTGGAATTTCATGCCGGTAGGTGAAGATTGAGCACTTCTTGCACAGTATTCACCAACAAGTTTACGTTCATTCAACTTTTCAAAGAAGCGCCAATACAAATTACACAATTGATTAGTTTTTAGCCTAATTTGGACAAATTGTAGTGCGCAAGATGAACAATACATACAATCAATTTTTAATAATAAAAGGTTTTTTTATATCTATTTTATTTGAACTAAAACCTTCATTTTTTATTCTTAATTCAAACAACTATCTATACAGATTTTGTAACTAATGGTTTCTAAAGCTTTCGATGAAAGGAATGCAAATCCTTTGTAGAATCATGTGAAAAAAAATCATGAGTCTTGAGATCATATTTACTAAAATATCAATGTTTGAAGTTTTTAGTTAACCTCTAGACGGCCAAGGGTGTTTTTCATCAAAACTGCCTGAAAACAGCCCCTCTTCAAAGCAAGGTGGATTTTGCAAAGTTGGGGTCTTAATTTGTACATCTAACCATAAGATCTCGTAGCTAACTTCTATGTCTACATGTCCACCAAATCTAACACACTCATTCCTCACCAATTGCAAGATCGTAACGTTCAAAGTTGAAAAACAAGTTTTTTTTCCCTGCGCAAAAAGGGATCAGCAGAGTTTTGAAGGCCTAAAAAACCATTTTTTTGCATTATGAATTTTGGGGGTTTTGATGCACGTCAAAGAAGACTGAGTTAGCTAATTGTGGAAGGTTTCCAAAACAATCATTTTCCGCTAGGGGCTATACTGAAATTCACAAACAAAGGCCGTTTTTTGACAATAAAAATAGCATATGAGAAAATTTTGGATTAAAAATCCAAACGGTGAGAACATGCTCTACTGCCTTCTCTATACATAGAAATTTTTATTTTTGAAAAATATCAAAATCTCAAATTTTGGTGGAATTTCAAAGTTTCGTCTTTAGGCAGATTTGGGCAGATTTGGGCAGATTTGGGCAGATTTGGGCAGTTTTGGGCAGAAATTGCTGCATTCATAGTAGCTGAGAGCCTGCCCGTGGAAGGGCGTTTTATGCTTAGAGGAGCATAACTTTTTCTCACTTCATCCAAAAAAAATTAAAACAATATCCCCATAAACCTCTTGAAAAAACCTTTTTCCACAAAAAAATTCAAAAAATTTCAAGTAAATTTGAATTTTTAGAAACCTGCCCAAATTTCAAAAAAGCCCATTCCAAGAGAATGGCCGTTTAGGGGTTAAAAAATGTTCAATTTGAGTATTAATTATAAATTTTTAGAATATTTGATCCAAAAACTCTTGAAAGAAGTATTTTTTCACAATTCAAATGGTTTAATATATCTTAATATTAATATTGATATTTTTTA
This sequence comes from Ceratodon purpureus, assembly GCA_014871385.1. Taxonomy (NCBI): domain Eukaryota; kingdom Viridiplantae; phylum Streptophyta; class Bryopsida; order Pseudoditrichales; family Ditrichaceae; genus Ceratodon; species Ceratodon purpureus. Next base: position 16,426,475 of record CM026427.1, read on the forward strand.
TAAATTTAATTATTTGATTCAATTCTTTGAAAAGCTGAAATGAACGTAAACTTATTGGTGGGTACTGTTACTATTGGAAGATTAGAGGATGCTGTATGACTGGCCCATCAGATATAGTGCTGTATACATCTGATGACATGTGTCAAGGTAGTAGATTTTTCTTGATAAGTTGGCCCCTGCAATTTGCAGGATTTTTGAGGCAGGAACTTGATCTATTCATGTGCACAATCTACAACAGTGACAACATACTACCATGTCCCTGACACACAAGGGGCCACTGCTTGTTATTCCGCACTCAGATCTTACAAAACTATCTCCATGTAATTGATCATGAAGAGCTTATGAGGAGAATAAAAAATTGATAATCGAAAAAACTTTGATATGGATTTTATCAATTCACATGCATAATGCCTCTTTTCAAGAATAAAAAACTATTCAAAGGCATCTTAAGGCCCCAAATGCTATCTTTATATTATCCAATAAGCCTTGATTTTACCTCTGTACGTGAATTATTATTAGCTATTTTTCTAATTACTTTGACATATTGATAACTTATGAAACATAAGTTGAATTTGCTAGTCAATTGTGTCATTGGATTCAAAAAGTCATACTAAGCTAAAGAGGCTTTGTATATGTTTTAAAAATAGTACAAGTCTTTACTATGAAATCAATTAATCACATTAAGCTTTGTTGTATTTTTCATGTTTAACCTCTAAAGGACGGAGGGGTATTTCCACAGTTTTTGAGTACCTACAATGCCATTCTTGCATTTTCCAAAGTGAGAGAAATTTGAGAATTACCATAAGCAATTTAACTGTAAGATCTTTGAAAGTAGTGGGCTACCCAAATGTATACAAAATTTTGGGTTTGGGGAAGCAATGAATTGAGAGATAATAACATGTGAAGTTTGGAAGATTACTGAATTTCTGAATTACTGAAATACTAACAATGAGTTTCCATGGTTGACTGAAATTTGCTACTTCAAAAATTTATAAAAACTTGGCAACTAAAGCTGATTCTTTTCTCTAGTATGATAGGAACATGCACATTGTTTTTTAGATTTTTCTAAGTTATCAATTTGGAGAAAATGGATTTGATATAAGTCTCACTCTGAATTTTAATTTTTTCAACATGGCACTTTTTGGCAAATTCAAAAGGGTTTTTGATAAATCCAAAACAGTGAAGCCATAAAGTAGTGGTCATACAAGCATTCCCCCAAAAAAAGAATGCTAAAAACAAAATCCACAAGCAGAGATTTTCATTTCAGTGGACAATGTGCTCAAAGTACAATTGAAACATTGTCTCTCTAGAAACACTATCTTACTGTAGAAACATAGGACCGACCTATGTTTTTTCTTTTTTCTAAAATCAAGGTTTCACCTTTTCACAAAAATTTCAGCATATTTGTATGACCAACTTGATTCTAAATAGGTTAGGAACAAGAAACACTCAAATTTGACTCTTCTAGGGCATTTTGCTGGGTTTTCTATTTATGGCGTAACCCAAAAGTGGTTGCTTCGTCCTTTAGGGGTTAATGAGTAGGATTATCACTATCACCAATGTTTTTAAAATGCATAAAAGCTTATAACAAATAGTTCCTATGTTCCAATCATCCTTCAAATGATGGAACTATTTTACAATATTTAAAGCAATTGGTTGACTTATAGTTTAATCTATTTTGCATAGTACATAAAATCTAAGATTAGTAACATAATAAAAATGGCTACAAAAGATTTCAAGTAATATTTTAATGATTGTAGTAAAATAAGCTCGATTTTCTAATGTAGATTTTTAAAAGCCTTTAATGATTTTCAGAAGGGGATATCTTCACCATTGAAAGTACATTTTTGATATTCTCAATAGCAATCATGCTATTTACTTGTATAAAAAATCTCAAAGGTAATAGGAGGATTTACAACAATTGATAGGAGCATAACATTTTTTCCAGAGGTCTTGTAGATGAAATAATTATAATTTCCATAAAGCTCTTGTAAGTCTATAAACCCACAATTTTTTTCAAAAAATGACATTGAAATTTGACATTGTAAGAATTTGCCCAAAATTACAATTATCTGGGCGACAAACATAAAGCTTTAGAGATCAAATCACTCCCATGTCTTTATTCTACTTCCTTCATGACTTATACTGCTTTTGTTCCATTAATGACACTTAACTTGGATAAATTAGAGTTTTGAAGGAAACGGATAACTAATTGCATAGTGAATTAATCCTCCGCTTAAAGCAATATTCAAGTCTAATTGAAACAACTTACATACTTATATTCTAGTAACTACCATTTTTAAAATGATTAATCTTCAATGCATATTTATAAGACTTCCATAGCCTTAGACACTTTAGCAAGAATATGGATTACATATTTAGGTTTGAGAGGGATACATACTTAATCACAACAACAAAACAAATCGAATTGATAACTTGGACAATAAACATATTATTCTTCAAATTTTTTAAATGAACATTGCAAATACTCACAAGCAAATTTGATGTTGCGAAGGAATGTATTAGATGATTCAATTCGTTGAATTCCATTGATAGACCTCTACATGACTACTACAACTAAGTGACACTCCTATTTGAAAAAAGGTTCTTTCAAAACCCAGCCCAAGGTGTTGGGGTTGTCATTTAAAAGTAAAATATCATAAGTCTTGGTGCAAATTGACTTCAGTTCATTTTTAGCCTTGGGAAAGCAATCCAAGGAGACAGCAAAGATAGGAGGCAACCGGCAATACCAAAAGTTGTTCTTGTTGGAAGAGCTCAGCTGTTGCACAATTGTGCCATGTCTTCGGCCTGCCTCTGCTTTTTGCAAAATTCAGACAAGGATGAGTTCATTCTTCCCGTACAAAATGTAACTTGACTTTATCAATGGACATGCAAAATAATATCAGAAGAATAGTAACACTAGTAATAGTAGTTGAGCTTTTCAACTAGCACAACCACTCTCAAGTGCGGTTTAATAAACCATGCTATGCTCAATTAGCAAAGCTCACATTTAATGTACTCATAGTCTCAAATCATAGGACTTAAAATCCACATAGTAATGCATGATTTACAAGGATCTATTCTAAACTTAAATTCAAATAATGTAAGTCACAATAGAGTCCGGATAATGTGGATTTCTCAGCTTAAGTACCCCACATTAATAGAGAACATTCTCATATAATATGTATTCTCTTCTCCAAATAAAGTCGACTCGAGTAAGTAGAATTACAAGTGTAATGCATTGCCTGAAAAGGCGAGTCAAAAGAGACCATCACCGAAAGGGCAAGGTGAAAGGCAGCTTGAAGTTATCACAAGCTCAGGAAGGATGACTCTAATTTCTAAGTGATATCAAGCCAGGTGTTGGCAGAGTTTGCAGCTTCCAGCACCGCCAACATCTTTGTTGTTCATCTCAATGTCCTTGATATGGTACGGTCTGCTGTGACTCTCATAAGTTACTCTTCCTTTTAGAAAGAGCTCTTTCATTCAGTGACTACAATGCTCTTATGCATCCATTCTCTAAGTAGGCCATTTCTTTATGATTATATTACAATGGGAGTCTGTGTCTATCCAGTTCAAAACAAATGAAAAAGAAAACCAAAAGTAAAAATAAATGATTACCCTCTCATGGGGAAACTCATGAAACTTTCCGACATCCAATAGAATTCGTTTGTAGGATTTGTGTCTAAATGAGACTTTCTGACATCACAACTCAATTGTTCATGGCTCTACTTATGTGTTGCATAAGTTATTCAATATAGCAAGAACATCACATATTTTGGAAAAATCCCAGAATAATTTAATGTAACTAAAAAAACAGGAAAGCCCAATGTCTACCTGAAAGGTATGCAAAGTTCGAAAAAAGAAACTGGGAAAAGCGCATAGGTCTGTAAATGCTACTGGAATTGGTGCAGCAAAAAGGACACTTTGCTGTCTAAAAAGCCTAACTAACAGCCCATTGAATGCAGCAGCAATCTGTGGATGATAGGAAATTCCTCATTATACTTTGAATTTCTATACGTAACTTGAATGCAAACAGATATTTCAAGACACAGTGAGTTGCATACTGGTACCTGATGGTTTTTTCCTGGGTTTGTGACCCAAAAATGGCCACATCTCGTTTGTGTCAAAAAACTAAAAAAATAAAATGGCCACATATCAAAAGGGTCATTTCCCGGTTTACTGAATGGCAGCCCGCTCTCCGTCTTTTTGACACATTGAAAGATTACTCTATTCAAAAGGTAAAAAAACAAATCTCCTTCCAGTCATGTTCTTATCTATGGGAGGCCAGCAGTAGTGTAGTAGCTCCGGAAACTAGCTCCGAAACTGTTGTGGACATCCTGCATTGCATACAATTTTGTTGCCAGTGCTCATGCATGCTATGGATTTCCGGAAGAAAGGCTATTAGTAGGTCTACATCCGAATTCAGTCAACATCTATAAAAGTTGATGTAAACTTAAAAGTTAGAATTCAAAATATAAAATAAAACAATGCATAATAATTTTGATTATAATAATGATAAATTTTGTGCTCAACAAAATCATGAGTAGTTTTCAATGATACCTATCCTTGCTCATGTTAGAAATTCAAAATAGGGAGGGAGCCAGCAGAAAACTTATCCTGGACTCATGGATGTAATTCCTTCAAAATGATATCTCAAGATAGCATGTGTGATTCTGCAACGAGTTCCTGCCCCTTGTAAATTATCATGTCATTCACTAAAGCGATCTCCAACAACCAAAGGTAAAGTATAACCTGTAATTCTTTTGCAAGAGTTTAGCAGATTGAATAGATCCAACAGTTCCAACTTACCGGTTCGGATTTTTTATTTCTTAATAATTAATTTATTATTATTTAAAACTCATTTTTATTAATTAGTTAAATTGTTTTTTGCTTTGGAACAGAAGAGTGCAGCGACCTCCATGCTAAAGAGAAAAACAATAACAACCCATCACCTGCCAAAGTTGCTCAAAAGTCAAGATCGAAATAAGCCATGGCACTAGAGTTATCCTTAAAGTCACCTTGTGTTTTAAAAAGATACCATGAGTTTTTCTTTATTGTATTTTATTTATTTATTTTTTACTTCAAATTGTCGGGAGGCATGGAAGAATTTGTGGTCTCACTATCTCCCCAAATCTCACTCCCCATTTGCGATGTATTAATTAATTAATGAGGGGGCTGGGAGTGGGGCGGGGTATGTGGCGCAACCAGGACGTTCACGGGGTCTTGGGGGGGCTTGGGGGGGTTTATTCCATATGGTTTGTACCTCTTCACCTCCCTCAAAGTACAAGAGGGTGGGTGGGGAGGCAAAGGTAATTCAAAAGTTTCCCATTTTGCCATGTAGCACCCCCTCAAGGGTCCACGTGGTAGATGTCACTTAGTGTGAATTCTGCATAAATTAATTAATGCGGAATTCACACTGAGTGACACTATGGTCTCACTATATTTGGTGGTCTCAATATGTGGTCTTACTATGTGGTCTCTAAACTCAAGGAAAACTAGTTTTTAACCCTAAGTTTGAAAGGCCTCAAAATTGCCAAAAGCCCTCAAAATTGGCCTTTTTCAATACAAGGTAAACTTTTTCAAGTTTTGATGTATTTTGGGGTAAATTATCCGTAGGAGCTAGTTCCTTACATGTACATGTATATGTACTCCAAATCTTCGATTCAAACTCCTTACCGTTTGTGAGATCATAATGTTCAAAGTTGGAAAAAAGTTTTCTTCCCTAGTTGCAAAATGAATTTGAAGAGCTTCGTGAGCTCAAAAAACCAATTTCAAAAGTAAATTTGATATGATGCTCTTTAAATTCTTGTTCTTAGGTGGGTTAGGAATATGTTCATGCACTTTTCTCCCTAGTTCGACCTCTAAAACCTAAAGAAATGCTGAAATCTAGAAACAAGGGATGGTCTTTGATAGTAGAAAAGGTGTATGGAGGAATATTGGATTAGAAATCCAAGCTGTGAGATTATGCCTTCGAATTTCATTTACATGTTCAAAAAATAAAAACTTGAAAAAAGTAAAATCTCAATTTTAGGTAAATTATTGAAGTTTCTGTGATCTAATTAATTTTGGGCACATTTTAAGGATAAATGAGCATGTACTACGATTTTGGGCAGATTTCAGCATGCCCTCATAGTGTTTTCAAACTTTGACTACAAATATCTTCTAAAGTATAAGGAATTTCAAAGCATGAATGGTCTTGTTGGAAAGATACGGAAAAACTCCACGATTTGCAAAAAAATAAAATCAACTCCATACAATCTACATTTAGTAATTGACGGCGTGACCAAAGTCAAATCGACCCTGAGAGGGCTGATTTCGACTTTAGAGTTTAAGAATGGAATGACGGCAAAACTAGTTTTCCTTGAGTTTAGAGACCACCAAGCTCTTACTCACCAAATGCAATGAAACCACCAAGTTCATCCATGCCTCGCAACTATTTGAAGTAAAAAAAAAAATACAATAAAATTAAACTTATGCTGTCTAAGTCAAATACCAGATGCCTTTACAAATAACTTTACTAGCCCCTAAATAACTATAAATATATTGCCCTCAAAAACATCATTTAATACCTCTTGGTAAACTAGGTTGTTTTTTTTTTGACATAATGACATTTTTCTAAGATTTCAACAATAAGATCTTATAGTTAACATAGTAAAAGTCTCCCTCTATAAAATTCAGAATTAGAATCAAATTGGATTATAAGAAATTAGCCTCTAAACCTCAAGAATAAGTTATTTAATTGTATTCCATTTTCAAAAAATAGGGCTCTATGTTCTAAACTAAGAAAATTGGTTTTGTGATAAGTAAATGACTTGGGAATTCTCAAAAAAAATCCACAAGAAGAAAACCTCAATACTCGCCTTCCAAAAACTTATAAGGTGGATAGAGGAATAAAAAGATAATAACACTTAAATTGCTAATTATGAAGACATAAAATATAAGAATATTAATGTCAATGATGAGAATGTTGTAAGAATCAATTGTGGCATTTCCCTTTTTTTTTTAAAAAAAACAATTGTGAAAATCAACTTCAAGACAAAACTTCAAAGTTTTTTTTATTTCAAGTTTTTGCAAGTCCTACAAAACATGGCTTTTTGTATGATAAGCTTGCCTTAGCAAAATGCAATGAACTAAAGCCTTATACATTCATGAAAACGTATAGAATATCATCAGACTCTTGGATGATTTTGAAAAAATGAATTGAGATTTTTTTTGGGTCTGCTACTGGTGCCCTAATTTGGACTAAAATCTTAAAAACTGCAAAACCTGTTCAATATTTATCAAAATTTGATGAGAATTGTCTTGTTTAATAGGTCTTATAGATATCTATCTACACCCAAGATTTTAGAAAAATGAAGAAGTTATTGATATGATAAGAACTTACTCAAAGTTTGAAGAGGATCTTACTCGTTCTTTTAGTCCTTTAGAGGTTAGTCAAATTCAAATTAAAAAGAGCAGATTGAATAATAAGGGTTTGTTTACACGACCTTCATGCCATTATGTTTACCAAAATAAATTCTATGCATCAAAATACCATCAAAATCCATTTTGAGCTACTCGCGTCTCCTAGGAGATTATCCAATTTGTCTATGATTTTTGTTCCAAAACACTTGACAATACTCTATTATAGCTTGTAAAGATAATTTACTACATGTTCATTGGCTGAAGAAGGATTGCTAAATATTTTGTTGATTTGTTGTAGCCACAAATATCAAAAACATTTCCTTTAAAAGTTCAATTACAATCGTTTGATATACTTGAACATTTCGAATTACTTTTCCTAGAAAATATTCTTTGTGGTCTGTAAGTCACAAACTTGTGCACATTGCTAGGGCACCAATCCCAAGCTCTTTTAGTTGCTGGTGGGTGGAAGTTGCTAAGACCTATGCAAATAGTTCCTTCTTAGACATGGAAGAAGCAGCAATCTCTAGCAAATGCCGGTGCCACATTAGCTTAGATGATCATTAATTGTTCCTTGCTCTTATGTTGTTCCACATTTCCTTCTCGTTGAATTAATAGTATAACGGAGAGGATTCTGACAAAGGGATACTTGTATATTGCAGATTACATTATTTGACTGAATAGTCTACGAAACAAATATTATCACTCTAATGATATACCTTGGGATCAAAAGTGTGATCATGAGCATACTAAAATAGATGCATATTGTAATTTTTTTATTTTTTATTTTTTTTGATTTCCTAAGCGAAAAGAAATTAACCAAAGACTCAAGAGAGAATTTTTTATTTCTGACAGTCTATGCTGCGCTGTACACGTAAAACATCAGTAACAATTCACAAATCGTATCAGCCATCTAGAATACCAGCGTCAAGATCGCTCATAACATGCAGAGAATATCGACTGGGTTATGGTAATTTAACGTCGCCAGTTCGCAGCAGAGAAAAAGGAGAGAAGACATAAATCCGAACAGGTAGAGAAGCCAGTATGCCATATCGAATGCAGAAGAAACAATACCAGCATGAGAGCAACAATGCAATCAGAACAATGCCATGCTACAAAAGTGATGGTACTGAATTTAGTCAAAGGCCATTATGCCTCAATGCATACATATTGACTGATTAATCCCATCATGTTACTTCCGAGACATGATGACGAAGGCTAACATGAACTTCAGACTCGCCGATTACCTGCACATTCAGAATGAAGTAAAAATTAATGATCGAAGTTTGTTTCATGGGTCAAAATCAGAACACTAAGGGTTTGAATAGCTATGCACAAGCTTAAAATTTGATAACTTTTACGGCGACGTCGATAAGCACTCAAACAATGAAGTCATGTGTCGGCCCAATGATCTACCTCAGCCAAACCTAATCACATGTATCCTCTTGGGATGCAAACTTGACAAACCCAGTACATGCTCTTATCACCTCGAGAAAATGATGAGGCAGTGTGATCATGTGCAATGATCTAGAGACGGCCAACGTACAAACATCTACTTCATCATACAAAGTTACTCTGCCCCGAAAACCCTAAAACAGAATAGAAAACTTACACAGCGATGAAGAATCGCAGTCTTCAACACTCTACTTCTCAGATGAGTTGGGTCCCCTCTTCTTACCGAATCCAACCACTGACACAAATAACCAACACGAACCAAGTCAGAAAGACTACACCCTCCCTAATTCAAATTCCATTAAACCAGAAAACCTAAAACGACATCGAGAATCAACACAACAAAATATCCTTACCTGCAGTCACAAACCTACGGTTGTACTGCATCCTCTTGTGAGCGCGACCCTTTGGCTTCTTCTTCTTGTCCTGCTTGGCAACCTTGGGCGTCTGACCACGCACCTTTCCGGCACGGGCCAAGGAACCGTGAACCTTACCTGGCGACACACAGATACAAAGTTCCCGTCAACAGCAAGGACCCTAAACCCTTATGAAACCCTAGCAGCACCCCCAGTGCAAGACAACTTTGCCAAATCTCAACGAAAACAGGAGCAGTAAAGAGCAGTAATGCAAGCACAGGGTAGAAAACGCACTCATGGTGGAAGATGGGCGGCGAGCGGACAAGCGCGCGGGAGCTGCGTCGCGTTCGGAAGCGCAGAAGACTCGAGGTGCGAGCGAAAAGAGAGCTTCTGTCGATGGCTGCGGTGCTTTCAACGTCCCCACCTTCCTTCCCCCAAACCCTAACTTCGTTGCAGGATGAACTTCTTCGGGGCGACGTTCATCCGTCGGATGTCGTCCGATTCAGAGACCACGAGCGTGGGGATGAACAAAAATAGCGTTTCCCAAAACCGTTGATTTTAGACATCTAAAAATATTTCTAATTTCACGTTTAAGAGAATAAATTTGAATAAAAAATAACTTAGTTTTTGTAATGCTTTTTTATTCCTAAGCCATTTGAGATCATAATTTATGATTTTTTGCTAAAAAATTGAAAATCAAGAATTTTTATTTTTGAGAGGCGAATTTTATATCTTTTCAAAAAATAATAACATTTGTCGAGTAAGTTTCTATCACATGTTTTGATTCTTCACATGATCCTTTTACATATCTTTTAAAGTTTATATAGTCTTTGTTCATATTTCTAAATGAATTTTATAATTCACATTATGTTTGTGGATGTTTTCGTGTTAGGATTGCTATTACACATAGTGACGTTTTGGTAATTCCTAGTACTTCAGAAAAATACACTATGAATATATATTTTTAAAAAATAGAATCTAAGAATGTGTGTGAAATCTAAAAATGATGTTAAACTATTTTGTAGGATAGATGTGCATTGGCACCATAGGCACCAACGATTAAGGTGGTCAATAGACCACAATATAACATTGTTTAATTAAATTACTTTTAAAAAAATTGTTTAAACTTTAAAGAGATTAATGATGCTAATATTAGAATAATAATATGATAATTTCAAAATAATCAAGAAGAAATGGTTAAGAAAATAACTAAATTCAATTTGATTTTTAATCTTATAAAGGATATATGTTAGAATCACCAAGGAATTGGAGGAAACATAGTAAGAATTATCTTCTTTTTAATATTAGATCATTGAAATAAGACCCCAAGAGCTCTAAATATCTAGAATTATTGTGAGAAATCTTTTCTACAACAATCTATGATATTTCATGCAAGCTCCTACTTCACTCTAAAAGGTGTTTTGAGATGCTCTTCTACACCTAATAGTTCTTTGAAGTGAGCAAATAGTGAACATGTTTATCAAAATTCTATTGTATCTTAGGTGACTTATCAGAACTCTATTGTGTCATAAAAAAATCTATCTTACAATTGAGCATGGTTTGTCTCACTCGATGGTTCCGTGGTGGAATCCGTCGAGGAGACATAAAAGATGCGGTCGATGTGCTCAACGGCACGGGTCCCACTACTACATTTTACATAGAAACCTTACTGTTTGTTCCGTCTTCAGCGATTTGCATCACAGGAACTTGTGAGACCAGCTTGATCTTCAACCTTTCTCAGCTCCAAACAGTGAGCTTCTTCATTTTTTAATTATTTTTTTGGTGTGTCTTGCCCCACTCTCTTCAAAGAAAGAGTACCTTCCTGCACAATATTTACAGCTGATTGTTGATGGCCTGTGGAATAGCACATGCATTACAAATCTTAGAACTATGATTGCCTTCTTGAGCTAGTGTTGTGTTAGCTGACCTCTGTTAAATTTAAAAAACAATTATGTTCAAATTGATTTGTGTACAGAACAGATCACAGGGCACCCATGAAAACTTCGTCAGCACTATTAGCGTGCATCTTTGTGCTCAATCCTTTTCATTTGCAGCCTGGAAAATTCACCAGTTGTAGGTACGCACCATGATCTTTAAGCATGTGATTGAAGTGGCCTCCCAAATTATTCACAGCAGCCCTGTGGAAGTAGATGATTGCTTTCCATATCATCAAATGCTTGCTGTATGTATTTGGATCACATTGCCAAGCAGAACATTCATTCCTCGTCAAACAAGTGCATGGTCGATTCTAATCAATGTTCTACTTGGAAAGAAGCAACCCGATCTTAAAATTCTGAAATTTGTCACTACGGATATATGTCGAAGGGAGTCCTGAAAGGCCCAAGGTTTAGGGTCTGCAGCGAATTGCAATTCGTAAACCCAAACTCTCATAACTGGGTAGGTTGGACCAAGTTTGTGACATGATTCTTCCAAAGCTAATATAACAGAGCAAGAATGTTCATGGACCTGGCAACTCCTGCTACCAATTTGTAATCACGATGTAACATCACGAGGATTTGCATTGTCTTGCAGCAATTGAGCCGATTGAGTCAGCAAGGGGACCACAATCAGAGAATGGAGAGGCTATGGCATTGCAGATTGCAGAGCTAATTGAGACAACAGCAGATGGTGCTCTGATCGTTTACAAGTAGAGCAACTATCTTTCCAAATAGAGCAGCTCGTGCTGAGCATGTTTGGAGGAATTGCGTGCAACCATTGGAGCAGGATTTAGTTTATGGTAATGGTAGGTTTAGTTTTGAGTAGTTATGGTACACTTATGTTCCTTCAAGTGCAATTTCCTTAATTTCCTTCAATTTTCCTTAATTCCTTCATAAGGTTTTGCTATAAAGTATTGATTCGTTCACTACACATGATTTTAAGATGCATATTGTGTGTTCTCCTTTAATTTGCATTTGTGTTTGTTTTGAAACTATTTACAATTTAAAATAATACAAAGCATTTCCTTCTATGACCTATAAACTCTTTTTAAAATACATATTTTGCCACCCGTGGATTACTGTTTTAGTTTCTATACATTCACTTGAGAAAGAAAGCCATGCAAAAAATTTAGGTCATTGAGTGTTAATTGGATCAATCCAACTATCAGAAAAATCCTTTTTCTTTTTGTTAATTTAATTTTTAATATCATAAGATCAATTACAAAGTTCTTTAATTAGTGAAGAATGTCATGTAACATACTATATATTTTTTAATTGTTAAACATCGTCATTGATACTTCAGAGTTGATTTTGGTCTAACATATTATTTAGAATATAATAACAGATACATGATTGATTGATTGTGTTAAAAAAATCAAATTGTGTAGGTTTCAAAGTCACATAAAGGATATTTCTAAAACACATTCAATTTCAAATTGATATATGTAATTATTCAAAATGTCACAAAACGCACCTAGGGGTACTAAAAAAGGAAGTATTTTGGTTGCTAAGCGGAAAAAGAAGGCAAGTTCTTCATTATTTATTCATTTCAAATCTTCTATTCCAATTTATAAGAAGACATGTTTATATTACATTTGATTATTTTTTATCTATTTTTTTCTCATAACATATACTAAGTCATAAAAAAGCATAAATTTGTAATCATTTATACATTTTTATATGTAAATATTATATGTCACTTTGTGTTCCCCTGCTTCCAGTTTCGAAAACCCTCAGCTGCAAAGGCCACTGTCCAACGTGGAAGTGCTCTTATACGTGGCTATCAAGCTGAGCTTTATACTGATGTATGCTCTCTTCACCCCCTTAAGACAATATAATTCTTAATAGATTAATTATTACAATAAATTGTTTTAAGTTTTCATTTTTTGAAAACATGGTGTGCTCTCATGTGTAGTAATTTGATCAAAAGATGAGAATTTCTAATTTACAGAATAATACAACGAAGTGATTGAGAAATTTTTCATGACATTCAAACTTATAACCAAAGTATATATTTCATAGAGGTCAATTGTTGTTTAAAAATTTATTATGCATGTTTCTGAAACGATTGGAACATATTACAACACATGGTAAAAGTGTGAAGCAGCATTACTAAAAGCAGACCCTGGACTAACTTCTATCAAAGTCCCTGCATTTCAACAACTTGGTGTCAAAATATTAATGGGTGGACACCCCAAAGCTTTCATAGGTAATGCATAACTTGTAGTTCATTATTAACCCATAAGTACCCAACAATCTGATTTATTTATTTATATTTAAAAATTCGTGCTAGCAGTTTCAAAATGCATATTTGATCCATTATATACATATGATTTATAAAGATTCCATCCTTGCTACATAATGCATCAACAATCTTGTTTTAAAATATGTTATGATCATGGTTTTTGAATTAACACATATGTTGTGCAGAGTTTTTTGAATTAACACATCAACCACAACCTCCTGCCCCTTCACCAGACTATGTTGATCCCAAAGATATTGCCGGAGCTAAACGCGTAAGTCTGAAATTTTCTTTGCAACATTCATCTAATCATAAATGTTTTTAAATTTTTTTGATACATGGGATTAGTAAAGATTTTAAGATGAAGCTTCAAATTTAAAAAAATTAAAAATACTATTTTTAAAATGATAACTATTAATCAAATATTGAAGTGAAATAAAGAGATAAATATAATCTACGAGGTTTCTAGTTATTAGTTATTTTGACATGTATTTATATAAGTTTTTTATTAGGAAATATGTAATGATTTCCAAACTGAGTTAATTATTGAGATGATCTCATGACTATAGTTGATTGACTTTGATACATTGGCTCCACTCAAAGTAGCTATGGAAAATGCAGAAATGGGTGTACGTGAAGGTAAATTCATAAACATTGACAATCTATCTTTGATAATTTAAAATAATATTTAAGGTTACCAATAATTAAATGGAATTCAAAGTAATGTCATTTTATAATTTATTATTTTATAACATGTCCTTTATTTGTTTACCATAGGAAACTACGAAAAAATATTTTTTGCAAACTATGCAATTGGTGATATTTTTGAAGAAGTAAAGGATCCAAAACAAGCTCTATTTTACTTTTGGCGAGCATTTCGTGCAACAGAGAAAACAAAGAATACAAAACAAATAGCTATGGTGTGTAAACATTACACTAAAAGTTCCACTCATAAAAAAATTATTTTCAGTTTCTCACGGTAATCAACATGCTACTTTTGCAATGTTTTTTTAGATACAATTATTTTGACTATGTGACCATGAAGGATTTTTTCTTAGGCAAATTTTTTATATGATCATTCATTAATAATTGTGCATAGATCAATAAAGCTTTCTTATTAAATTTTTTAAAAAATTTAAAAAAAAATAACTAACTATTTCTTACACATGATGCACTCAACTTGATGTCTTCATGATAAACCTATTTCTTATGGTGAAAATATTATAAAAAAGGTTTGAAGTCTATCTTTTTTCTTTTGCAATTATATTATGTGGACCTTGCTTGACTAGGGACGATTTGCTCTAGGGAGAGTATATTGGAAACTAAAGAACAGTCAACATGCAATCCAAAACTATGAACATTTCATCACTATGGCCAAGACTAACAAGAATATTGCTGGAATGATTGAAGCCACAGAGAATCTTTTGGAGGTATATTTATCCTTTTAAGGAAATAGGATGATTTTATTTTTCAGAATTATTATATAGAAAATGAATCACTAACATAAAGTTGCAATTCAAAACAAAACATGTATTTTTTAATGTATAAATAAATAATTTACCATAAGATTCACTATGTGGTTATCATTATCAATATTTATGATATGTTTTTTAGATAATTTTTAAAATGTTTAATAGCAACTCAAACCAATCATGTTTTCACAAATTTTTTAAGGCTGACTAGAAGATAAAGACATGTGAATATGTAAAATATGATCATGATTTTCAAGCTTGATGTAAAAAAATCATATTTAGAATTTTTCAAAATTTCAAAATTGTAATAGTAAATAAACATAAACCGATAACAATAGGGTGACTAGTTGGTACAACATTCCAAACAACATTAGATGGATAAAAAATCCAATTAGATGTGAATAATTGAAGCATTTAAATTTGTTAATGATTTAAGTTTGTAGGAATATACCATGGATGAGAGTTAGTAAGTTTGAGACTTTTTAATTAAATGACAACTTATCCTACATAATCACAAGTTATGACAGTGATACATGTCATTTTTCTCAAAGAGAAAAATTATTAGTCTGTAACAAATTTGTTATTCACTTCATATATGCATTTTACAGCAAAACTTCATCTATATACTTATGTAATTTTCACAACTATATTGTATCATAACAAAAAAGTAACAATTTGGATAGTATTTATAATGATATATTTTGGATAGATTCACATAAAATGTGCTGAACAATTCAAAGAAGATGAAGATTTTCAATCAAGCTTGGAATGTTATGAAAAGGTTAAATCACTTGTTCTTAAAAATCTAAATATATCTATCCTATCAACTCCCATTTTATATGTTTCATAGAAAAATCTCTACAATTCTTATTTTTCATGGCTATAGCATAAATTATTTATATGTGGTTTGTGATATAGACATAGATACTGACGTAGACAAGTCTTATTGGTTGGTCCAAATTTCCACGTTTGTGGATTTAATATTTCTTAATAACAATGCTAAACTATTGCATTTCACAAAACCACATCTCAAACTTAACAAGTTATATATTTGCAACATTTTTGTACGTTTTTTTGTAGCAATGATGAAAATTATATAAATAAATAAATGATAGCAATATGTATATTCTATAAAAACTTACAAATCAATTTTACAAGACACTCTTTTTTACAACTAATAGATTTAAACTCATAGCTTGGCAATAAAACACATCTACTCATATCAAACACCTTTATTTACACCAAACACCTTTATTTACACCAAACACCTAAACTTTTCGATTAACAATAGTCTTCTTTCCTTGATCTTTATCATGTCTGCATTAATACAAGGTACAAGACAAACACACACTTTATTTATATTGGTCCTCTAAAATAGAATAGACCCCCATTATCTTCTTTTTAGATGCAGATGAATAAACAATCAAAATGATGTTTGTTTCTTCAAATAAAACAAAATTCAATATTCTTTTTATGGCTCTTATAGCCATTATATTAAGATGTTTATTATTATAAAGAAACAAACTCTAAAGATGTAATTTCATGCGTGAAGAATCAATTCCATCAAAATAATTAAATATGTTTCTTCTTTAATGGGTACGAGAGCTCTATACGGTATATATTCCATGAATGTGAGACAAATAGACACTCAATTCATGTTTGTTTCTAACAATTATTTAGTTTCATGTTTTTTGTTTTATTTTTATATTTCAACATGTAAGTTTAAATGATATATGAATGCAAATTAATGGAAGTGCTCAGGCCCTAAAGTCAGCTTTATTAGCACAAAATTGGGTGGCAGCTGGAGAAATGAGATACCAATTGGGGCTCTTGAATTCCAAGCTTAAACGTGCTGATAAAGCTCTTGAGTATTTAACTGAGTTCCACCAATATTGTGTTAAAGTCAAAGACATAGTAAGAACTGAGATGAATTTTATATATAAGAAAATTACTAAGATATGATTTTCAATATTATATAAATTATATAACACTTTGATATCAAATATACACTAAAGGTATTGTATTGTACAAAATATTAATAGCAATTTATTTTTGATAATATATGCATATTTATGTTACTCTAGTAGCCAATGACAGCCATTTTCATGGAAGTTGTTACGTCATTCTATACGAAAATATAAAAATCATTAATGATCTGTTTTAAATATTTAATAAAATTTACTTCTACATCAATAAAAATAAAATAAAATAGATTGGACAAGGTAAAGCAAATGAAGCTATGTCAGAAGTCTTTGAGGCTCTTGACCAAGTTTCAGATGCCGTTGCTCATATGGAGAATTATCTCAATGTTGTCGATGGTGCTAGTTTACTTACTAAGGTACATGTTTGATGTATATTTTTTGATTTTCGTTTCATGTTAAATAATGTAAATATCTGTGGAATACAAATTTTTTACATGTATATCGAATATTTTTCATATATTAATTAAAAATGAACATTTTCATGAATAGCTTAAAGTTAAATTAGCTTATATTACAATACTTTATGTTTTCAAAATTTATATCGAATGAATGGCAAAGGATTTAATCTCATTTCTAATAACAATGACTAATCAAAAAATAGCTTTGACAACACATAGTTTCACTTTTTAACGATGTCATGGACTTTCTAAGTGCAGGCACAAGCAGCATGCAAAATTGGCATGCTCTACCACCGCCTCAGTGATCTTGTTGCGGCTGACCTTTACTTCACAAGATACTATGAAATGGCTCGGCAATCCAAAGACGTGAAGACAATAGCTATAGCAAGAGTAAATCTGGGTATCGTGCGAGCAGCCTTGGACAGATCACCAGCTGTGTTGAAAGAAGAGGATCAACCAGTCTATAGTAAAACTCCAAGTCCATCGTCCTCAGGTTCAGATTCAGATGATTCGTGGTGAATGACAAACCACACTACTGCAATCATGTTTCATTTCTAGAAGATGTTTTTCAAACACAGTGGGGACTTCCATTTAATATTCAGACAGGGAGCAACCTAAGACTTGACTGCAAAGGGTATAGGATCATCTTTCCCACTATCTGGTTACCATTGTGAATCAAAAAATCCCATAGAAAGAAATCTTTTCAAACTGAAAGGAAAGTGCCAACAAGTGCACTTAAATCGGTAGTCCCCTACTCACTCCCGAGGTTACCTCCCTCTTTTTAACTTCGGACTCAAAAGATCTTGAACTAGTGCTCCGCTCCGATTCGTTGAGAGCTCCGAGAGAGGTGGAGAGACCTCACATGAATAGGGTTCCAAATGGTGCAGAGTCTGTCCCCACCAAGGAAAAAAAAATGCGCCACCCCAGGGACCTCACATGAATAGGGTTCCAAATGGTGCAGAGTCTGTCCCCACCAAGGAAAAAAAATGCGCCACCCCAGGGGCTCGAACCCTGGACCACAAGGTTAAGAGCCTTGCGCTCTGCCAACTGAGCTAGGACGGCAATAGGCCCCCGCGCCACGGATCCTATGACCGTGGAACAGGTAAACAATCTGGAAGGACCGATGACCGTGAGCTCCAACTCAAGGCTAAGAAAAATTCGTCTGGACAATTACGTCCTCTTCTTCCCTGGTCATCGAATTAACATCCCGTGCCCCAGTTCATAGACCAACCTGTTTTTCCTCACATACACAATTACGGCATTGCCCATCCACAGCTTCAAAGACAAAAATGGGTGCACCTCCCACGGCCACACCAAAACCTCCTCACTAGTGCACACCAACCTCCACTAAGTCAGTCCACATTCTTCACTCCAATGAGCAAGCACAAAACTAAAATTTCCACAGTTTGCCTCAGCACACAAAACGGTGCAATGAGCCATCAAACCATGCAAACCAGACGTGTACCAGTTTGTCGATCTACTGAACCAACCTCATGCCAAACCCTTGACTCATGCATCTTATCAGACAAGTACTAAGCTGGTTATGGTAATCAACTAGAACTCAGTGTTGTAACCAGGATATTCAACCTCGGCAAGGTTCACCTGAATCGCTCAAAATCATTAAGGTACCACCTTAACATAACCTCGATTGAAGAATGATTGAAATGATACAACTGTTCTACTGACTATCAACCAGGATAAGTCGAGCTATGTTAGCCATTCCTGCGGTGTCAGAGCTCCAACCCTAATGTCGGAAACAATGAGAATGAAAATGGTAATTCATGAGCAGCTAAACTTGAACTCTAAGTCAATTGGAGGTGTTACCGAGATGAAATGCAGAGAAGAAGTTGTTGAATGTGTTGAGATGTACTACATCCACCGACTTGGCCAGAACGCATGGATCCGGTACCCTGTCTTCCAATTGTCCAGTGAAATGACCTTTCGGACGGCGATGAAGCTGATAGTGATAGCAAAGATCATGATTATTCTCTGAGCGTTTTTGGAAGTGACATTAGGCGCAATGTGGGTGATGAAGCCCAAAAAGAGGCCCACAATGGTGTACAGAAAACCCACTACAAACCCTTCCGTTCCGAGCTGCATCCCGGAGCCGTGGTAGAAGAACACCAGCTTCTGTGGATCATTGCGGTCCTGCATGAAGAGCGGCATTTTGCGGATAATGTTGTGCATGCCTCCGGAGACGCTGAAGAAGTAGATCGCCAATGCGCCCGCCATCCAAATCCTGCTATCCCGAAGAGGAGATCCCGGCGCCGCCAGCTTCTTCCCCACAAAGGGAGCCGCGACAAGAAACAAACCCAGCAACACCAGGACGCGGTCCCTGCTCATCAGCGGCGGGCGCTCAATGTCGCCGCACTCGTACCCCGTCCTCGCGGTCACAAACCCCGCAATCCCCTCTGCAGTGCGAGGCGACTCGTTCGCCTTCATGTCCACACTCGCCTGGTGATCCCCACTCCCCGGCGGCATATGCCGCACATGAGGCAGAGTCTGCACATCGAACAAGCGGAAAATCCCCTGCGCCTCCCTGAATTCCACATCGCAGAAAAACACCTTCCTCTCACCTGACCCCCCCTGGTTATGCCTGATGTACGCAGTCGCCGCCAGCCCAAACTCCCGCCGAAACTCCTCCAACCGAAGCTCCTGCTGCCCCCACAGCTGCTCCGCGTCAAAAAAGATGATCAACGCATACGGACGAGGCACATCCGGCGACGCAAACCGGCGGAACTTCTTGTCGTCCATGCGGACCACCCCGTCCTTCGACTGCGACTGCAAGTGCACAAGCTCAGCGACCCGATCCTCGTTCACGTCCGCACCCACTAACCCTACCATTGCAACCACCATGGCCACCACCATGGCCACCACCCTTACCCCCATCGCAGCGAAACTCAAAACCCACACTGGTCTACAACCCAAGAGATCAGATGTTTAGCTTCAGAACTCCTCAACTCAGCATGTGATAGTTGTCTCCGATGTTGCGAGCGGCGATCTTCGCGACTACAGTACGTGGGTTACGACGAGAGGAGCATGAGAGGCGAGAGATGCACAGTGGGTGGTCTATTGATCCTGATGATTTGGGATGTGGTTCTGAAATGGGTGTGATTGTGCGTGCTATGGCTCATGAGAGAGATCACTGCCTGCGTGTACAGGATGTGGAGGTTGGATTGACAAAGAAGTGGAGAGTGATGGAGGTGGTGAAGATTGAAAACGAGAGAGGAGGACGACGTTTCTGGCGTTGGTGCTACCGTCGGTATACAGTGTTCAGAGACTTTTGTCGCCGTGGGTGGATAACCTGCTGATATCCGTTTCATATTACTTTATATTACTTTCTCGACATGTCGCACTGTATAAATTCTTCTAGATTTCAGAGATCAGATTGTAGGCAGAGTCAAAGTATTTATACATGAGGAAACTATTCACAGCGTTCGCTCTGGGTCATGCGTCGTCCATCTCCTGCACGAATGTGGCCAACCAGCTCTTCATATGCATCCTCCACCAGCCAAATTGGATGCTTCCAAAAAATAGTTGTGAAGTTGGCCTTAAATTGAGCTCGGAATTGAATGCCCAGATGTAGAAGAAATACGAAACAGCAATCGAATTGAGCACCGCAACGCACAAGAGCAAGCACAATTTTAAAACTTTGTTTGTGCTTTTCAGTAGAATGAAAGCGAGGTATTGGGCCGTGATCCTACCTAGTTGTATTATTTTTCTGATTTTTACCATTTAGTGCACACCTACACGATTGTGCAGAACACTCTTCGAATTCAACGCTCTCAATGTAGTGAAAGAAAAACGGGAAAATCAAGAAGAAGGCCAGCCGGAAGAATCAGTCGTCAGCTGGAGATCCCAGTTTATTCTTCTTCAGTCTCTCAATTACAGCACTTACAAGACGATCGCAGTCGGCTTCCGAGAGCTGGATGGTCGACCGAACTTCAGATCCCCGATCCACATTCACCGACACCGACGTGCACAATTCTTGGGCACATGCTGGCTTACAAAACTCGTGCTCGTGTTCATCCATATCCTCTCCACTCTCGTTCCCCGACACCCCTCCCATGGCCACCGTTGCGGGACCCAGTGTATTATCCGGCACAGACGACTGGAAATAACCCTCCTCACTCGCAGTCGTGCTCGATTCATCCGAGATGGACAATCTGTCCGGGTCCCCATGCCAGAACCTGTCCGCTTTCCTGGTGCTCAAGGACTTGATGGTTCTGGTGAGCTCGGAGTCCGACGTCTGCACATCATCACCATAAAACGTGACATGCGCTGAAGTCTTGAGTTCTGGAGACATGGGCTTTGATGCTCCAGTGATGTCTTTATTGGTATGCGGGCGATGTTGGGGCAAGGGAGAGACCGGTCTGAGTTTTGAGTTAGAGAAGAGGGTGAGACGCGGTGAAATGGGAACCGGCTCTTTGATCTTTGGAGATGAAGATGGCGAAGCACTGCTTCGGTCGAAATACTCCGTCACCACTTCCTGATTTTGAAGCTCTTTGTCGATGGCTGCGTTTGCGATGCGGTCAGTATGGACGTTCTGATCCTTGGGAATGAATTCCATGAACAGGCTGTCGAATTCCTTCGAGATCACCCACACCTTTTTCAGGTGGTCTCGGAGGTGAGAATCCTTGACAGTCCAACGTCCAACGACCTGCACGAAGTATCATTTCCCATTTTGATTCAACAGATTATAAGTAATGATTTGCATCCCCTAAAACTCTTTGAAAATAGAAATTCTAAAGTCAAAAAGGATGAGACCTGTTGAAAGGAGGGGGATATTGATTAGTGTATTGCATGTGAATCTTTTCAATTCCATGTTCTAAACTCGACTTCAGGGAGGCATTTGATCTTCCCTAAACTCATTAGAATTCCCTAATTGGTCCCCTAATTTTAATCCCAGTCTACACTCTTCGATGATTACCAACCTCGAGGACTTCGTATATTTGTATGGTTAGAGAACTATTACCACACATACTGCTGTACACGTTTGTTGCGTCTGCAAGCTGTTAAATAAAGGAGAAGTTCATACATTGCACATGGCTACTCATTTTCTTTGGCCCCTGACGCTCGACTCTTCAATTTACCAGCCTCACCTAACTCCACTTAATGACGAAGGCATGGGTTTGTGCTCCAAGCTGTTTTGATGTTTTATCAGGCATTTTTAGTTCTTAGCTCTCGTATCTAGATACCGGATTTACCATAGTTTGTTCCTAGAGGCCAAGAGGCCGATTCTGTACACTCTAGCTGGAAGGCAACATGTGCTACATTAACGATACAGGTTCTAGAAGGATATTAACAGAACTGAAATTTAAAAAGAGAACTGAAAGCGGCAACAGTTTGAAATGACTATCAATCATCGTGGGACCACCAGAGAAAAGGAAAGCGGTGAGAGTGAGCATTCTGCACATGCTGAAGCAAAAGAAGGGCGATCATGACCTGATTGATCAAGAGCTGCGAGTTTCCCTTCACCAGCAGGTGCTTCACTTGCAGGGACTTGGCTTTCTTCAAGCCAACAAGCAATGCCTTGTACTTCGCGAGCCCGGACGATATACCACCTCCTACAAACATCCTTTCCTCCTCCACCACCTGGCCTTTGCTGTTCTTGAGAACGACGCCCAAGCCCGCATGTCCTGCAGGTTTTCTGGAAGCTCCATCAAAATATAGCACCCAGGGAGCTTGAGGCAACTTACTTCTACTGCCATGGTTAAGATCCATCACAAAAACAATGATCCCGAGTCTCAGCTGATCAGCTCTGTCGACCTCCGTGACTCCATGTGTAAGGTATGTCCAGAATACCACACAATGTTACTTCAATATCCTTCGTGTCGGAAGAGTAACCTGTTGTGATTGCCCAGGAAGCATACTACGAATATGAGAATGAGAGGCACCAGAAAGAGGATGGCAGGGTCCGTGAGCTCGATTGTCGGCCAGTCCATGACTTACGAATTTGTGCAGTCCATGACTTACGAGTTGGCCTGAACACATCGACAGGTGGCAGATTTCGTAAATTATATCCGTGTGCGAGGCATCTCTCATGAGAGGGGTCAATTATCTCCGAGTTTCAAAGGAGCAGAAACAAGAGCAGGAATTATTTGAAACGGTTTAGTGATGGTAGAAGGGTTGCGTCTGATCAGTATGAATCTCCAGTCTCCAGAACTTTTCAACAGTATTTTACAAGGGAGCTGGGTACCATCTTGTGGGTCATGGGCCATCGTCTGGAAGGAACTATGAGACTAGTGAAAACCAGTTCCATCTAATTCTCATGACGATCGCCTCGAAGCGTTGCTAGCTTCTGCACAAAGCAGGAACTCTGCTTTAGAAAACCAAGAAACAAAACTACATTCAATGAAGACAAAGAAACTCATTTATTCCTCACGAAATTTTTCCCATTATTTCAACTGTGTGACAACTGAGATTGATTATCATAAATTGTGGACCTTACTTTAGCTTGAGCAATAGGTGATGTGTATAGTAAGCAGACTCTGATTAGGAGAATTCACCTTTGTCGAACTGCAAGAGTAACAAACATGTACATGTTATTTGGACCATAACTAGAGGCCTCTTAACTCTTTACTGCCTGAGTGATCACTGAGTGTGATTTCAATGAAATGACTTGTAATTCATTCATAACTCTATGTAAGTATGAACGTTTGGATGTGTAAGTATGACGTTCAGTTTTGTACATGGAGAGTGCGTATCAGATTGTCATTCCAAAAAGCACTACTCCTTGAATTGATAGAAGTATGTAGAAATCTACATTGAATACGTATTTTGAGGTGTGAACGAAATTGGGTGACAATCTAAAAAAGCGTGCATAAATTCCAGCCCTTGAATCGGATTTAAAAAACAAGTAATCCTACTGGTTGAAATTTGAAGAATTTGGTCATGCCCTCAATCGAGCCACAAGTATAAACTGGCCCTAAGGTCTTGATG
The DNA here is from genome assembly GCA_014871385.1 of Ceratodon purpureus. Classification (NCBI taxonomy): domain Eukaryota; kingdom Viridiplantae; phylum Streptophyta; class Bryopsida; order Pseudoditrichales; family Ditrichaceae; genus Ceratodon; species Ceratodon purpureus. Next base: position 16,450,657 of record CM026427.1, read on the forward strand.
AGAAAAGAGGTAAATGACTGTGATTCAGTAAATATACAATAAAGACAAATCTACCAACTTCTACACCTTAAATTTAATTAGCAACGGCTCTGTGAGAGTGAGCTAGGCTACAATGCATTTTTTTTTAATATGGACCTGGATGACATGCCAAATTTCTTTGTTTCTTTATGGCAACGTTGGCAAACACATCAAGTAAGAACATTTGATGGAAATGTAGCTTTCTACAATGAAAATGTATATTTTTTATTTAATGATTAAATTACACAGATTGTACATTACTGTGACAGATTAACGATCATGTCTTGAGCCAGCTATTTCCTTCAATTTATATGGAGATAGTGTGACAATCTAACACCCTTTCTAGCAGCCATAATATTCTACTGGAAATATGCTTCTCAGCAGTAGTCCAAGTAGCTACAGATTTGGCTCTGCCACACTCGGTTCAAAACATCCAAAGTAAAGCTATGGAAAAAACTTGGAATTCCAAAATAAGAACATGAAGTGCCCTCATCTGGGAGCTGGCATGTTGTCACTCTCGTAGAATATAATGGACGACATGCTCGCCGGGTTTGAGCTTCGAAAGTTAGACCCACCCGGGCGATGATGTGAGGATCCACCTGGGGAGTCTTCTATGGCGATGGCGGCACGAAGCTCTTCTATCACTTCCACCATGTTGGGCCGATGCACGGCCTTCGGTTCCACGCTCCGCAGCGCAACCTCTGCAGCTCTCCACAGTGATTCCGGCTTCGGACGGGAAGCTCTCACGTCAGGGTCCAAAATCTTGTCGATATTTGCGCCGGATCCCAGGGTGTCACGCACCTGCAAAAATGGTTTCTCTTTCTCAGCAACTCATGATTTGCATGACCGAAATGCAGCCGAAATAGGTAAAGTACAGAAGTGAATGAGTAATGTAAAGAGGATGACTCACATAGTCACAGATATTCCACTCTTCTCGGTTGGGACGTGTTTTATCGATAGGAAGGCGCCCGGTTAATAACTCTAGGATTACGACACCAAAGCTGAACACATCACTCTTGAGACTCAATTTTTGCGTGCCGAAGTACCTGCGTGTAATATCATTGCATGATGAGACTAGCATCATAAAAATCTAAACAAGGTGATTAAGGAGTCTCCGTGGTGAGCTTTTACAAAACTCAGATGATGAAATCAAATGAGTTGTGGATATTGTACTTACTGGGGGTCAAGATATCCAGCAGTTCCTCTGACAATCGTGGATACATGAGTGGCATCATGCTGAGGTCCTGTTCTTGAGAGGCCGAAGTCGGACATTTTGGAAACTTCTGCTTGTCCGGGGCCTGTGAGTAAAATGTTGCTACTCTTCACATCACGATGTATGATGCTCGGGGTGCAGCCTGTGTGTAGGTATTCCAAACCTGAAAACAAAAACCACATATATGATTTAGTATTATGAGACTGAAAAGGGCGCCTTTTTTATATACCAGACTTGAGTCTTTTGAAGTTGTGAAAACCAAATGGTAAGGAAGATGCGTCGCGCGTCACCTTCTGCTGCATTTAGAGCAATGTTTAGTCGCATCCTCCAATTAAGGGTTTGCGTAGGCTTAGGAATTCCTGCAACATCCCATTGATCGATTAGCACAGAAAGGATCATAGAACGTGGAATTCACAACCCGTAATCTGAAGAAGTTGATGCAAGTTCTTGGTTGAATGATATACCATGTAGTTGATCATGTAAGGAGCCATTTCGTAGGTACTCATAGACCAGTATTTGGTTATTTTTTTCTTGGCAATATCCCAACAACTCTACCAAGTTTTTGTGGTGCACTCTGGATAAAAGTAGAACCTGCATTACAACCAATGTTCATCACGTACAGCTACAAGCGTAGGCCGAAACAGAGTAGAAATATTACATAACCATATGGATCTTAAATAATACTCCTAGTTGATAAAAATCAAATAGTGAACGATGAATGCCATGTATTCCACTCAGCAGAAACCAGTTGGTTCAAATGCTAGTACCGTACGAGGATTTTGGAGATTTTTTAGATTCAACAGTTGAAGATATATGGTTGTAAATATTCATACCTCATTCACGAACTCATGTTCTCCTTGACGAGTGGACTCATCAGCGACCTTCACAGCCATTTCTTTTCCATCAGGAAGAGTCCCATGGTAGACTGGTCCAAACCCTCCTCTTCCAATTTCCTTTGTGAAGTTATTAGTGGCAGCAGCCAATACTGCCAAAGCGAAAGGCTTGGCTGAACTATCGGTGATGCCCAATTCTACTCTCACAAAAGCATCCAATTCCCAAGTCAACATTCCAGTTATGAGCTTAACACTCAAATCACAAATGATATCTAATGTGTTGATTTTATTTTACTAGACAGTCTGGCGTCATTTACTGAAAGGTCTCACTTTCTTGTCAGACTTCTAAACCATTGAATGTGAAGTAGCAAATTTTCTTCACATCATTGTCTACACATATGACGTAAATGAATTGCGTTAGAATTACCTTGGAGAGACGCACTTGCAGCGGGACGACCCTCTTGTTGTCTACGTTTGTAACACCGATACCCAAAGAAAACACCTATTAAGATGATTATAAGTGCGAAGAGTAGCCCGCCCACGGTGACACCAATAACAGCTCCGAGATTTAATGAATTAGAAGACGTGGGAATGTTTTCCTTGCAGCCATCATCGAGAAACTGGTTTCCAGGGCAAGACCTGCAACCAGTACAGTTGACTACAAACATTGATTTTATCAAGTTTCCTGGGACTATTCAAGATAGTATTGCATAGTAAAACAAAGAGGCATTAGAGAAGGTTGATTTTCAATTATGAGCAAAATGCATCTGAAGGCATGTGGGATTTGAAATTATACGTACTTGAAGAGCATATTTGATGAAAGAAGTCCTGCTGGAACTGCGCCACTGAAGTTGTTGTTTTGAACAGTTCTGCAATCATCTGACTAGTTTAATGCATATCCTTTGAGAATTGGAGTAACCCTAAAATCGTGCGTTGTACTGAATCATTGAATGATGATGTTCTTGTAGATCACAAGTTTAACGTAGGAGACTTTGAGGGTATGTATGTCACTTACAATTCTCTGAGAAGCGGCAAGGATGTCAACCAACCAGGAAGGGGGCCACTCAAATAGTTGTCCTCCAAGTGCCTGAGCACATCCAATTAAAAAATCACGCAATATTCTTATGAAGAGTCTATGCTCTCTTGTGAAGCAGATATAACAAGTCTTCTGGGCTTCCGTAAAATACTAATGATACTGGATGCTGGAAAAGGACACGAAGAAAAGCATTATAGAATAGCTGAACGTGCTCTCTCCTAATAAGTTGTGATTTGCAGCATGCAAACTTACAAAGTTTTCAGTTGTACCAATGGTGACAAATCTGGCAATGGCCCTGTGAGTTCGTTATGGTCGAGAGACCTGTCAAAGGAACACCAGAAAGTCATCAAATTCTATGTTCCATTGTAAAAACTTGTTAAGCTACCGAAGAAGGCTCCTCTACATAAACAACCTCTTTCTGTTCTTCAGCAGCAAGCTGTATGGCCTACTTTGAACCATCAATTCGATAAGGACAGATAACTTACAGATTAGTTAGGTCGAGAAGATCCGCAAAGCTAGGAGAAATGGGACCCTTTAATTTGTACCCTGAGAGAATTCTGAGAATCGTCACATACAGAAAAGTAATGTTAGAGATGTTCTGGGTCGTTCCACAACATACAAGACTCCTGGAATCTCTCTTTCGAATGCGAAGTCATGAAATCAGCTGAGCATATGGTCATTAACGATTACACTGCTACAATTTTTGGCGGTGTTAGTACTGTCCCTGAAGTGTTACATTGGACCCATGGATGTGGATAAGGAAGACATGGGTCGCCAGTCCACTCTGTGAGATTCATAGTCGCCTTGATGTTCTCAATTGCTAAGACTGCAGCACGAGCGCGAGCGAACACACACAAACAAAACAAAATACTTTAGCTGCATTCAAACTCTCCTTCAGTTACAAAGATTATAACTCCATATGTTGAGCTTGAAATGAATTATTGCTGAGCTGAGTGCTAATCTGGTCAGAGACTAAACATTTCAGTTCATATAAAAGAGCACTATACACATTAAAAACCTTATTCTTTCATCTACGTTTTTAATTAAGAAGCTTTGTACTGACATTATCTTTCTGCAGAGTAGTTTCAAAGAAGATTTGAGCTTACCATCCCTGTCAAGAGTGCTGGCATGACGTGTGTCTGGGACGGAGAAGACCTCCATGGCGTTCAATATGGGCCCTCTCAGTGAAACAGCAGTGGGATATAGAGTGAGCAGTGTGGTTGGTCCGATAGTACGATCCCAAAACAACCAGCTTGTGCGGGAATATGGTCCCGGTGTCTTAGAGTCTGTGTATGGGTTCATCAATGTGGGCTCTCGGCCATCACCAATATCTATGTAGAACTCTCTTGAGGTGTTACTGGCAGACGGGTCCAGCTCAGCGAAGTGGAGGAGTAGAAACGCTGAGTTCGCATAAGTCGCAGAGCCTGGGGGCAGCATGTAGGATGTAAGGTTACCGGAGGTGGCAACAGCTGTTTCCATCACTGTAGAAGGCGGCCAAAATGTACTTTCATCAGTTATTCTAGCAAAGGCGCCCAATGCCAGTACTGGTGTAGTTGTGGATCTTAGGTAACTGGACGTAGCTCCTTCAGGGTGCCAGTAACGGTCGTCGAAATCTTTTGGGTATCTACAACAAAGCAGAAACAAAAATTGTCAAGGTTGAGAAATAGAAAGTTGACAGACACATACAGGTGCCTAGTACCTTATGTTGTACGGTTAGAATTTTATATGAAATAAACTTTAGAATAAGTACCTGATAAGAGCAGATCCACCAAAATCCACTCTTGTTCGTGTTGTCATGTACTTCTGTTGTCCAAGAAACTCATCAAATGTTTTGTACAAGTTATTGACAGGCCTCAAATTGATGGCAGAAATGAACGGAGTGGATTTAGAAGCATCTGGTAATAGACAGAGAAAGGTCACATTGCTCTGAGAGATGTAGTAAAGCTCGGTGTACACTAACTCAGTGGAGGATGTGGTAATGTTGTCTACAATGGTTGCCTCCACTGAGACCTGAAAAGTGGGAGGCTTGGCAGTGTTATCATAGTTTCCATAGTAGAAGGAGGCTCTCAGCAGGTAAGTGGAGTTTTTCTTCACCGGCAGTGCGTAACAATTCTTTGCTCGAAGATCGTCGAAGGCTCTCAGAGTTTTCAGCTCTGATAGGTCAGAGAAGGTTGAATCAGTTATTAGAAGGTTTTGATGGTTTTGACCAGAGAGCTCTGGGATGTAATCGGAGTCGGGTAACCAATATATTCCTGTAATTGGATCAACATAGCTAGTGGTTGAACCACAGTCGATGTAAAGAAAACCTGCAGATGAAACAGTATAATTAGTGCCCTGTATATAGGGTATAATAACAGAGATAATCATGGCAATTTTCAAGTGCTTCGAGTTTGTGCAAAGGGAATGAAGGAATTTCTCTTATCTGTAGACTATGGTCCATTATTCCACAGACGCAATGACTAACACAGCAGACGATATCAAAGAAAACCTAATAAGTCACTAGGATTAGTCAAAATGCGAAATATTGGAAGAAGTATCTACCTTTCCCAGACCACTCTAACGAAATCGCCTGCACTCTGAATCTACTCGAACAAATACTAATCAAGACTTAAATTTTAATCAAGCCCTAATTGGTCAACACATCCTGGCCATGTATGCAGTGATTATACGCACAGTAGACACAGAAGTCCAAAGGAAGAGAAACCTTAATACATTCTACCTTAGAATCCGCTTGAATAAGGAAATGAATATACAATGCAGGCGAATCCGGAACCTAAGTGCTAACTGCTAACAATGCATCACAGAAGCAAGAGCTTGGACCCACTGCCGTGCACGTTTCAGGCAAAGCTCGATGAAAAAAATGAAACTTCAAAACACAAGGACTGATCACGGTCATCGAAAGAATCACGAACCTGACTGACCCTGACTCCAAGCCCCCGGAACACTGCAACAGAGCACAACAAGTACTGCAAGCAGCATGTTTGTGTGAGCTGAGAGTTGAATCTCCATCGCTCACTGACACATTACAACTCCTGAACACAAAGCTCTACTCGTCACTCACACAGCTCCTGGTGCTCCAGATCCACCTTCCTTAGATCCACCTAAGTTACACTCCATCTAGTATTTCAGGTCCCGGCTTATCTGTCTCGCACAATCATATTGTCTTTCACAAAAACATGAGCAAAGCTGGGTGATGAACCAACCTTGAAGGAACACTGACAATTGTGATCCACGAAATTCAACGAGTAAGTTCTCCACTTCTAGTACCGAAAAGTTCTACCGATTGTTTCATAGGATCCGGATTTCATGCAACAATCGGTAGAAGCTTGCGGCCCATGGCATCCCCGATTTTCAAGTTGCACATCCAGACACATGAGTTTCCTATGTTTAGCTTCTAAACAGACCGTACACCTGTTTGTACAGAGCATTGTCCCAAGGTGTTAGGTAGCAGAATCCATGGCCAAATCCATGGCCAACAGTTCTGTCATTGTATGTGATGTGTGGTTAAATTCAAGATAATCACATTTTTTCCCATTGCAATTTGAAATGAGAACAAATGTTCTAAGGATTAATGATTTTTGATCCACATTTTATTTGATAGAAACTGGATGTGAAACTGTAGCTCACATATTTTTTATTTTATTTTTTTGAGTCAAATGGTGAACTTCCATTGCAAGAAAAGGGGGTAGCTCACATATTTGGTGATAGTAACTTGACCCATATTCAACCTAGAAATCCATAAATGTGTTTTCGACCTCACCTACTTTTAACAAAAACATTTCATTGAATAGATTGCTTTTTGTAACAATTATAGTTTACTAAACGGTAAGGGTTAAGTATTTATAGAAAGCAAACAATGGAATGTGAACAAGAACTAATCCATTTCAGAATTAAGAATGGTTTGTAGTTGACAATATAAAATGTCCTTAAGCATTCTCAATCCTTTGCCAAGACCCAGTTAATTTCTTGACTATACTCCACATGACTACTATGTGCATTAATCACCATCATTCACTCCATGAACAACGTAATTATTTGGAGGTATCACATATGATGAGATCCACTTAGTATGCACTGACCACTTTGTTATGTTGGCGGACTTTTCCTACATTGATCTACAAAAATGAATATAAAATCAACACTTAATTTATTTGTGATAAGAATGAATTTCCATAGACTTATAAAAAACCTCATATTGATTAAAATGGCCACTTCATGTTAAAATGGCCGCTTCATATAGTGTGAGTACCCAAAATGAAAAAATGCCATAGTGGAATTTTGTAAGGGTGAGTACATTATGTAAGGTTGTATTAGGGCCGCTTTACATCTGGGGGCCGGGCCAATTCAGTCCCTTTGAGGGCTGAAATCCTCAATCGTGATTGGCTGAGAGGAAAAAATTGGCCCGAACCCCTTTACATCTAGTCCTCGGGCCAAGTTGGTGGCAGAATTTTTTTAATCAAGAAATGGAAGGTCTGACATGGCCCGAGCTCGGTGAATTGGGTGCACCGAGAATGGAAGGCCAACTCTTGGCCTCGGGGCCAATGTCAGATTTTAATTAAAAAAATATATCACAATAGAAAAACCTTTAAGTCCAACCAATCACAATGATTTCTGAAGCTGCGGGAGATTGAGCCCACCACCTCGTGGTTTCAAGGAAGGAGCCTCCGACAATCTCATCCACCACATCCTTCTTTGCTCCTTCATATCTACATATAATAATGGATTGTTTTTCTAGATTTGATGGATTGGCCCGGCTTCTTGGCCCGAAGGTCATTACATAAGGGAAAATTGGCCCTTGTTCTAATGTTATTATAATGAGGACTTGAGGCCGGCCCCAACCCAAAAATGGGCTGAAATTTCAAGCAATTGGCCTCAAGAAAAGTTGGCCCGGCCCCTAGATGTAAAGCGGCCCTTAATAATTAATAAAAATTATAAACATTAATTTCATGGAGTAAATTGAAAGAATTAAAAAGAAAAGAGAAGGTAGGTTTGACAAAGAAAGTATATATCTTTATCATCATTGACGTTTCTTTATCTTTATTGATGTTTCTTTATCTTTATCGACGTTTCTTTATCTTTATCGACGTTTCTTTATCTTTATCGACGTTTCTTTATCTGTAAAGAAATATCAGTAAAGATAAAGAACTGTCAAGATGGAAAGATTTCTTTCTACTTACTGTATACATGGAAGAATATGCCTTTTATATGCCTTTTAGACACCTTTCATACGTCTTTTATATGCCTTTTATACTCCTTTTATACACCTTTTCTCCTCAACGCCATATTAGGTAAATTGGCCAATTTACGTTATATTGGCCACTTGATATATAAAAACGTAAATTGGTCAATTTTTGGCGCCCCAATAGTGATTTATCTCCACACTACAAAAAATTCAAATTTGGTGATAGTTCAAACTCTGTTGACCCTATTTGAATAGGAAAGAAAAAAAAGGTTGAATTACTCGGGAGGTGAACTATAGGGAAGGGGGCGGTTGGGATGAGCGGGGCGGGGCCCGAGAGTTAGTGGAATCCAGCACAAGCTCCAATTTGGATGTCATGGCAATTCCACATGACTCGGTTCTCCGAAGACGTCAAGGTAAGTCTCATTCATCCCTTATATCCAAGGCCCGCACAGACGTCCCATTCCATATGGGACATCTTGTGTAAGGCCATCTTGTGTACTAAACGACCAAAGGGTCTGAGCAAAGAAAATAATGAGTTTGTTCAGGTTAAGTTAACAACAATGTCCTACACCAATACTGCATTTCCTACCATCTGTCTGAATGACCTGAAGAGTGGGACACAGACACGATGGACAAAATACTCTGCAGTTGAATGGTGCCATTTTTTTTGTTTTTATTTTTTAATCTCAGTTTTGGATGGAATCTATTTGCCATCAGTTTAGATTTGTTTCATTCGATTGAAGAATGAGCTTAGCCATCAGTTTCCCTTACAGATTCGTGACAGCTGTACCCGCACCCCGAAAAATTCCGGAAGAAGATGTTTCAAAGGTTTCTTGCTCGAACTTCCTCCGTCAGATTCACCCAGTTGAGTAGAGCAAGACCTCTTTCAAACGTTACTTGATTGTTACAGCTCCGCAAAGGCTTTGTTGATGAAGACAATTAGCCTCCAACATGGTAGTCGTCCTGCACCAGCCTGAAAACTATTTTGGTACTACTAGAATTAGCAGTGGAGAATGAATTCCGTGTACAACAACAACTATTAGCCAAACTTGAAAGTCAGTAATAGAAAACAAAATTGGTCACGGTTTTCTGCCATATCCATGTATGTCTACCATGATATGCTATCCAAATGTCGTCGAAACAAGAATGAGACTCAGCACTCTAGGAATTTACCATATCTAGAAAGATATTCTATGCACTCAGCAGCTAAGAGTTTGTAACCGTTTTAGTTTAATGAGAAACTTGAATAGCTGGATATGGTTTCAATCAGTATCATAATTTTGTACCCACGTAGGTGCACACTGAATGCACATCGAAAGAGTTAAGAAAGATTAAAATCGAGCACAAGAACTAGACCATTACCGAGAAAACACGTACTGCTCAAGACCCTTCAATTCAAGCTTAGTTACAAATTCAGATCCAACGTTTAACAATGAGCTAGCTCAGGTTTGATGACCTGCCTCTGTATCTGTAAGAGTCTAATTCCTCACAAATGTTGATTGATCCTGCTGCAGCAAATGCATGACAAAGTTGATCACAGAGTAAGTCGTGTTTGGGACGATATGAAGCTCGTGCTATGTGGGAATCTATTTATCGCCATCTCGGTGAAGGCGACGGTACTGTTGACGTCGGAGAAGAACTCGTCGGAGAAGAATTTGTCGAAGTGTGACCGCTACAGTTGCCGTCTCCTGGGGGAATCATTCAACCACCAACATGTCACCAACATGTTGATATTTGCCATCAATTTAGATTTGTTGGTCACGTTCTCTATCAACTTTATCCCATATTGTTTGTTACAGCTCGCACTATGCAATATATATACAGTCCATCGGTCTCGGTTTACAATAATAAGCCGTGGTGGCTTGGTGCTCGTGGGCTACCATTTGACGCTACCGTGGCAACCTCCGGGTGCTTGTGCCAGGTTTCAAATGGTCCCCATGTCACCTACCCCACCACGCTTGAATTGTGCAGTTGGATGGTGCCATTTTTTTTGTTTTCGTTTTTTTAATCTCAGTTTCGGATGGAATCTATTTGCTGTAAATTTCTACACATTTATTCTTTGCATACTTTAGGTTAGCCATTTTGAGGAATTCATTTATGCTGATGGAGGGCGTGGTTCATGTGCAGAGCAAGTTTGAGTTCAAGCTGAGGTTACAGGAGTTCATCGAACTATGAAAATGCTTAATTTTGAGTTCAAGCTGAGGTTACAGGAGTTCATTGGACTATGAAATTCTTAATTTTTCAGGACATTAGAGTAGTCATGCCAACGGTTTTAAGTGAAAAATGAAGGCATACTCAAACTTCGATAAAGTTTGGCATCAGAAGTTTTACACATATTATGTAGCTTGACACAGTAGCTTGGCACAAGAGTGTGTGTGTATTGGATTCTAAAGATTTGACACAGGAATTAGGAGCAACAGGATGCCATCCATAAACTTCTATTACAGAATTTTACTTGGAGATCATCATGCTCTGACTCTTCACAAAGATAGCATCCAAAATGCCTTAGTTTTTATCAAATTATAATGTTCTAAGGCAGCTTCCTTGTACAATTTTCTGTAATACGAGGCCGACGTTTAGTTCTAGAGGGAGTGAAAAAAGTAATCAACAACACTCCACACTTTTGTAAACTACGAGCTTTGATTAAAGTCTCCTTCTTTACAGGCTTTAATACAGGCTTTGCTGTAAAACTATGTGATTTTGCAAAAGGACTCATTAGGTTGGGCAAGCAAAAACCCCACTATTTCCTCAATCACCTGATCAACCTACTTTGAGGATTTAGGGTACTGTAACTTCTTAGAGAAATCAACAACAAAGATTGGGCGAGCTCAAAGTGCAGCTGAAATGGAGCTAAAATGTCATGCCTACGAGTTGCCACTCCAATTTCCTGCAACGGTGAATTCATCAGGTGCATGAAGATTTGACAAACTTCCATGACATAAAGTAAGAATACTCAAGTAAACCATGTCCTCCTATGAGCATTAGTGTCGACCCCAATGAGAAATTATAGCTTTACATACCAGCAAGAATGTGCTTCAATTAGAAACTGCAACCACCATAAGAATAGGCAATAGGAAAATAAATAGACCAGAGGAAGCATTTACCGGCATCTCTATAAACCACTTCTCATGCTTGGAGTGAAGTGAATGAAGGTACTCCAAGCTAACCTCTGCTTCTTCCGACCTTACCCTACAGAAACCCTCTACACATTGAATAACTCTTCTGAGATGCCCATCATGCATACAAACACAAGTTCAAAGAATACCACTCAATTGTGATATTTGCAACCCAATAAGCACCCAGATCACCGAGTCCTGTTAATAGTTTTCATATCCTCAAGGAGACAAGTATACCTGCATGCCCAAAATTTCATGTCTCTTCATTGAAGTTAACCAAAATTCCGGCACTCTTTTCACTATGAAGAAAAAAACAATTTGCAAACCCAATATTAGTAACTAATTTTAACTAGAGAAATATTAATTGCATTTAACCTGCATAGGGGTGTTCTGTGCGATATTGCTGAAATGAAAGTTTGAACAATAAAAACACATCCTGACTATCCTAAACCTAATCCGTATTTCACCTTCCTCCTTGCCCTCTTCCGCGGGCCATTCAGCTTCGGGAGCTTCATCCTTGGCAGCCTCCACCTCCACAACACCGTTTACAATTTCCGATCTCTGAAATAACGGCAGAAATCTGTCTGAAGTATCAGCTAGAAGTAACTAATAGGATCAGATAGGAATCCCTCCAATCCCATGATGGTTGACGGCAAGTTTTCAACGTCGTGTGATTCTGTTCATTCATGGAAATGGGACTATTTACCTTTACGTAAAGAGATTCATACAATTTCTTTTCTTTTTTGATGCAAAATTAATTGCAAGAAGGAAAGAATACAAGCCCTCATCAAGCAACCGCCCAGGGCAGGAGTTCATACAATTTCTGATACTTGGCTTCAAGTGCAGCTCTCTCTTCGTAAAACTTCGCTTCAAGCTCATCGTGTTCAACCAGTAAGCCACAAAAATAAACTCCTTGAGATCGGTAACCCAAACCTTGAAATACTTATCCAATTTCAGCATTTCCTGAAACAAATGAGCACCAGCTACAAAACAAAACAAACTCAGCAGCAATAACAACCCATGTGAAATTCTCATAGATTAGCATATGATGTTGTATGCAGCAGGGGGAGCAGACCCTGTAAGCAAGTCTACTGGCGCGCACATGACTTCTGCGTGAAAAAATCTAGAATAAGAGAAGCAACGCATGTGGACAAGTAGGACCCACACGAACGTTAGTCTCGCTATTGTAAAATGAATCCCTAAGAATATCCTCGCAAATTGTCTTGAACCCAAACATGTCTTCTTCTAAACGATGAAGATGGAAGGAGAGCGACAAGCACCTTCGCCCTCTGAAAAAGACATGAGTGATTTAGCAACAGTACCCTACTACTCACAACCCCCTAGCCACCCTTAAACTGGTGGGAGGATTCGCAGTAGAACAACCTAAGTTCTGTAGCTCAAACAAGCAGGTGTCATGTCTTCAATGGGTTACCTCTAGCAGAAAAAGTAAATAGTATTACATTTTTAATACTGATCCTAAGAGTAGGATCTACAGTCCAATTGTGCACAAGTGCGCCTACCACCTAGCTCAGTGCCACCTAGCTAAGCGAGATTTGCTCACTCAACATAATTTCATGCTACGATTCTGTAAACAAATTCTGAAGGTAGCGAGAAGTTTGTATGAGAAGTTCCTAATCACCACATGAACATCACTCCTTGAATGAATTAAATCAAAATTGCAATTCTACTGTGCAAATATGGAGCTTTTCTCTATTCATCTACTCTGCGTATAGCAATCAAGAAATGGGACCTCATACATGAATCAATAAGCTCTCAAATTTCTCAAATTAATCGTGTCACAGGAAGCTGCGAACAACAAGAAAAGTGTGATAAACATGGAAAGAAATTCAAACCACTTTTTTATTTCTCAAACTTCCTGCAAGTACTTTCATTCAGTCGTTCCCTTTTCAGCGCTCCTTGGAATCCTTCATGTACGTGAATTTGTCCATATTTTTGCACCGTCTCTCTCCTTCATCTGTCTCAATTCCACATCCCACTCCATCTCTCCTCTACCCCTCATTGGTTTGATGCCGTAATGCAATTAGGCTGGATGAAATATGTAATGGAATATGCAGACAATTTATATTTTGTCATTGCGAAGTGGAAGGCAACCATCTCAATATTCAATAATGTTAGGGTCCCAGTGAAAGGCACAATCAGAAGTAATGGAACTTCTAGCATAAGCACACTTAGCCAATAAATTGAAATTGAATATTCAAAGTGTTGTTGCATATAGAAAAGTCCCCAGTAAACTCACCTTTCCCTTTACGAAATGTACGTAGGAAAAACCAAGGAAATATATTACATAATAAATTTTCAGATGTTACATCAACATTGAACAACTAAAAAAGAACCATATAAATACTATTACATTGTCATTTACTCTACAAAGCATTTGGTTAATTCAAATGATGCCATCACCATAGAGGGTGATGACAAGGATGATAGTTGTCAATATCAAAGCTTTGAAGTTAAGAATCTATATTGTTTGTATGCATTTCTGTGACTTAGAAGACGACATCTATAGTAGACATATTGTTCACATTAAAAATGTTTTAAATCCAATATCTATACTAAACTATCAAAGTTAGGTACGGTACGTTATGACTAGATCTTGAATTTTAGTGATTCCTACTAGGTGTGTGAATAGTGTGCCTTGTCGCGGCTTCTTGTCTCTGTTGTTTAGGGTATTCTTCAAGAGCGCAATGTGTGCCATTTCACTTATGTTCAGGACCAATATTGAGGGTCTCATGTAGCTGCTTTCCTAGAGTGCACATACATTGTTAAAGTCGATTCATCTTTGAGAAAAAAAAAACGACATGAAATTGCAATAACGTATATGTGTAGGCTCACCTGCAAATGCTGAATTGCCGTCCTCAGCAAAATCATCGCGAGGAGAATCTCAAGAGTCGGTCTGAGAAACCATAGGCTGGACATCTTCAAGGATTTTGAATGTAGAGGCCAACCTTAACATCTTCAAGGACAGAGAATCAAGAAATTATGAATTGAGAAGGGAGTGATGTGGAGACAACGTGTTCTTGAGTGTGAATTCCGTCAATATTAAGGATTGATGATAAAACGGAACGATAGTCGGACTTCGCCGGAAAATTATGAGGCGCGATACTTCTTAGAGCATGGTCGACCATGTCTAACGTTTCTTACCTTTCCATAAAAAGTAATTCATTGAAATGGATATAATGGATTTTGAAATACCTTTCTGTTTCAATTCATGATTGAAAACGAAATCTTGATTTTTGACTGGACACATGTTATAGCAATAGGAACTCTGATATTCTTAAAGTGTTCATAAGCAAGTGAAATCTCGCAGGGAATTTTGTTTCTTACCTTTTCATCATTGTGCACTTGCATTGAGACACCCGGTCTCTTTACTTTGAATTCACGGAGAGGTGTACGAATAACATGGTTGTGATCCTCATATCTTTGAACCTGAATAGAAGACACACATTTTTCAAATAAGAGTAGTAATCTTTTTCAAAATTGGCCGAAATTTCATTAAGTATGGAAATAAAATTACATTTGTATGTAAAGTGTACATCCTATAATACAAATATTAAGGATTGATGATCCCATATACCCAGTAGTTCCGAAATATACTATATACTCGCATATACTCCTCAAAACTAGCAAAATTGATTTGGTTCAATGAACTTAAAAAGGGGAAAACTGTCTGGGTCACTCGAATAAAAAGTGTGGATTGGATATCCTAGATTCTATCGAAATAGAATTTCATGTTCAAACTACTGTAGCGGTACACGGTTTTTCTAGAAAATGGAAGATTTGATAGATCAAGACTATCAAAAATATCCAAACTTTTGACATGATGGATTGTACTTAGCGCATAGAGTAGGAACTATAAACCTATCGTAAGAGATAGTAGATAGCAAGTAGAATCAACCGAAAAGATAAACAAAAAACTGAACCGCCAATATCTTGCTATCTTGGGAACTACGAACAATACTCTTTAAACTAGTTCATTCCACAGGAGCTGTCGAGGGGTCGCCCATTGCAATATCCACCTAGCTGGATATGTCGATGCCATCTACCCTGACAAGTACCTGTTTAGAAGAAACAGGTATCAGCAACAAGAGGGTGAAGCTACATACCGTGTGTAGCATCAAACTGACTTAGTAGTAAAGGATCTGGGTACAGTGGACAATGTCGGGATCAACTCTACAAGCGAGACTCAGCAGAGGGTCAGAATCCACGACCACAGGGGTAGCTGGTGTAGGAGTAGGCAATGGTAAGCGAAGTGGAGAACCAGCATTCGACACTCCCGATTGGATCTCGGAGAGGTTTCCAGGCCTAGTGGATGGATCTGGAGTAGGGAGTTGCACTCGACCAGCCGTGATATCTGCATACAACTTGGCAAGCATATCTTCGTTCTGAGCTTTCATCTCCTCCTGTACCGCTTTGAGCTTCTTGTTGACACGCTCCTCTAGCTCAAGATCCAGCTCTGCCTTTCTCTTCCTCATCCATTGCCCCTCAATGAGCTCAGTCTTCATGTCGACCCTAGCTTGCTCCTCCACCGTAGTTTGAAATGAGAAAGACGCTCCAACACTACTTGGCCCTGAAGATGTCGGAATAGATGATGAGGGCTCGCGCACAGGCTCTCGCTCCGGTTTTCTCGGTTCCGGAATTGGCTTGCTCACGTGCGTCTCCCCAACCCGATCCACGGGTCTAACACCCTTTTGTGGCCACATGCAATTATACCTACGAAGCAGCCTGCTACGAGTGAGGTCATCATCCTCGTCTGATGAGGTGTCCCCTTTTAGGAGAATGCGAGAGGGTGCAGGCCTTGAAAACTTCCGCACAAACTCCTCCTCCTCCTTAGCCAAGGCCTCCTTTTCCACTGCCCTTCTCTTTGCATCAGCCTCCTTCGCGCTTTTCCACGCTCTTTCTGCCCTACGTGCCTCGTCGCGCTCGGGCATGAGAGATTCGAGAGTGGAGCTTTCCACGCACGCACTTCCAGCGAGTAAATCCACCGGCGCCCCCGCTGCATCGCTCGCCGCCACTATCCCATCCATCTGCCGAGCTACTGGGTGCAACTGCCCCTTCCCTGTGTCCTTCGCCGATTTCTCCCCACAATCCCTCACTACCACGTTGACGTCGCCTTCGCCAACATCATCGTGGCCAGAATGGACCTCTGTCGAATCTCCTTGCATTTCCCCACCTTCAGCATGTGGTGCAAACGACGTTCCTCCCCTCGCCCCTTCACGTTCTGGAGTTTAGTTCCCTCTATATCCTGTTCAAGTAGGGGAGACTGAACGCCTGAGTGCACCGGTACGTCGCGACCAGAACTTCCTACCGAAAGAAGTGTGGCCACTTCCTTCGCGTGGACAGGAGTGTCCTGTGCGATCGCCTCCAGAGGACTGTGGACGCTCCTCCCACGCACATCAAACACTTCCGCAGTCTCTCGTTGACTTTGGGAGACGTCCACAAAGTCCGTGAGATCGACGTCCACCACCACCTGCGTAAGAGGTATGACATCCACTTTGTCACGAGAAATGCTTCCGGCATGCCGCTCCTCCGGCCGGTGCTTTGCCGCCATAAGTACGCGTAACGCGGCCTCAGATGCCTCCCCCGCCTCAGCCGCTGCCGCTGCATCGAACTCTGCAGCAGAAGAGAGCCGAGTCCACACTCGAAACTCGGCTTCCGCCGGAGAGGCCATGGGCTGCTTCCCTTTGTACGTCTCCTCAATCTGGCTCGACGTATTGTTCAGGTCCATGTCGTCGCCCCACCTGTTGTGGTTCTCAAAGGAAGCCGTGTATTCCGACTCGTGCGAGTTGCAAATGTCGTTATCAACGGAATTTGACTCCAGCGAGAGCATGTCGTCGTCACTATCCTGCGGCGTATTTTGGACCTCAACGGTGTGCTGCACGCCTTCTACTTCGCGGGTGGGTTGGACGTCGACAATCGGTGATCTAGAGCCTTGAGATTCCGGGATTGATGCTCCCGCGACAGCACTGCTTTGCGAAAGTCGTACGTCCTACGTGGCATTTTTCTCGTAAAATCCTCCGATGGCGACGGCCGGGTGAACTCTAAAGTTCACAAGCCTCTGCACAAGTTCCGGCTCATAAGATAATTCTTTCTCTCCTTTAACGTTCCCACGACGCGGAAGATAGTATGTTCGCCACATCGATGGCGCTTCCATGACAGCCTTGTTCAAGATCCTGGCACTGCAGCTTCGCATCACTTCAAATGAGATGAAGTTTTGCTTTAACATCTGCAAGGCCAAACAGAAATCCACTACTTATGATGAAAATGGAAGTCGATCTTCCTGTTTACGAACTGGACTTCGTAAACGGCTAAGGAAATAAGATACGGAAAATAAGTTAGACTAGAAGATCCTAAACCACAGAAGATAAGTTGAATGGGTTGCACAATGTGTTGACGCTAAATATATAGACATCAATATCAAAGAAGAATTAATAAATGCACTTATAGATAACAAAATCTTCAATAAAGAACTTCACGCTGAATCTTTTCAGGCTAAAAATTGCTTCGATAGATTTCAAGAAAGGAACTGCTTTTGGAAATGGCTCTAAGTAGAGGACGATATTTTTCTACCAAAAAACTGATTACCATAAGTGAGAGGACTGTTTCTGAGAAACCTTCGTCGCAACGTTAGGTAGGTTTTAACAAAAATGTTGACATTAAAGGAAAAATCATAAGAACAAGTCTAATAATACTTTTCACTGCAATGTGAAAAAACTATAAAATTAAAAATACATTTTTTGAGCACTTTCAGATTTGATCTTGGTAAATCAATTAGAAATCATTCTAAATACTGCACTTCTTTACGACGAAGTGTTTGGCAGCAATTAAAGCAGGGAAAAAACACTTCCAATAGCTACTCTCAAGAGTCTATAATCCTGAGCAGTGGGTTACGAACTCAGGTTCGTAAACAAATTGCACTCAGCGTGAACTTTGGAACTTTAAAGCTAAGTAAAGGTATCTGAGAAAGTACATCTTAGAGGAAGAAACATCTATGGGTTAACATTTAATGTCCACGTAGATATTGTAAGTCGTAGCTAAGTTCTAACAATTACACAAATATTTGAACATCTTACTGCCATTTCAAAAAATAAAGGGAATAAATCTTACCCGACACGCTCTTAGGGCCTTCGCTCCCGCGAAACCAAGGATGACATTGCAATTGAGACGGACGAAGTGGTTGATGAAGCAAATGTAAACCTCCATGCGTAGTTCATCAAGGTTTAGCGTGTCCTTATGCTCTGCTCGATAATATTCCTGTTTTTCGAATTGTATCCCCTTCAATTTCTCGCTTCCGAAGACGTCAGAGAGGTAGTGCTGTGATCCGTCGCTAAAAGTAGACACCACTTCAAGGTAAGATATCTCTACCTCGGGGGACTTGTGTTTGTGTCCGGGTTCACCAGCGGTGAATGTGTACGCGACACGCCTACAGCGGTGGCTGGGGAAGAAATGACTGCGTAGAATGTCGACCACGCTCCGTCTATTCCTGTGCGCAATGATCATCCATGCATCGTTGCTTCTGAAACCCATTTTTATCCCCCGTACTTCCATCATCTTCAGAACTTGGTTCTAGCTCACTGTCTGTTCCGCTTCCGCCGACACCAGCGGGAAGAAGCGTAAATCCAGAATTCCTGCGCCCAGCTTCCGTGGGTTTACTCTCCACTCAGTCTCCGTGACGAGTTTCCCACCGACTCCAAAGGATTGCGTCGCGAGCGAAAACCGACCATCGTTGCTCCATGGAACAAAGACCCTCCAATTACCTTGACAAACTTCATTTGTGCGTCTTTGATTAACAAGGGCTTGGTCTATTTTAACGAGAACGTCGTGGGGAGGAAAGTCCGGACTCGTGCGATTCACGGCGATTGTCTCACTGACGTAGGTATCAGCGCCGTCACTGAAATAAATGCTTTGCATTATTGTGGACGAGAAATATTTATCGCGTTTCCATTTCCTCCACATAGTCTGGTTAATGTTCTGGTTCTCGTCCAGAAAGATATTAGACTTCCCTATCTTGAAGTAGTGAATTCGATCGCCAATAGCCTTGACCATTACGTCCTTCCATTTCCGACGCTCGCACCACCTGTCCAGGGGAAGGGCACATGTCCACTTCTTCGGTGCTTTTCCAACATAAATCCTAGGTGGATTACTCAAAATGTAATCTACTGCTTCTCCAAGATACTCCATGTTGATGCTTGCTAGGCGACGAAGTTGAGTCCTAGTCACGTGGCTTAAAGACATCAAATTCTGGGCGTTGCTAGAGTTCTTGATCGGCTCCTTCGTGTCAAGATCGATCAGTTCCCCCGTCTCATATTTCTGAAAAACATCTTCCCATTTCTTCCAGATATGATCTGGAGACATGATGATTTGGCGCTCTCCCCGCTTCTCCCACTCAACTCGAATCGGTTTGTCGGGTGTGTCCTGCTTGATAGTGTGACTTAATGATTGGCAAGCACGTACACGGAAACTCTGAATACAACGAACACATTTTAGTGCATTATCAACAAATAAGGTAACTGAGAGAGTTGCAAGCATGGTCACATCTCTCGATGGAACAATGGAGTTTTGGAGGTTATGAAGTTAAGTTCGTAACCTCAAAGTCACGGCGCGAGGGACAGGGAGTTTCCCGCGCGCCCGGGACAGTCGGGCAAGGAGTCCCAGAGCAACCAAGTTACGAACTTAAGTTCGTAACCTAGTTGCTCTGGGACTTTCGCTTCCCTGCCATGGTTGCGACGGGCCGACGGCTTAGGGAACTGCCTATCCCTGGCGCTGTGTCGTCTTTGATTTACGAACTAGAGTTCGTAACCTTCACTGAGGTCTAGACGTTATCAGTATGGTGTAGAAGTACAAAATAAAGTATTAGAATTACCTCATATCTTAACTTTTCTTGAGAGTCGCATGTACTGTCGTCTTCGCCGGAATTCTTCTTTTTTGGCGCAGCGTTTTTGCGCACTATTGGCGGTCATTCTTCCTGCTCCCATAGAACTCGACAATGCAAGATAGCTCGGAGTAGGGACGTTAGATGGCGTGACTCGTTCTGTCCCTCGTTGCACTTGAAAGAGAGTGCGTGCAAGTGGCTGACCTTTTCAGTCCACACCACTTGGACGTCCCAGATCTTCATCTCTTTGATCCTTGGATTACTCTGCCGAAGTTTAGGATCGTTGAGACAAGAAATCGCAGCGTGCCATGTGTGCTGGCCGTTGATAATCTTGAACTTCCCGGCATTGACACACTCAGTCCAAACTCGAGGACGCGTCTGAAGATTCGGCATCACCGTAAGAACAGGTTTCGTGAAATTCGCGAGAATTAGATTCCGTTTAATATCCTCTGCTCCTTTCTTCTCGTAGTCCCTGTAAATTCTTCCTGAGCGATGGTCACTTGGCTCCTTGTGAGTTAGTGCAAGTTCAAAAAGTTGGTCCCTGCCGAAAATGTACATGTATTCCGACTCACGAGCAAATTTCTCGTTCAACAGAGCACGTTTTCTTAGTTCTGCGTCCTTGTCCTCTCCCTTCTTCAATTTGTCGAGGACGGAAATCTCTGTCTCCAACTCGTCCGGTATTTCGAAGTTTCGATCGAGGTTGACGACGACAGGATTTGCAGACCAGGACTTCTCGTCAAGTATTCTAACTTTCGGTGGCTTTCTGGCAGACGGTCGTGGAAGGATCTTCAGAACGTCGTCCACACGCCCAGGTGTTGGTCCAACTATCACGGCCGATTCTGCAGCACCAGCACCACCTAGTTGAGGATTATCAGTATCTCGGGAAACTTCTGGATTCGTCATCAGGATACGAGTGGCGGTTTCTGATGTCTCCTCCGGACTACCGTCGTCATCGTCTACTCCCGGATGAGAGTTGAGAGGTATGCTCGCTGGAATTGGAGTCGGGGGTGATGGTTTAGTGCGGATTTTCTTCGACGCGAACTGCTTCGGTCGCGCGTTTCTCGTGGGAAGTGAAACTCCAGGAGCGGAAAGTGTTGCTGCTGGTGTTTCAGGCAAAATGCACTCTTCATCTTGAAGACTTCCGACCTGAGCACTTCGAGTGCTACGAGCAATCCCGGACGATGCAGCTGGCTGAACACTTTGCGGAGTTGACCTCGCTCGCTTTTCGTCCATTTTCCCAACTCTCTTAATTTTGGGGTCGACTTTTGCTTTGTGTTTGCCAAACACCTCCTGCCCAACGGTTATGGGTTCTTCATTTTCGCTTGCCATCTTGCTTGCAAACCCAGCCGCGTGTCGATCCACCATCTTTGATAGTCGATACCAAGTATCTCCAACGTCAATGCTCTCGGGGTCCATCCTGGTTAGTTGCACAAAGGTCTGGCAGATACATTTTCGCCAAGGCTCCACAAGATTGGCAGCTTTTTCCATGAACCATTCGACATCGAATGGATGCCTTTCCTCCACCTTCACAAATAATTTTGCGATGGACTCGTTAGCGCACAAAGTGACGATGACGAATCCCTGCATTGTAATTATGTCAAGCACTTTTGTCGTCCTCAGCGCCTTCCAATGATAATTCTTCTCCGACTTAACCTTCCCAACAGCGATGGTAAAGAGGACACTGCTTCGGTCAGCGCTCGACCCTGGAGTCACGGACCACGCAGAACGTGGACATGCATTGAGAGTCACTGCTATTTCCCCGCGCATGATCTCCCTCTTCAACACCTCGTTGGAGACCATACAATATGCTGGTTAAAATGAATAATATTATAATCAATTGGAGAAGTTTGTCAACTCTGTTATATTTTAAGATGTTGTTAACTTATCCTCTAACAAGCAAGGCTTGAGATTGAGAAGGTAGAAATACAAGTGAATTTGGTGGATCACTTGAATCTAAAGAAAGAATGTTGTGGACATGGTCTAAATGAGTATGTTACTATGAATGAGTCTTCATCATTGAGCTTCCAATCATCATGGTTATTTTATAATTTTTTTGTTTTGAAACCCTAAACTTAGTATTCTTGTTTTATTGAAGACATAGAAAACTAAATAAAGGGTTGTATTTCAGAGAGGGAAGTTGTAGGTAAGCTAATTAAACTGTTGCAATAAAAGTACCAACTTAATTTATAAAATCAAGATGAATTGTTTGTTATACCAATTTACTTAGATAATCTATTATAACCTGTAAAGTATGTAGTTAATCTTACTTCTGTAAATTATTACCTATCTCTTTTATAAGGTTTGTCCCCAATTTTAGTGACTAGTATTAACCCCTAAATGTTCTTACCCATGTCCAATTTAGACAGTTTTGTAAAGATGCATTATAAAATGCAATTACTATGAATCCTTAGGACTCGATGTAAGAATAAAGGTTATACGTCTTGAATTTCCAATGCTAATAATGTATACGGTTAGATCTATCACTGCTTTTATTAACCTTTTTATATAAAATTGGAAACACAAAATAAAAAATTGTTTTGTAATTCAATTACAAATAAGATGTTGACAAGAAGTGGATGAAATTTGTTATCAACATGTTATAATGTACTACTTTAGGTGTAGAGATTTTTGGAGATTTTTGGGATGCTTGATGTTATGAGTTTATTTTTTTAAGAACAATTTTAGACGAAAATCTTCAAAATCTTGGAAGGAACACAACAACACAAACTGAAGCATAATTTCTTCAAAGATTGTTTCCTTCTCGATTGGATGTCACATACGAGAAGCTAACTTTCTATAGAAAATTCAATAAAAAAATCACAACACAAAAAGTGCATGACGCAGGCCAAAATGCGAACGGAATCGGTACATCAGACCAATTGAGATGGCCTACTGCGGTAGTTAGGGGTTAAAACATTCTAATTCATTGCATCCTTTTTTCTTGACAATTGGCAACACTTAATCATTGAATGTATGTTGCTCCTACTTAATTGTCTCGACATATGACATCTCTCGAGCTAGTGACATCTCATAATTTGCACAAGATTGACATTTTGCATACATTTATAACAATCAACCTGTTTATTAATCACTCCATTCAATCAAAATACATGTCCACCTGGAGTATCACACTTTGCATCTCATCAACCTATCACTTTTTATGTTAGTTATAATACCCCAATATCATTTTGCAATCACCTCTTTTAGAGTGACTGAAATCACAGATACAAACAATTATTTTCTTAGTGCACGCAAGGCAATCCATTCCACTCTCCATATCATTTCACTTTCAAACTTGCTCAGAACTGAATTCTAGCTACTCACATGTTTCCGGATTTTTTATTTCATGTAGAGCCATTAGGTCTGATTAGAATTATATTTTCTAGCAATCACTATTTCAAAATATTAATTTTATATACATTCACAAATTCACCACGCAACGTATGTCAATACACCGTATATATCACAGCGCATGTTAATACACCGTAGTCATTTTTTTTTTCCTACACTTCCACAATTCCGAAATTACAAATTATGTAATCGGAGAATCATTTCCATGAATCTCCTCCGTTTAAAGGAAGTGGAATTGTGTGGAGGATTTTCCCTCATTAAATAACCTACTCATTCCCCTTTTTCCTCCCCCATGACCCCTCCACCTTGGCTCCCTTGAATTCTGTGCAGAATTCATTTACTTCGAATGAGCACATAGTCCAATGAAGCCGCCATCTCCCAATGCTCCCATTTAATTCTTCCATCTTCATTGCCCCCGACATGGGCAAGGTTGGGCAGACCTTGAAAAACCAACGTCGGGCAGCCCGAAATAGTCCACACAAGGGGGTATAAAAAGCCCAGTCCATCATTTTCATGTCTCTTTCTTGCTGTCCCCTCCCCACTCTCACGTCAAAGGCGTGCTAGTGTTGACGTCTACCTGACGTCATCGTGTCGAGTCCGCCAGGACTAACAGGGAGGTAGTGTCAGTGACCAGTCTATCAGAGTCGTCAGCTGGCAGTGACGTCAAGCATTGACATGGCCGGTTTACGAACGACAGTTCGTAAAGTGAACCAGGCAGTGTCGACCCATCTCACATCCCAGTTCCATGTCGAGGAGGCGGTTTACGAACTGGAGTTCGTAAACCTCTGTACCGGTGTCGATCCATCTGACATTCCCGTTCCTTCTCAAGGGGGCGTTGTACGATCTTAAGTTTGTAAACTGTAGTATGCTCTGTCATTTCCAACCATTCATAATTGTCACCTCTGTGAGGTTTTCTTTTTGCTTACTTCATCAAAAGTAAAAGTAGGGCTCATGTCATGAAGATGTGTTAGTGACCATCGTAGAGCAGTGCAATGTCCCTAACCCTGATAGCCAGGAGAAGTGGGTCGCAGGTCACGAACTGAAGTTTGTAACTGCAGTATCGCGCACAGTCGTACTGTAGAGCTACTTTTTAGTTTTAAGCCTAAATTCTTAAGAATAAGAAAATGTAGCAATAAAAACTTTATAAAATTAGAAGCTAAGTGCTTTAAGTAGGGAGAAATCCTTAGAATATGAAAAGGGACTTAAGAAACTTAGTTCACACTAGAAGAAGTAGATAGCTTAAGAATAAACACTTAAGAATATAAGTTATATGTGAACATGGCAAGAGGTGCACCTTTATAAAGGGATGTACCCCTTGTTAAAGAGTACGACCTTATAAAGAGTCGCGACCTTAAGAGGAGGTGCCAACTTAAAGGCGCACCCCTTGAAAAAGGGTGTAGGCCTTAAGATTTGGACTATATCCCCTTCTCCCCCAAGGTGTTAAGCACCACATTGTGAATTATGTGTGTCCTAGCTTGGAGCTAGTCTTTGTAATAAAAGAATGAGTGAATTCTTTAAAGATTGTATAAGGAATTGTGTAGAAAATGATGAATGTGTGTGTTGTGAGTTAAATGCTTGGAATATTGACTTGAGAGAAGTAATGTTGTAGCATTGTATTACTTAAAAATTAAATAGTACTTCATGAGAATTAAGGAATTACCTTAATTGCTTAAAGAGTGTTGGCAAATTATTGAATTGTAATAAGATTGGAAGTTGAAAGAGTGATTTAAGTGCTTGAGTTGAAATTGGAAGTTAAGAAGTACTTAATGTGTGAAGGAATTAAAGATTTGTAATGAGAATTGAGTAAATTCTTATATTGTGTAAATTGAATAAGATAAAAGCATTGAATATTGAATTAATGTTTGTATAAAGCATTCATGTAATTCAATTGTGATATAAGCTTTAATTCAATTGTATCATCAATACATTAATTACTAACTTAAGTGTGTTTTCTTAAGTTAAAGAAGGAATGGCTTGGAGTAAAGGAGATTGAAGTATCATCTTTGCTTGAGGTAACTTGTGTGTTGATAATTCAAGTTATTTGATGAATAGATAAGAAGTAAAGAAGGAAGTTATATGGAGGAACTCCATAGCCAAAATGGCAATGATAAAGTCTACTTAAATGGTCAAGGACCGTAGACTTGTATCACTTGAAGCTTAAGGCTTAGTATGATTTCTTGGGGTTGGTACCTTAAGACCTAATTGGCAGAATGCCACACAAACTCAAAGATAAGAGTTATCCTTAAGACATTTTCCCTTAAAAACCTTCATCTACCTACTCAACCTTAGACATACACCAAACTTAGACGAACTTGACCCTCCCGTAGAACGAATCTAGATATTATTGGGCTTGGGTGTGTTTAGCGAATTTCCACCTCACATTTTTTTGGCGACCATGCTGGGGAGGGTTCCGTCGTAAGGTGTCTATAGAGTAGTGTAAGAATCCTTTAAGAAATAATGTCTTAAGTATTAGCACGGGATTCTTGGTCTTAAAGCCTAAGCATATATGGTTCTTAAGGCGATAGAACTTAAGAAACATCATATATGTGAATTCCTTTAAAGCTAACTTATCTAGTAGTAAGTGGAGTATTGATTGTGAATGTTGAGATTAACAATCAATAGATGATGTAAGGAAATTATGTCAATATTTCCTTGGGAAGTAAACCAAGAAAACGTAAATCTATTCTTTGAAGATTCCTATTTGTTTGCAGCCTTATATAGAGTTTATAGAGGTGCGTATTTTGGGCAAGGATATCAAATTTGTGGATCACATTCCAGATTTGACTTAAATCTACAAAGTAAATTTGATCAATTACCTATTGATATCAAAAGGATAATACTATCAAAAATTTGGGATAGTGGCAAAAGGTTTAACGCTTTGATAGTTTTTAAAGGGGAATTATTTTTGCAAAGCAATTTACACTTTTTGTTTGCCCAATACGGAAGGTTAAAAAATATAACCTCACCTTTAATCTCTAGAGGGTGTGGAGCATGGAATGGGTATAAGATAGATTTAAAAACTTATGTCTTTAAGTATGGGCCTCAAAAATTAGATAGTCAAGTCTTAATCCCGGATTTCTTAGTTAAAGAATCAAATTGTCCAATTTCAGTTTCATTTGGATTGCTATGCCTTTAAAACATGGTAAGTCTTAATGAGTCTATTATTGAGCAATTGGTAAGGTTAAGACGACTGTTGATAATATACGAGGGTGTACAAAGAAATGAGGAAGCTCTAATTCATCTTTTAGCTAAGGATATAGATCAAATTAGTAAAGAAGGTGAAGTTGATTCTGAAAAGAATTCTTTAATAGAGCAATTGATTAGTGAGTACAATTATCCAAGGAATTTTCAAGAAGAAATTGAAGAGATATTTGAAGTAGAACCCTTTACTTTAAACACTTGGATAATTTCTTGGTTTGACACCAATAAGAGTTAGTCTTTATTCTAAATTAAAATGGAATAAAGAAACTTTGAAAAAGCAGAGTATATAGTGAAACCTTAAGTCTTCTTCTTGTGTTAAAATTGGGGACAAGAATTCATTGAGATTTAAGCTTCAATGCTTAAAGTCTAAATGGCATTCACCAATGTCTGGGAAAGAGAAGGAATTGAGAGAGCAACAGAATATTGCAAGAAGTGAACGTCTTAAAAGAAGATTAGAAAGAAAAGAAAAACAAGTCATAACCTTAGTAACTGCAAACCCTGTTTATAACTCAACCCCTTCTCCCATAAGCAAAGACGAATCGAATCCATCCAACTTGAATCTTGATAATTCAACTGAGTCAGGTGAAAGTCAAGAAGTAATTTTAAATGAACCTTCTTTAAAGGAACAACAAAATGATCCTTTAAAGGAAGAATTAGAATTACATGATGAGGATTTAGTAGAAAAGGGAAAGTCACGTTATAATTGTTGTCAATCACCTGCCTTTAGAAGATTAACTTGGGGATCTTCAAGTGAAGTTAATCCAATTAGAACTAAGCTTGAAAAGGATAAGAAGGTAGAAGAACCTATCTCACCTTCCTCTTCAGACTTAGGAAGTCCTTTTAAAGGTCCATCTATAACCGAGGTTGGAGAATCATCTAATCCACCTGAATTTGCTATTGATAATCAACTTAACTTTGAAACACCTATAACTTATTTAGATGAGGCTGTACAAACCTTTGTTACAGGATTAGAAAGTTGGGTTAATGACATTGAAGATATTACTGAAGTAGAAACAAGTACTCCTATTAGTAATTTCATACCAGAAGTTTCATTTGAAGGCATTGGAAGAAGATGGGTAGATAAAGAATTAACTTATCAACTTTCTTTACCAGATTCCCTTCCAACTATACAACCTTTTACTAATCCTTATGATCAACCAAGTGGGTGGAATAATGAAGACATAAGTCGTTGGGGTCATCCTTCAGAGAGTCCATCAGAGAGTAGTAGTAGTGAAATTAGTGAGTCAAGTGAGAGTGAGGACGAGCCTTTAAGGCGTTACCCTCAACCACCACCACCACCACCACTACCACCTCAACCACCACCACCACCTCCTCCTCCACCTCTTCCAACTCCCATAACTTATTCATATAGAATGGCACAACCTAGAATGATGAATATTGCTCCATTCCCTATTTTTTATGGTGAGCCTGGTGAGGATCCTGATGCTTACTTAGAAAGGTTCCAAGTAGTAGCTATAGCAAATGACTTGCCTGAGCGAAAGTGGGCAACAAGTTTTCCAGGGAATTTGTTAGGGGAAGCTCAAAGATGGTATGCTTCCTTAAACCCTAGACCCCAGGATTGGGATGACTTAAGGAATGCTTTCCTTAATTACTTTAGACCTAAAGCATATCATAATGCTTTGCAAGATCAACTTCAAAGTTTTCAAATGTACCCTGATGAGAGTATAGCAAGTTATTATATCCGCCTTAAGACTTTACTTCGTAAATGGCATAATCATGGACTTCCAAATATGTGGATAACCAATACTTTTATAAGAGGCCTATTAGATCCCATGTGCATTTATCAAGTAAAACTTTCTGATCCTCAGACCTTAACGGCAGCTTATGAAGCTGCACGTACTTGGGAAGAAGCCATGCAAAGGTCAAACATGTTGAATCAAAATAAAACACCTTCATACCATAACCCTTATATGCTTCCTTTAAGTTATCCTCCACCTATAGCAAGTCAACCTGGGATGGATAGTAGGGGTAGAGACTATTACCCTAAACCCATAGTTAATCCTACTCCTTTAGCTATGAGAGCTCCCTCAGAACGTCAGGATCAACTTGCTTTAGTGCCAGTAACTGAGGAAGAGTCCAAATACAAGCATTGCAAAAGCAACTTAAGGAATTGTCAGTTCAACTTGCCGAGGGTAAGAATAAATGTCCTAAACCTAGTAACCAAAGAACTAACATTTGGTGTAGTAATTGCAAGGGTCATGGGCATTTATCCAATGAGTGTACTTCCCCAATAGGAAGCACCATTAACCTCCGTTGTACTTATTGTGGGGCTAAAGGACATAATATAACTACTTGTAGAAATATCAAGGAAGTTAAAGGAGTGGTAGCGTTAGTAAATGAACAACCACCACCACCTAAAACACCTTATCGTGTTACGTCTAAGCGTCCATTTACAAGGCCAAATAAGGGACCTCCTTATGAGCCAGGGGATGGCCGACCTAGATGGAACGACGAATATAATAAGTACCCTATTTGGAATGGACCACCAACTAATCCTAACACTCATCAATATGGACCACCTGAGAAGGGTAAAATCTTAACATGTTATAGATGTGGAGAGTTAGGGCATTATGCGAGAGATTGCCCTAATACTAGGAAACCAGAGGACTATGTACCTTTATGTGGAAGATGTGGGCAATCAGGTCACATTTCCATAGTATGTACAGCCATCATAACAGAGTTTCCTCCCTCCAATAGAAGTTATCCTTTAAGGAAACAAGTGCAAATTCAGGAAGGTTCCCAGACTAATAATTCCCGAAATGTGAATTACTTAGCAATATCTGAACCATCTGATGTCTTTATAACTCGAGCACAAGCTAAAAAAGCCATTATAGAAAGTGATCAAGCAGACAGTTCCAATAGTGATTTTCAACAACCAAAAGTGAGAGAGAGATCAGTGAAGGGTAAACCAACACCAACAACTCCAATAGTTCTAGATTCACCACCTCCTTTACCTTTAAGGGAGTCAAGTTCTAAAGAGTCCTCAGATAAGGAGGTTGATAAAGAAGATGATTCAATACTTAAAACCCCAACTTTGGAAAAACCTGATTCCTCTAATCCCTTAATGCCGGAACAACCTAACATATCCTCTATACCTTTGGTACAACCTACTTTTTATAGACCACCAAAGAAAATAAAGAAAGAGACACCTGTAAGTGTTAAGAAGAGAAAACACAACCGTATAATGAACTTAACAGTAGGAATGCCTCCTTATGATATACTTAACGATTTAGACAAAATGCAACCCCAAATTTCTTTAAGACAATTACTTGCTTTGTCTCCCCTTTGTAAAAACGAATTAACGTCTTCTTTAGTAAGGAAACGACCTAAAACAACTGAAGAAGTTAATGTTAAGACAAAAAATGATAGATCTTTAAAGAACAAAACCCCCAAAATTGTAGATGTTCATGATATATCCGTAGATCCTGGGGCACCAACAGTTGATGTCATGATAGATGGGGCATTAATTGAAGGAGCCCAAGTGGATAGTGGGTCTAGTGTAAACCTAATGAATATAGATACTATGGAAGAGTTAGGTTTAACCAACATGACTTCAACTCCCATTATCTTAAGAATGGCTGACCAAAGTCGTGTAGTACCTTTGGGTATCTTGAGAGGAATTATAACCAATATTGGAGGACTTAGATTTAAGATTAATTACATAGTCTTTAAAGTAAGTGAATCTATTTCAACTTATCCTATATTGTTAGGTCGTCCTTGGCTTAAGTCTGCGAGAGTTAAGGATGATTGGGGAAAAGGAACTTTAACTATTGGGAGAGGTAGAAATAAAGTTGTTCTACCTATGTTTCCTGCAAAATATCATGGTGAAACTCAAGACGAAGATTCAGAGTATACCACAGAGGTATCTTCTGAATCAGATTCTGAGAGTACAAATTATGTGACCCAAGAAATGCCTACCTTTAAG
Organism: Ceratodon purpureus; assembly: GCA_014871385.1. Lineage (NCBI taxonomy): Eukaryota > Viridiplantae > Streptophyta > Bryopsida > Pseudoditrichales > Ditrichaceae > Ceratodon > Ceratodon purpureus. Next base: position 16,481,443 of record CM026427.1, read on the forward strand.
TGTTTAGGTCCAGGAGAATACTTTGTATCACCTGAGCAAGCAATAGACTCAGACGCAGCCATAGAAGCTTGGCAAAATTCTTCTGTCTTTACCATAACCATTGATAAAGAATCAGAAGAGGAACCACCATATGTATCCAATTCCGAAGAATCATTAGGAGAGCTTAAAGAGGAAAACCCTTTTACAAGTAGACTTCCACTTAAAAATACTATAGAAATGAATCTTGGGACAAAAGAAGATCCTAAACCCATTAAGATTTATGATGGATTAAGTCCTCAAAAATATGATGAGTGGTATAAGTTCTTTATGAATGAAAAAGATGCATTTGCTTGGACTTATAAAGACTTAAAGGGAATTCCACCTGATGTTTGTCAACATCATATTGTCCTAGAACCTAATGTTAAGCCAGTTATACAAAGACAATACATGATGAACCTTCAATGTTCCTTAATGATTAAAGAAAAGATTGATAAAAATTTTGAATGTAAATTCATATATCCTGTACCATATAGTGAATGGATTTCACCTATAGTTATAGTGCCTAAAAAGAATGGAAAAAATCCGTATATGTCAAGACTTTAGGATTTCTTTCCTCTACCCTTTTCAAATGTTGTTTTAGATGGGATAGCTGGCCTTTAACTACTTTCACTATAAATTGGGAGTTGAGAAACAATTTCCTTGTGTGTAAAAGTATGTCAATTAGACCGGGAAAACACAAGTCAAGTTCAAGTTTGTTTAAGCAACCAGCAAAGCAATAAGCTCAAAGTCAAGTAGACAGTAAAGTGTTAAGTATGAAGATGAATTGGTCAATTAGACAATGGGTGTCGAGTGTGTGTCCAGACGAGTCAAATGGACCAAGAGAATCATCCAGAAGTTAAAAGTCCCTGTTCAAAGTGGTTTACCGAAAGAAACCAGTTAAGTCTGAGAAGCATAAGGAGAAACTCTCAAACATGTCAAGTAGACTTTGCAAAACAAAATTATCAAACTCACAAAGCAGTTGATTCCCTTTAAGAGAAGGTTCAGAAAACAATGTCAATTAGACTAAGTTCCAAATCAGTTAAGTCAAATAGACAGAACCAGAGTTCAGCAAGAAAGTATTTTCAAAGCTCTAATAGACAAAGCCAACCCTTAAACAAAAGTATTTTCAGAGTTAAGTCAAATAGACTTTCAAATATTTATAAGTTCATGTAGCGGTCATCTTGAAATATGTCCAATTGAAAGCTAAAAATATTCCTAAAGAAACATGATAAAAAGGAATAAAAACATGATAAAAGAACATCATTAAAATAATAAGAAAAACATGATAAATAATCAGAAAAACATGATAAATAAGAAGAAATTAATCATAAAGAAACATGATAAATTGGACATACTAAAATAAATTAAATATTGATAAAAGAAGAAGAAAAGATGTAGAGTTTAAGGAAGCAAATTTCTGAGTGGATAGAATAAGTTTAAGAAAGTCAACCAAGTAATCAACACTCTATTTTCAAAATACAAAACTAGTAGTATGCCGAAAGGGAAAAATAAGAGAGAACATGATAATGGAGTGAGTGAAAACTTGCAAGAAAATTGTTTGAGAGAAGAACAATTAGCACCCTGTAACTTCTCAATTTAAATAAACTAATAATAATAAATATAATAATGTTTAGAAGGTCTTGAGAGAAAATGAGTAGAATGAAAGAACATGAGTAAAAATGAATGAAAGAGAGAGGATTTCAAGAAAAAAATGAGAGCTCTAAGAAAAAGTGATGATCTTAAAGAAAGAATAGAGTCAAAAAACATGATAAAAATTAAGAGAGAAAATTAAGTTAATAAATATGAGAGTTCATTGAAAAAATTCCCGAGAGAATAAAAGAATCTTGAGAAATAGTTGAAAGAATTGAGAAAAGTTGTGGTCATAGGTCTTATTGATGAGAGTTGTTGAGTTGAGTCTTTAACTTGATAGTTGATAAAATTGTACTTTAATGAATCAAAATTCAATGTTCAAGATAATAAAGACAAGTACAAGACCACAATCAAGAAATAAGAGATCAAAAGAAAAGTTTCAAACCAAGTTGGAGAATTTGTGAGACAATTAAAGAAGTACTTAAGGAACTAACTCAAGAATAATCCTTTAAAGGGAAATACTTAAGCGAAAACAAAGATGAAAACGGAATCTGCTTTAAAGAATAAAAGTGTCAAGTCAAAGATCTTTCAAGAAAGGAGTAAAAAAAGATACAAATAACATTGAAGACATTTATTCGACGAGGGCGTCTTCAAGCTAAAGAAGGGGGCTATGTAGAGCTACTTTTTAGTTTTAAGCCTAAATTCTTAAGAATAAGAAAATGTAGCAATAAAAACTTTATAAAATTAGAAGCTAAGTGCTTTAAGTAGGGAGAAATCCTTAGAATATGAAAAGGGACTTAAGAAACTTAGTTCACACTAGAAGAAGTAGATAGCTTAAGAATAAACACTTAAGAATATAAGTTATATGTGAACATGGCAAGAGGTGCACCTTTATAAAGGGATGTACCCCTTGTTAAAGAGTACGACCTTATAAAGAGTCGCGACCTTAAGAGGAGGTGCCAACTTAAAGGCGCACCCCTTGAAAAAGGGTGTAGGCCTTAAGATTTGGACTATATCCCCTTCTCCCCCAAGGTGTTAAGCACCACATTGTGAATTATGTGTGTCCTAGCTTGGAGCTAGTCTTTGTAATAAAAGAATGAGTGAATTCTTTAAAGATTGTATAAGGAATTGTGTAGAAAATGATGAATGTGTGTGTTGTGAGTTAAATGCTTGGAATATTGACTTGAGAGAAGTAATGTTGTACCATTGTATTACTTAAAAATTAAATAGTACTTCATGAGAATTAAGGAATTACCTTAATTGCTTAAAGAGTGTTGGCAAATTATTGAATTGTAATAAGATTGGAAGTTGAAAGAGTGATTTAAGTGCTTGAGTTGAAATTGGAAGTTAAGAAGTACTTAATGTGTGAAGGAATTAAAGATTTGTAATGAGAATTGAGTAAATTCTTATATTGTGTAAATTGAATAAGATAAAAGCATTGAATATTGAATTAATGTTTGTATAAAGCATTCATGTAATTCAATTGTGATATAAGCTTTAATTCAATTGTATCATCAATACATTAATTACTAACTTAAGTGTGTTTTCTTAAGTTAAAGAAGGAATGGCTTGGAGTAAAGGAGATTGAAGTATCATCTTTGCTTGAGGTAACTTGTGTGTTGATAATTCAAGTTATTTGATGAATAGATAAGAAGTAAAGAAGGAAGTTATATGGAGGAACTCCATAGCCAAAATGGCAATGATAAAGTCTACTTAAATGGTCAAGGACCGTAGACTTGTATCACTTGAAGCTTAAGGCTTAGTATGATTTCTTGGGGTTGGTACCTTAAGACCTAATTGGCAGAATGCCACACAAACTCAAAGATAAGAGTTATCCTTAAGACATTTTCCCTTAAAAACCTTCATCTACCTACTCAACCTTAGACATACACCAAACTTAGACGAACTTGACCCTCCCGTAGAACGAATCTAGATATTATTGGGCTTGGGTGTGTTTAGCGAATTTCCACCTCACACGTACATACCGTATCGCCAGAAGAAGCTCGATAAGGTCCTATAGAGGTGGCCGTTAGTAGCTTGTACCGGAGCCGTCTTATCCTTACATCCCAAGAACTGTGGCTTCGGTTACAAACTGGAGTTCGTAACCACCCTGACATCTTGAACTAGACCCTCTGCACATTTCAGTCACTCTCTTCTGCCCCTATTCACGCCTCTCCGTTCTTCAACAATGTTGCATGTACTCTAGGATTGCTCTACCGAGGTGTGTTTTCAATGTATATCTCATCATTCCTTTATTTTACCGTGCTCCATTCTCCGCTAACCAAGTCAGTGTAACAGCTCTCCATACATGCTAAGCGCATCGTTGAACTACAATATGATTTGAATGTGGTGGATCCTCTATGTGTTTGGCGTGCAGGAAATCCAGAGTCTCGCAATTTCTTTTGGCCTAAATTAGGACGCAACAATGAGTGGAGAGACATCGCGAAGGCGGATGAGGCATCCAAGCTTCAACCATCGGATGTTGCCCTCGTCAGGATCTTCTTCCGAAGACGATGACGATTACTCCCCCAGCCAAGGAGTAGAAGAATTCAGTGACTCCGAGACAAATACGAGTGAAAACCTTTCCAGTCGGTGGGTAAGTTTCTACATCAAAGCGCAAACAATGATTGCAATTTGCTTGCCCAATAGTCCATTATTTCCTTCAAATTGCATTGATTCTTTGTAAGGTAATCCATTATAACGCGCTGTTAAACTGAACACTATAAACCTCTGGAGTTGTGCATGACTTCCATTTGTACATGTATACCATACCTAAAATACAAACCTCACATTATTTAAGAGATTATCATGATTCGAATCCGACAAAACCTTCTTTCCTTCGAATTAGAATGAAACATGGCTCGTTATGTTGTACAGATAACCACTCACTGAAGTACCTGTGTGTGACCGACACTGAGATTTTTGTTTGGAGGTGTAGCACACTTGCTTTTAAATTTCCTTTTCATTTGTCCGTTCTTCAAGTTGTGGGGAACATTATTCATCACATTTCAACATGTCACATTTCATGTAGAAAAACCCAGTTATGGATAGAGAATCTGGCATAGTGAAATAATTGTATTAACAATCCAAGCGACACTGAAACGTACTTCGCTTCCTCTTTTACATGTAGAGGAAAGTAGAATGAATAAAATCAAAATCTCAGATTGTGGTGAACTTGTGAAGGCTACGTAACAATAATTAAGCATGTGCACATCATTATGATAAATTATCATATATATTGGCAGTTTCTTTAACATTTCGGCGGGTTGTAAGGGTGTTTTCAAATTCAAATAATGAAAGTCTCCTGCATCGCAGTAGTGAAAAGGTTAAGAAGTACATTTTATAACCTGCTTATTAGTGCCAAGAGATTATAGTATGTGGAGAAGATGAGAGTAGAAAATGAGAATCTCTAAAAGTTCAAGTTGTCTTTGCTCCTAGTTCTCGCCAATACAAAGAGAGTGAGAGGGTTATGACCAGCTTGGAAGAAAATTAGATGACAAGGTAATTGAATTAAAACGAAGTTAAAAAAAACACATCTTTTTTTTCATAAACTCAATAAGCTTGTCTCCCCTCCAATGAACTAGAACGTCAATGTTTCTTCCAATAGAATTGACATGTGATTTTCATAATTCTCTGTCCACATAAGCTACCCAGATAAGCCGAGAATAGATGACATGAAGTTTGCAAATAACATATAATTCAGTGCATGCATATAGGATTGGATATATTTTTCTTTAAAGTCGTATGACTAACGACCTTGAGGCAAACATTGACTTTTCCTTGGGCAAATTTACTACAAGCATTAGAAAGAGGATTTGATGCTCTTGTTGTAAACCACGGAGAGTATTTCAAAGATAAACAATGATTGAAAGGCGTCGAGTGTTCTCCATGCCTTTACGAACTTAAGTTCGTAAACTATACAGTCTGCATCCTTTATCGCCACACTTTGGGTGACCAAAATGCATGTGATGGCTGAAGAGGTCTCTAGTGTTAATTTCGATCTGTGACTAATGTTATTTTCCCTTTCACTCATTCAATGACTATATATTGTGCGCAACCTTTAGGGGACACCCGCAACATCAGAGATCTCTGGGAATGAGAGGAACGATGAGCATGTGGACATTTCGCCAATCCCTGAGTGCGATGACATTGCAAGAGAAGATTGGAAAGGGCTCACGGTGGAAGCAAGGAACGAACATGGGACAAAGTTTGCCATCGTTCTTGTAACGGCAACAAATTATTCAATGTCCGTTGATGGTGAAAATGACCTGAGGGACTATCAATTCGGCGTAGTGGTGTATGAAGTATTTGAAGGTGATTCTATCCTGATTGATGGGTGCATTAGTTGGCCTGTGCACCTGCTCTTTTATAAGAATGTTAGCGTGTACGATCACCTTCGAAAACATGCTGTTACTATGAAAGCCAACGAGGACAAAAGATTGGATCGAAAAGGAAAGCGCACATACAATATCACGAATAGACCTTTGAAGGAAAAAAAAAACACATGAATGGAGAGTTAGCAACGAGGATATATCAAAAATATACTTAGTTGAATGCTGCCATCGACATTGTACGAGGGCTTTTCCCACCGAGACCGTTTGAACACTTCGATACGAGATGTATCTAAACAAATCGGAAGAGAAGCGGTTGAAGAACCTTGAAGTACATCGAATAAAATATTGTTCCACTGATGGAAAAGATGCAATAATGCTTGAATTCAAGGAAGTATGCATTAAAGGATGGAAATTAATTCATGATGTCGCGGACCGAACTTTTCGACGTTGCCAGAAACAAACGGAATCAGGCGAGCGAGGCCGACCACATGGCAATCTTGGCAAGTCTAAACCTAGGTCTTCCACATTACAAGCTACAGAAATTTTGCGGACAATTTTGGATGGACTTGCGGACCAAATGCCATATACCTGCATGCTTCCTTCGGGAGAACGTGTTCCACAGAAGGTCCTCCCAACAGGAATTCAATGGACCCAGTTCTTCCCTCAAATAAACAAGGTGCTTTATAACTATATTTGTCAATTACATGTGATTGTATTCGTCAATGTTTGTATTAAGGGCCTAAGGGATCTAAATATTTTTTATGTTGCTTGGCAGGTGAACGAGAAAGTTGGTCTCGAATCCATCTCCCCTACTCTTCTAAGCAAGATCCGTACTACAAAGTATGCGGACTACAAAATAAAAAAAAGATGGGATTTGTTTTCAAGGTGTTCAAAATGTAACTTGTATACAACCTTGCAAAATGCAGCCGCTCGTGGATCAAAGGTGCAAAATGAATGGGCCATTAAATTTAACAAGCATATCAAGTGTCAGTGGGCAGCACGGAATGTGTACTGGTCGGGTCGACTTCACTCCATAGACCGTCCCATGGAATTTGTGTCTATTCTCCATGACAAGATGGACCATTTGAAGACTGCACTCCCATGTCTAAAACACCGAACGAAGGACCTCGATTGCTTATTGAAGCTCCCAATATCGGTGGTTGGCATGTATGCCCATGGACACGGTGATGGAAGGTATGCACACTAGACCGTAGATGTTTTTCCGATCGACAGCAACTTCACAATAGGGTCGATTGCAAAACTCTTACGTGATCTGGAAAAACAACCAAAACAGTATAGCAGATCACTTTTTGCGGAGAACGGTAGCAACCCTCTGTATGAAGCACTACTGCGTGGAAAAGAGATCTGTTTACCATCACTGGGCGAACCGAGCGACAATCTAAGAGTTCCGCAAGATCTTCCTCCTGTCTTACATGTCCAGCTAGATAATTTTTGGCGCGAGAATAAAAATAGATTTGCATTCTGTTTCTGGTCGCTCTTGGTGGCAAAGAGGATTGTCAGAGAGGTTGTGGTGTCTTTCATGATGGTTGGACACACCCACGACGACATTGACACTTCATTTGGGAGGTGGAGTATGATCTTGAGGGCAAAAGACCATCCGACCCTACCACTCCTGATGAAATCCTACATGGACCTAGACACAAACGGTCCCATGATTCCGCATCTTATTGAAGAAGTCCCGGACTTCAAAAGGTTCATCGCCCCATACATTGCCTCCAGACATAATACGAAGCTCCAAGGGCATAGCAAAGGCAGCCAATTCAGATTCTTTATGCATGAAAATGGATGGCCGTTGATGCAATATAAATTAGCTTGTACAGAGAAACAATGGAAACCGACTCACGTACCTGGTATCAAGCTTTGGAACAAGGATAATAGAGGGATGCCAATTCTCCTTCTAGAGGACGCTAAACCGTTGGCAGTGAAACCTAGGAAACTCAAACACATCGATGAGTTATTAAAAGGTATCGAGGGTTTCATATCTTGTTATAAGAAACTTCGAAGAGCAGAGGTGTCTCTACTATTCAAATCGCAGTAGTCGCACTATGTGCAGTATTGGACCGGCATTCGAGATGCAATAAGGTCAATGAATGGTCTCCCACCAAGTCTAAATCAAGAAATATCTCCCGAAGATTGTGACAATGTGGAAAACACGACCGCAAGCGCTTCGGAGGACAGTGATGGTGACGAAGACCATACTGAAGAAAGCAACAGGGTCCGAACCTCGGAAGGAAGGGTACAGTCCATGAACAAAGAACCGGCAAATGCATCGAACTCACAACCTATCATCAACCCAAATGATAACATTCATAGGGATATCACACTCAGATTTGGATTTTGGCCAAAAACAAGACTTTCAGAAGATGCAGAAGCTCTGCAATCAACTACGTACGCCCCACCGATGCGACCTCCAACATACGATGCCGACGTAGAATCAGAAGATGAAGCATACAGTGGTGCTAGGGACGGCAGACCCCCCCCCCCCTTCGTTTAGAATTGAGAATGACATACGAAAAGGTTTTTTGGTATTTGTTAGACCAGGCGAGGGTTGTGATGAATCCATATGGCTTGGAAAAGTCATGACGCATCCTCAACTAGATGCTTTATTACCCAAGTATAAAGAATTCAAGGTTCGATGGTGGATACCAAACAGCAATATCGCGGCAGGCCCTGATGCGTATCGTGGGTGGAACACAGTCCCCATGTTTACATATAAACTAGACCGTAACACTAAGACACATGATAGTATTTCGACAGATGCCATTCTGGCTTCTTGGAAACCGGTAGCCAAGGGTCTAGTCCAATGTGCTCCAACTTTGCAAATCCAATTTGCCATGGACAATCTGCGCAAAATCCTGGAGTTTGAAAGGAATCAGACCTAAATCTCAAATATGAAGTTTGTTTACATCCAATGTAAAACTAGCACGCTATTTATTATACTGTACAGTGTATTACTCATGAATCAAGTTTTAGAAAGGGTGTAATGTGCACAGCCCTCTTACCTTTCATACCTTCTGATGGAAAACATTATCGCAACGTATTTGCTCCAACACTGCTACATTAGTACTATCGTTCCACCATTATGATAATTTATCACCCTTTTTTATAAATTGCTTCCATGAACGACGAATATTTCTACGGACCACAAAATAATTAAGAGAGGACTCTGCACTCTTTCTACTAAAATACCAATTCAATATCATTTCCATTCTTCAAAGAAGGTGATTTTTTTAGATTGCTACAAGTGTTGGAAGTTGCTCACCCATTTGGAGTTGTCGTTCTTAGCTTCACTTAGAAGATGCAGATGCGTTATCCACTTTCATGAACTGAAACTGTACTCAATACAACTTTCTTGGATACCCTTGGCTTAACAGTTCCTCACTCTCCAGTTTATGAAGGTGACCTTCCGAATTCAATGTTTCCATAAACACTTATCCTTCAACATTTGACAGGTTTTGATTAATTCAAATTTTTGTTGATTTTGACAATTCTCTTCAATAACTACTTTCTTTTTCTTACTTACTTTTCTTCAAATGGAAATACGTTTCTTTTATTCCATACTTTTCTTTTATTCCATACTTTTCTTTTATTCCATACTTTTCTTTTATTCCATACTTTTCTTTTATTCCATACTTTTCTTTCAATATTAAAACTTTTCTTTTATTTTATGCTTTTCTTTCAATATATGAACTTTTCTTTTATGGAATTGATTTCTTTTAGTATAAGCACTTTTCTTTTAATTATCAATTTTTTCTTTTAATTATGACTTTTTCCTTTTACTCTAGACTCCGTATCTTTCGAAACTATGGCATTTCTTTCTATGCACATACATTTCTTTCCCAATATTTTCCATTCCTTACAATTTAAAAAAATAAATAAAACTCCCATTATTCCACCGTGGCAGCCCTTTTCACGTCCAAAAGTATGACTAATTACCAAATCCCCACTATTAACAACCCCCTCTAAGGTTTACTTTTATTATTATAGCCAAATAGTGTGACACTCCATATAACGTGAAGTGGCCATTTTAATCAATATGAGGTTAAAAGCTAGAATTCAAATACAGTAGAACCTGCCTAAACTAATACTGTTGGGACCATTAGATTAGGAAATTTATTAGTTAATGGAGGTTGAATGTACTACTTGCTGATGTAATAGTACTGCTGGGACCATTAAATGAGGGAGGTTATTAGTTTAGACAGTAAGTTATTAGTTTAGACAGTATTAGTTTAGACAGGTTCTACTGTACAAGTGTTTGTAATGGAATCAAAACAAAAACATGTGCTATTATCTTCTTCTATATTTTATACTTTACAAAATATCAATTGTTCTTTTATCATATTACCTAAAATCTCACAACTTTCTTTCATTTCAAGCAATCTGTATACCCTTGTACTTATTCTGCTCAACATTGTGAATGGAAGTTAAAAATAATGATTAGAAAAAACCAAATCAAAATCACTTCAATACATACCTTAAAATAATTTCGAAGATGGAAATAAATAAAGCGGATGAATGGAAACAAGTCAATAAGGGGCAATTTACACTATGGACCACGGAGATTGACCACAGCCCTCTAAAATTTGTGATAGGCTAAGAAAGTCGTCTTGGTCTAACTTCACTTTACGTTACCTTGGAAAAAGAGATTGACCACAAAGTTTGAGATTACCTAAATGTGCTATTTTATGCTGAGTGAATAATGTTCCATGGTCCAACGAGGTTTTTGTTGAGTCGAGTCAAAGAGGTGGACTCAACAAAAATGAGGGGGACTGTTGGATAGAAAATCAGTGATTCGCCAAAATTTGATTCTTTTAATGATTTTCTTAGAAAAACAAAATTCACTAATTTATTTCCATGTTGTTGTTGGATGTTAAAACAATAATTTTTTGTCATTTTTTGGAGATTGTTGGGATGTAGAAGCCTTGCCCAAAGGTCATGCTTCATTTTTGTCTTTCTCTCATTTCTTGTGTCTACCATTTTTTGCATGTTTTGGACTATTTGTTTGCTTATTATTTTCACAAATTTTTTTCTTGACTGTTTTGTTTTTGCTAGAACAAAAGAGCCTTAGTGCGGATCGAGATTATAGAGATTCTGAGGAGCAAAGGTGGTCAAGAAACTCTAAGGGATGAAAGTTGAAACACCATTTTCAGCACCTCCAACTTCTATTCCATCTAGAATCTCTTTAGGGCAATTTCAGCATTGGCCAAATTAGTTTGCTTCACATTTTAGTGCATTTCTTCCTACCCCTACACCCTTGCTTAGAAGGCTTCTTCATAGTAAGAAATAGTTAGAATAGATTGGCACCCAAATCCCTGTTAGCAAAATTTTGGAGGTGAAGAAAGAAAAGGATGCTGCTAAAGCGGTTATGAAGGAGAATCTAAAGAAGAGAAGTTGTCAACAAAAGGAGAAAAATGTTGTGAAAGAAAAACTAAAGAAGAAAGGCAAAACGACTATGGTATATCTTGAAGATTCAAACAAGGATGATGTTGTACCGACAAAATAGAAGGATTACAAAGTTGAAACCTTGATTGCAATAAGAGGCAAGATGGATGAGGAGTTCGCACGGATAGCAAACAAACAAGGTATGTATATTTTTCCAAATTTTTGCATTAAAATGTTGAAAAATTTTAGGCAAATGCAGGCAAATGAGGTCAAATGTGGACCGTAGAAGGCCTTGGCCTTAGCTGCACTGCCCCTCTACCCCAATAAAACATAAACAACCGTTGTTGCTAGCGCTTTGAGTTTTCGGCAAGGCCCATGCCTCGTGCACATGAAGGATTGAACCTCAGTCTTTGAGGAGCAAATGACGTCTTCTCCAAATACTATCCAAACCACCACAAAGTTTCTTGTCTCAAAAGAATTCACCAATTGCTATTTGTATCAAAAACTGTAGTTGTTTCATTATTAGAATTAATCTATAAGTGTCGTTTTCACCCCTTTAAAGCTTGATTTTGGCCATTATTATTTTATTTATTTTGACATGTGTCATAGGAATAAATGCATGGGTGAAATTACAAGTCCAAATGGTTGCGGGAATTTGAGTCGAACCTGGATATTCTGTAAGAAGAAATACAAAACCATTTTGGCCAAGTACCAAAATGACAAGAGAGCAAATGAAATTTCAGAGACGGATTGCAAACAAGAATGCCGTTGATTTTATGAGAAGAATATTTGAAATAGCACACGAACAAGTGTTCACAACTGAATCACAACAAGTAGTACGGAGGTAGACAACACATTTGGTACAACTTCTACACCATTTATACCTCCAACTACTGAATCGGCACAAGTCAATCCTTATACAACACCAAAAACACAAGAAAAGAAGAAGTAAAACCAAGACAAGATTAAAGAACTTCAATAGCACAGAGAAGGAAATTCAACCATTTTGATTTTCACCTTTGAAGAATCTACAATTTTGTTGAAGAATATGGATCGTAATTTTGAAGCACTTCTAGAGAAGTTCTAGCTATTCTTCCATAAAATCAGAACTAGTATATGAAAACTCTACATTTGACTCTTTTCGGATTCTTGAACGCCGGAAACTTTTTGCTAGAACTTCGTGCATTTTTCTAACTTCAGGAAGCAAGTCTTTAGTCCTTTCGTTCTCTTTCAATAAAAATGCTTCTACCTCTCTACCATTCACCTCATTTGCTCCAATAAAATCATCTCTATTTAGAATTTCATTCTTCACTTCTTGAATTGAGGCCCTTTCCAAATGCAGTTCTTTCAAAATTTCTCTTAAGTCACCAATATCCACTCTTTTTTGTAGTTGTTCTTTGACTTCAGCAATCCAATCCATGTCAAATCCATCTCTCATTGTAATGAATAAATTGTGCATTACAATACAAGTTGAAACAATATTAGGGTCTATTCTCAATGATACATCACACATCTTCATAATAATTTTGACTTCCCTTTTAGAATTCCAAATGCCCTCTACACACATTTGGGTAGAAGATTGGATGAAATTCCTACTAGCACGGATTTGTAACAATTCGATTTTTCCTTCCTTGAATGGACAATATATCCATAATTTAACGAAATATTCTGCAACTCCTATTAATTTTCACGGGTGCAATTTCTTCTCAATACAAGTTTGTCCAATTTTTGCGACTAGAACAACATCTCAATCATAAAGATTGCCGCCCCAACCAAATTTATAATCCCAGAATCTTCATTGTGTGTCGACAATTTATTCAAGAATACTTGAATAGAACGATTTCAAGCAATAATAATCCTCTTCACCAATCATTGGATCCAATACCGAGATATGTAGTCTGTCAATTGCACCTACAATGTATGGAATGTCGTGTAGGACTTTAAACTCTCTAGCTAAAATTCTATATTGCAATTCACTAAGCATTTGAACAGATGTTTGTTGCAAATGTTGTCTAACAACTTTACAAAATCCTCTCAAGATCTTTGAAACTATATTTTTAGCAATTCCATACAAATCTCCCATAAGCAATTGTCCATTACAAGTTCCTAGCATTGTCAACAAAATTGCAATTCTAGTTTCTAGAGAAATTGCATTTTTGAAAGATGTATCTTGTTTTTTCAAAAACGTCCATAATTTTTTACAAAGAAATTTTAAAATAGCTAACTTTATTCTTGTTCTTTCCTTGAATTGTCCTTTGGTGAACGAGCCTAGCAACAACCAATAAGTAAAATCAATGTTGTCTTACAAAACTCCAAATGCTCCGTGCCCCCTGTCTCATGTTCTCTGAAAAAACATACTTAAAATTGCCACTTTCTCCAACTCTCCTTGTAAAATCAATGCTCGCATGCTCACAATGTGTAAAACAAATATATGAAAGCAAATATACAACCTTAGCATCAACACAAGGTCATTCCCCCTTCCGTCCATTGCAACCTCAATTGCTAAAATTTCAAGAGAAGAGAAGAAAAAAGAAAAAAAGAGAGGAGGAAAGGTGGAAACAAGGAAAAAGAAGAAGAAGGGGAGAGTGAGAGAGTGGATGAGGAGGAAAAGTGAAAATTTAAAAAGTTTATATATATATATATATATATTCAATCCAAAGTCGTTCCAATCTGAATCCACTTTACACTATGAGAAGTGACCAAACATTTAAAAAATAATTTTTGATTTTTCATGGTCACGGCTCTAAATCAAAAGCCATGACGATGAAATGATTTTACTTCTCTTGGTCAATCTTCATGGTTTGTAGTGTAAAATGTTCCTAAGGCTAATTTCCATTAAACATTTAGAAAAGAATAAAATTTTAAATTTAAATTTTAAAAAAACTAATGCTAAATAAAGATTAAAATGAAATATGACAAAATTTGAGGAATTATTAGTTTTTTAATTTTACAAATGCTCAGTTTAAAAATTCTTTGTAAATAATACACATACAATATGTTCATCAAACAAGATATCAAAATTCAATACTGCCAGTGTTAATGGAGGTGATCGTCTTCGATTAGTCCGCCTTCCAATGCGCTTTATTCTCGATAATATCATGCTCACGGATGAAACGATGGCCTGGGCAGAACACTCTAAACAAGCGCTGATATTTTTAAAGCTTGACTTCTCTAAAGCCTACGACATGGTCGACTGGCCCTTCTTATTTCAGGCTATGGATCGGATTGGGCTCCCTAGAGCCTTCATCGACATGACACATCTGCTCTTTGCTGATGCTGCGGCAGCCGTCAAGGTTAACGAATCGTCGTCCCCACTCTTCCAGATCAAGCGAGGGGTGCACCAAGGCTGCCTCCTTGCTCCTTATCTCTTTTTAATTGTAGCAGAGGCCCTTAACGCAATGGTCAAAGCTGATATGGCTAATGGCTTAGTTAAAGGGATTCGATTGCCGGGGGAGGAGGGGGTTCGTCAACAGGTTTTGGCAAAGTTTGCCAATGATACCTTGTTCACACTTCTTGGAGAGGAGGCACTGGTTCGGATCTTGGTGGATACCTTGGATCGCATTTATGCAGCCTCAGGTCTCGTCCTTAACTGGGAGAAGTCGAGCGGATATTGGAGTTCCGAGAATGGAGCAGCCCGACCCCCATGGACGACGTAGTTGAATATTGCATGGGTCGATGAAGAGGGCGTGAGCAAATTGCTCGGGACGCCCTTTGGTATGCACATGTAGACTGCCTCAGTGGACCAGTTTCTCCATGACCGAGTCACTAAGAAGTTACAATACTGGTGTACCGCACAAATCAACGAGCTACTGGTAGGGGATTCATTGTTTAGAGTGTCCTCCTCTCGTCAATTATGTATTTTGCTTCCATTTGGGGAGGAACGAAAGGTGGGATTAAGAAAGCCACTTCAGCCATCCGGAATTACATGTGGTTCGGGTCGATGCATAGGGCGCGCACTAAGGTCTCATGGATCCAGTGTTGTCAAAAACGTGACAATGGAGGACTTAACGTGATTCACCCGGAAGATGCTATGGCCGTCCTGATGACAAAGTGGATTCTAAAAGCCTGTGAACCGGGGTCTTCTAACCTCTGTGCCATGCTTTGGCACCGGCTCAGCCACTTTCAGTCTTACAAAGGGGGGCGATGGTCTCCAAGCCTCGAATATTTTACTCTGGCGTCTTTTCAGGCTCACCGCAGATCTAAAACATGGAACTAGGTGGGGAATTCCTGGCGGAAGTTGCGCCCTGAACTCTTACATGTTAGACCTATAGTGCCGGAGGAGGTTATGATTGAGTCCTTTTGGTGGTCGGCGTTTGTACCAGCCATTGGCCCGGGTTTCTCAAAAAATCGAGTCGCCTAGCTCCATGGTAAGGGATTGAAGCAGGTTAAGGATTCCCGCATCGGAGGTCGTTTCCTCATCTGGAACGAAGCAGAGGCGAGGTTTGGGCTTCTCCCTGAAGAAGTAGGTGCATGGCAAGCAGTGCTTGAAGCCATCGGCCGCTAGTGGAGCAGGCTCTTAGATTGCCCCCCGCCTATGGCTCATGAGGACGAGTGGGTTGGCTGGTACCAAAACACGGATGGCTACCCGGAATTTGTCACAAGGCTTCCACTCGGTGCCTCTATGCTGATTGGCCCCCCTGCACAACCGTGGCCGGCGGCTTTCAATGTCAGTAGATTCAGCGTTCTCCTGGCCTCATGTACTCTATAGGAAATTTTCCCAGAGCAGGAGGCCTCGGCTCTGCACGACACCTTTCATTGCGTCAGGGTCACTCACATGCGGCGGGGGTCCAAGCGCACCCCTCTTCGTTTGTTTTATGGACAAGTTGATGCAATGGGGTGGGATCCCCATAAAGTTGAGTAGCCCGCTAGGAAGGATCTCATCTTCTTGACCGGGTACACACCAGCCAAAGGACGGGAGCTTTTGAAGAAACATCACCAGGTTCAGAACCCAATGATCAGGAAGTGGGGGGCCCTGTGCTCCCACCGGACTTTCGCCTCTTCTGGAAAACCATGTGGCCACCTGAACGAACCCACAAAGAAGCCGGTCTCTTATGGTTGATATGGCATTGGGCCGTGGCTGTGAATCACTGGAGAGGAAGGACGGATGGCACGTGGGCATTAGGTGTGCGGTTTGCCCCCGGTTTACAGAAGAAACAGTACTCCATCGATTATGGGAGTGTCTGTCCGCTCAACGTGCTTGGCAATTCGCCATTCACATCATGAACATTCTTGTAGCTGGTAAAGATGCACAAGGCCCGTGGCAACCGCTCTCTTGGAAACAAGGCATCTTCTCAAATCGTATCCCGCGGAAGTTTGATCAACTCAAACGCATCTGGCTAGAGCTTCATTTGGTGGCTCGTTGGTCCATTTGGCTGGAACGGAACAACTGCGTCTTCAACAATCAGTCTTGGCCTCCGAGTAGGTTGATGCAGCTTATCTGGACCACTATCTTAGACTACGGGAGAGTTGAGTGGGACTGCATTAATTGTGCTAGTAGGAATAGCTAGCAACAACCAAACCTTCCTCCGGCGCGGCTTGGCAGGTTTATCGATAGACGATGAAGACATGGCATCTTTGCGTCCATGGTTTATAGAAGGCCCCAGCTCCCCTGGCCGGCTTTGTCTTTGAACCGCCTTGAGCCCCCCCCCCCCCCCCCCCCCTCCCCCCCCCCCCGGCCCTCCGGCCTCTCCCTGCGCCCTACAAGGGGCTGGCCCCTCTTGTTCAGTGTCTGGTCAGTCATCCGTCTGTGGCCAGGCCACTTGTGGCTGGCTTGATTTGTAATTTGGTTACCCCTTGCAACGAATTTCCGTTCATTTGTTTCAAAAAAAATTAAAAATTAAATTCAATAATGAAATTTAAAGAAGTCTGTTTTCTCAAAAAAAAATTACAAAAAAAACAAAGGGCTTAAATTGTCTTTCAAAGAATGTAATGCAATAGTCTTAGAATATCAAATAATCAACTTCGAGGTGGTGAATGTTTGACTAAGGTATGTATACATTTAGTTTGGCTTATGAAAAAAAAATCATGTTTTATGTTGGACTGAAGTTGAAATGTAATCTAGTGATTTTAGATTTTTCAATATCATGAATGATTTTTCACTTATCTATGACTTCCAACTATTAACTATATTATCCACTGTTGAAGATTTTCATTGTGTAGATGAAAGCCTATAAATAATCATCATTTAGATTAAATGATCCAATGACTTCAGGATTTTCATTTAATAGATGAAAGCTTGTAAATAATCATCATTTAGATTAACTGATCCGATGACTTGACAAAAATTGTGACGTATATAGAAATATTCATATTAAAGTGAATCATATCTTGTGATGTAAGATAGTTGGCAATGAACACTTCTAAAGGTTATGCAATGATAGTGAATAAAAAGAGCGATAGAGAATAAAAAAAAATTGTGTTGATTCAAGTTGCTTCCGTGCTGCCACTTGCTCCTTCCAGTTATTGGTGCACGTAGGCTTAGTGGTTGGTCTTTCACAGTTACTAACGATGCAACCTTAGCGAATAGCTACCACACATTCAACACTTACATTAACTCATTGCTGATATTGAATAGATTCAATGAATTTCTTGAAGTCTTTGTGCATA
This sequence comes from Ceratodon purpureus, assembly GCA_014871385.1. Taxonomy (NCBI): domain Eukaryota; kingdom Viridiplantae; phylum Streptophyta; class Bryopsida; order Pseudoditrichales; family Ditrichaceae; genus Ceratodon; species Ceratodon purpureus. Next base: position 16,499,394 of record CM026427.1, read on the forward strand.
CCAATAAACCTCTTGTACTATTTCCTATATTAACTGATTTCCTATATTTCTCATACATTGATGAGATCACATATTCTCAACCTTGAAATATCTTATACTTCATATTACTTATTATGACTTTACTTTTCACTTTAAAATTGTACACTAATTCCACTATTGAGGATAAAAGTATTTAAAATATTATCAATTTCCATGAGCCTTTATCTTTTTATTAGGAAAAAAAATGTGTCTTCACAAATACTACAATTACTTAGAGGTTGAAAAGGTTGAGTCATGGTGAGGCCTCCACCTTATCTGAGTGAGGCGTGTGAGGCCTTGAGGAACTGAAAATGCAGGAGCATGTGCCAGGTCCAGAGAAGCTTGTCGTCCTACTCTGCTGGGCACTGAACCCAACTTGACATGCCTTTCTGAGGGCCTCAGCCCCACTTGACACTTTCTGAACTGGCAGTTACCGGAACTCACTCACTGGTGGGCAATTTGGAAAGGTCAAACAGCGTCTCACCTTTATTCTGCACATCATTTGCTACTTAGTCTAGACTCTTGCGTTTCTTTCCGGATCAAACCACAAAGACGGAAAATATTCATAAAAACTGTACCCAAATTGTAGGCCAGTTGAAATAATCTTCAAGAGCATGACCACCAACATAGCCTCTTTGGCCTAAAATTTACAGAAGTGCATCGGAGTGATGACAGCAGGCCGCCAGCGTAAAAGAAGGTGTCCCACAAAAACACTCAATGCCTTCAATTCTGCAGTGCACTTGAAAGAAACCTCGCAGACAGTTCGCACATGTAGATTCAGTACCAAACCTGGTACAAAATTAATAATTGCGACCACAGCCCGTACAAACATCTAAGGCGTCAAAAAAAACTTTTTTATCTACTGGAATTCAAAGGACACTTGCACAACCAGAAAACCTCACAACAAACAACGAAAGAACAGAATAAACGTGCACATTTCAAGGACAAGGACCCAAAGAGAAAGGGGTCACATATAACTGTTAAAAAAATACTTAAAATGTAATTTACAGATTACAAGTTTGCCACTGTTTCTGCACTTTGCATTGAAAATCTAGCTAAGGGCACCAAGGTTTATTGAAGGTGGTGGCCCCTGTTCCAAGATTTTGTGCATTTCTACCCATTGAAGTTATCATACGCTTCTTGTTGAGCACTAATATCAAGGCCTATTAAAGAACCTACGGATCCCATGACACCATCATGAACCTCTAATCCAAAACCATTTGAGATAACACACAGGCTACGTGAGAATTCATGACAAATAGAGTGTTCTCTAATAAACCCCTTGTCGGTGTCCAATAAAAAGCTTCACAAGGTGTGTAACATTACCATAGACAATTCCACATATAACAACGAACAAAAAGAGAGCTGAGCTCACTTTACTTGAACTAATCAATCCAACTTCTTTGCTCTCAAATCCCGACATTCCCTTAGAGTAAGAAGCTCCTGCTGAACCAATTCCATTGCCCGTGGAGATGCACGTTGCAGTTCACATCTGGATGCCCTTGTAAAACAAGTCTTGTTTCGCTTCGAAATGCCTTCATCCATTCTCCACCATTTCAACGGAACTGACCAAACTCACCCAAACACCCAAACAGTAAGACGATTGTCACACAGCGCCTACTTGATGATAGCCAACGTGATGAGGACTGTGCAACAACGGATTAAAACTTTAGAATCAACGAAGTTTAGCTTAAGGGCAGGTTAACGTTGCTACCTCTCTTTGTTTTCGTTCATGTTCGGTACCGGAGAAAGTGGCGGTGCTGTAACTGGAGGTTTCTGCAAGGCCTGCTGCTGTTGGTGCTGCTGCTGCTGCTGTTCTTTTTCTTTTAGTTTCTGTTGAGCAAGCTCCTTGCTGTACTGCTGCTCAGATATCTGAGCCAAGGATTTCAGGTTACACCTCACAAATGTATCCACGAACATGTGCGTTTCCTCTCTCGTGTTTCCATCCGGTATATCTACCACATAGGACTCCAAAACCAAAGTTCCAGGACATCCATCAATTTCCAGTTCATGCAAAGAGGTCACCGAAGAGTAGTTCTGAAGCCTGTGACCGCCCCCAAGCACCCGGAAGCTGACGACATGTTCATCCTCGTTCAGAATCTCCAGACGCTCCACACTGGAGGTGGCAGGAACGCTAGAAACCAAGTGAATCTCCCGGATGCTCCCCACACCACCATCCCCTTCGATGATATTGCATGTCTGGATGAACCGTTTGTACATCTGGGGTTTGTCAAAGCGGCGAACAATCGACCACACGATTCGTACCGATACTTTGATCTGTTGCCAGAGAATGCTCCCGCACTGGTGAGGCTCAAGCTGCTGGGTGTGGTAACGGCGTATTAGTTCCTGCTTCTTCTCAAACAGGCCCTGGAAGTCCAGCTTCCCCTTCCCAAGCTGCTGCTGCATCAACTCCAGCGCCCCCATGGGTTGCGCGGTGGCTGTCGGTGATGCACTCCCTGCCATCGAGGTCACTTGTTCGTGAAATGTCTAAGTTGGAAGTACATGACAACGGCACGGGATGATGACCTGAAGGATAAAACCACTACAAATGTTACTCTTGTCCTGTTCCGAATCTGTTATCTAGCCCGTTTACAATCCAGCAAATGAAGCCATAGCTTCCAACCCTAATTTAGCATGTGCACATTTCCAGCTCTTAATCTGACCCATGAAAACCCAGGAAATGGATCATGACTTGCAAAAACCCTAATTCAGTATTTAAAACAATGCACACTGTTGAGAAGTTCTCTTCTGAAAGCTAAAACCATTCCCCCAAAATGTGGTGATCAATGCAACAAAAAAGAAGTTTCAATTAATCTTGTCTCATTTTGCAGCTTGATCTCATGTCTGGATTCAAAAAAACTAAAAATTTCAACAAACATCCACAAAAACGGATACAAACACAACCCTAAAACAAAAAAACACTATTCAATGAGGTGCTTCCAAACAAGCAGCTTTCTATCCTTCAAGCTCCCCTCAACCTCCTCAGATTTCGCTCATCCCCTACATAAACAACTCCTACAAAACAACTACCCTCCAAGTGATTGCTACCACTAAAGACTCTCGGTTCCAAGCTCCCCATTCACCACCCCACCTGCTGAAAATTACACACCCTGCCCCCAAATTGGGAAGTGCAAGCGGTTTCAACAAACCTCGAGAAGTGCCAGCATCAGTTCCTCTCCAACTCCCATTCTTGCAGCATCCTTCCTCCAAAAAGAATATTCTCTCCCCTCTCCCCTTACCCTAGCAGACCTGCCCAACCACCCAGACCTCCTTCAATTCCCCACGAGCTCACACCACTCCCTCCCAGCAACCAAAACACTCCGCCCACTACAGATCCCCTCCACACCCCACAAGATCAACCAAAACCCAACTCACAAAACCAAAAATGCAAAGAACAAGAGCACCTACCGCTTAGTAAGCTCCAAGAGCCGCCGGTCCTCCCTCGTCCTCCCGATGAAGAAAGGGCAACAAACACACACAAAACTCTCCCTCCTCAAGCTCTGGCTCTCCCGCTGTTGCGTGCCTTACACCATTCCCATGTCCATGTTGGAAAAACCCATGATGCTCCTGAGCAGTGCAGTGGCTCCAAGTTACCTCCGAATACTCCTGCGTCTGAACAAGCAATACATCGTGATGAAGCTATGTAAGGAGGGCCAACTGGGCATCAGGCTGCTGGTGCTCCTCGACAACGATGGGACTGGCGATGGGACAACTTGACGCAAAGCACAAGTGCAAGCAAAATATATAAAGATGTTGGTTTTGCTGCCGAAACTGTTGCCCTCTCCGGAAAAGGGCCCCCCCTTTTTTTTTGGATTTCTGGGTCAGATACAGACGCCTTCTTCCGTCAGGGGACTTGTTTCCGGCACCAGGGGGGAAATCTTCATTGATTTGTGCATGGTGGGGTGTGGATATGAGACTTTGGGTGGGTTTACAAATAACTCTATTGGGGGAGGTGGTTGGGTTTTTGATTGTTTTTTGGTTTTTGTTGAAGGTGGTGTGGGTTTTTGGATAGTAGGATTTTTGCGTAAATTTTGGGTATTTTGGATTGTGCGATTTGCTGGCATCTGGAGGATATGTTGATTCTTGGTGCGGTGGTGGGGAGACTTGGGCTGGTGAGAGTGAAGTCTTTTCTGTGTGGAGGTGTTCAGTAAAGATGCCTTTTGATTGTTACGTAAGCGGTGGTGGTAGAATTGTGGTGGGAGTGAAGTCTTTCTACGTGGAGGTGTTCAATAAAGATGCCTTTTGATTGTTACGTTAGCGGTGGTGGTAGAATTGTTTGGAGTGTATGCTGATTCTGGTTTGGTGGTGGAGGGATGTCTGTTGGGTCACATTGAAGTCTTTTGGGTGGAGTCACTCTCTGAAAAAGTGCTTTTGATTGTCACTTTAGAGTTGGTAGAAGTGCATTTGGAGTATGTGTTGATTCTGGTGTCGTGCTGGAAAGATTTGTGCTGGTCAGTTTGAAATCTTTTTACGTGGGGCTGTTTAACAATGGTCAGAGTGAAATCTTTTGGCATTGGATTCTTTAACAATGGTCAAATTGAAAACTTTTGGCGTGGGGTTGTTTAACAATGGTCAGATTGAAAACTTTTTGTGTGGAGTTGTTTAACAATGGTCAGATTGAAATTTTTTAGCGTAGAGTTGTTCAGCAAGGCTCTTTTTGACTGGTACGTTGGAGCTGGTAGAATAGACAAGGGAGGTCTCTTCATGTGAAAGTCTTTATCTGATTGAACAATAAGGGGCAAGTGAAGGGATCTGCCCATGTGCGGGATTTTTAAGTGTACCTTGACCTTTAGAGACGTTGGTTTGTAGGGGTCAAGGTACGTTGCTTTGTAGAGGTCAAGGTACACTCGATGGCTGTTTCAAGCTGCCTCACTACTCATTAAAGATATTACTTTTTCATCGATTGAAAATTTGGTAAACCACGTATATAGTTCTTCTACCAATGAATCAGTATTTCCCAAAAACAATATTTTTTGTTTTTTGCTCAATATAAAGTGTTCCTTGACCTCTAGAGACGTCTATATCTATGTAATGATTATGAAAGTTTCAAGTCTTATAATTTACAGAAATTAGAATGAAAATTTTAAGAATTGTTTTTTTCAAAGAGATTCAACTGTTTAAAAAGTTATTGTAGTATATTTATTTATTTTGAACTTTTGGGCACGTAGGAGGTGTTTTCTATTTTTCCATAACAAGGTTTCCATTAAAGCAAAGTGGAGATTTTACAACTATGAATCAAACTTCCAACCCTTGCATTTGATTTTTGGTACCATTAGGCCCTCAATTGAATAATTCAGAATAATCATAGCATTTTAAAGATGTATTAAGCAGTCGTCAGATTAAAGAATCAACAATTGGTGGAGAGGAAAGTCTTGATAAATGCTCGAGCTGTGAACATAACATGGAAAAAATCAAATATTTTGTACTTAACAAACAAGATCATACATTGTAAAGGACCTCGTGACTTATGATGAATAGATTCATGCACAATCGTTTATAGGACATGAACATAGATTTTTTTGGTTTCAATTAAAAACCAACTAATATATTATAATAAATTTGGTAATAACATTGTAAGAAAAGGATATAAGAGATTGAGTATTTGCACTTATAAATACTAATTTATTTTTTGCATTTCAGTTTTTTTTTTTTTTTTTAATTCTATTTCTTTTTTAAGTTGTTTTTTAATTTTGAATCTGAAAGATATACAAGATTTACTACTATAGTCCTATACCACTTTATATTGTTGTAAAAAACAAGAGTATTAACTTGAACTAAAAATTGAAAGCTTGCAAGAAGAATTAATAAGTAATAAATGAAAAACGTGGGACTAATATGGAAGAGCCCTCAATGAGGGTTTTATGGATTTCCATGTGAAGGTTATAAGTAGGCATATTCTATAACATCATGAATAATCTCTAAACATACCTAAGGTTTCTAAGGACATCAAAATAATACAACAAATGTACTCAAATAATTTAACTTGGTGTAAAATAGTATTCATTTAGCCACCCGAAAAGCTAAATATAAGTAGTCTTTATATCTAAAAACTACTTAGTGTTGGTTAGCCTTTGATTTGAATTATTTTTCATGTACTTGTAATTTTTGATGAGTTTTATTTATAAGCCAACTGTATTCTTAAATTCAAAAGGCGATAATTATCTTCAAAAGATTTTCTTACATCTTAAAAACATAAAACTATACTTTGGAACTGACTGATTATTTAGAGTACAATTGTAATCCTTATACTTGATTAGTGAGGTTTTAACTGAGATCATTAATACTTAGTGTTAAAATGCCTAAAAACCTTGAGGAATATAATTATTATTCTTTAAATCCTTATAATGCATTTCTTGTAGTTGAAGCAATTGCTTTGAACTCTACTTCATTCTACGTCTTTTAAGTGGATGAGTTTTAAGCTTTTGTAGCATAGGTGAAGGTAAGGTTGACGTACCCATAGCCGACCAGGTACCCAAAATCAGCCTCTGGACTATGTGAGAACCTAGTCACGGGTTCAATCTGTGGCCAGCTTGGGTATGTCAGCTGTGATTTTGCAGCTTTGATTAATAATAAATGATCATGATTACATGTTGGCTCCTTCTTGAAATAAAGAGGCAGCTTGGTTTGAAATCACTGAGTTGGAAATGGGACACTTCCCCTACCCTGGACTCCGGTCCGATGAGGGTTTGTAACTGTTCCCTTTCTGCAATGAATTTCTCTTCATTTGCTTCAAAAAATAAATAAAAAAATGGGACACTTTGACGGCCGTGTTTGGATATATAGAATGACCTTAAATTGTGACTTCAAATTCAATTGGTACACATGCTTCTTTACCATAATTCATTGCTTATCAACCATAACTCATTGCTTATCAATCATGGTTAAGTGCATGAACAATCCCTTGGCACTTTCTAGTCTTAGAGATGGTCAAATTTTAGTGAAGTGATGGTTGGCATGTTTTTTATGGTCGGTTTTAGGTGGGCCTACATATTGGTTATATGTATTACAAAAAAATGGCTTTCAAAATTCATAGTAAATTAAAGATTGAAGTAAACATGAAATTTAAAGTTACATTCCTCCTTAAACCTATTTTCCCTTCAAGGAAACATCTCCCTCTACTTATACACCTTCCAAATAGTGGGAAATCTCTTAACTGGTCGATTTTAGGTACATCGACCTTAATTTAAAAGACAAAAAGTGATTCTCTTCAGATTTTAAGATAAAATTCAAAATTGAAATCAAAATTTTAGTTTTTTGTCATTTACTTTTGAAGACATGAAGTTTAATCAATAATAGTTCAAAATCGTCAAACCATTTTATATGTCCTTCTAAGAGATTTAAGGTTTTTGAAAAAAGATATTTTTTTAGAATTTCAAATAGTTAAAGGACTTTTAATTAAAATAAGGTTATTTTTTATCGAATTGGATCAATAAATCTTATTTAACTATGACAAGACCTTTAGATGGCTATTTTTCAAACTCGAATATATCTTTGATTTGTTTTATTAATTTTAGCATCCAGTTTTTCATATGGCTTTTATTCATTCATCTTTTTCATTAGGTACACTTAGCTTGGATAATTGATTTAAAAAAAAATCATTGGTTGCTCAACACAATATTTTTTATTCAAATATATAATTCTCTTATATTTTATATGGCTTGCAGATTTAAACTCTCAAGATTACTCTATTTACTTAAGGTAAATATATGTACAACTTTGAAGACTCACTTATAGCTAGTATGAAATCTATAGTAGTTATATTGCAATAAAGATATTGATCTTAGTCTTTTACTCAAAATCACCAATATTTTATTGACAAATGAATACTATTTAAGAAATATGCATGGTACAATGTACTATACCAATTTACCAAATACATTGTTCAACATGGGTGTTTGATTACTATCATTTATACAAATTAGTCGTGATTTCAATAAATATTGTTATTCTTATGAATACATGTAGATCTTTTTTTGAAAATCTTTACCAGTAATTTAGAAAGAAATTAATACCTACTCATAAAAATGATTCAAAATGGATGTAATCTTTATAAGTCTTCAAATTTAATCTTAATATTTTTGGTACAAATTACTGCATATCTATTTATAGAAAATTATGTTTGTTTAAATAAAATTCAAATCTAAAATCTTTGATGTAAAAATTTGAACAAATAAGGCATAACTTTGATCCTTACGGTCTTTTGAATTCATGGCCATGTATATTCATTCAATTTTATCCATATTTGTTTTGTCCAAATTAAAAATAATATGGGTTCTTTTGCATTAGGTAGGATATTAAATCTTTCAAATTACATTAGATTAACATGAATCCTAAAGGAATCTTCTCCTGTGCATATTTTCACTCCACTACAAAAGTGGAAATACCATTTGATATTCCTATGTTATCATATATGTCTACTAGTGGGACCCGTGCCGTTGAGCACATCGACCGCATCTTTTATGTCTCTTCGACAGATTCCACCCTGGAACCGTCGAGTGAGACAAACCATGCTCAATTGTAAGATAGATATCTCTTCTCTTTAAAAATTCAAATAAGACAAGATTATTTTCATTCAAAGTGTATTTTAGACATTCAGCTTTTGTTTACTAGGCAAAAATAAAATTTATTTACCTTGAATGCACAATTTTACTTTGAAATATAGTTTTGCTTATATTGCATTTATACTTGAACAATGAAATGAATTTCATTCAATCTAGTTTATATTCCATTTAAAATTTTCATAAAAACTCAAAACTAAGAAGTACTTGTAAAATACAAGTTGGATGTCTTTTACTATATATCAATGATGTTTCATTTTTTTTAAGTTTATTTTCATCCATTACAATGTTTTTTGTTGTGCTTTAAACTCGTTCTTAAAAAATTGGAGTTTTGGAATATATTATGAAATTTATATGAATTTTTCATTCGCTTTGCAAGACATTTAGTAATTTAAAAAATTCATAAAAACTCGTGAATTGTTTTTTGGACTTGTGAGAGATATATGCTTTGATTTGTATTTATTAAATTTGATTATATTGTAATTGTAGTGATGAAATATAGAGCCCTCATTCATGGTAATAGATCTAATCATTTGAGAATTAAGATAAGTTATATATTTTTACAAGGTCATGTGTTGGATTAGATATTGAACTTGCTTGCATTGAATGTGCGTGCAAGTTATTATTGTATGAATAGAGAGTAAACATATTCTTTAGCTTGATAATTTCAGTAACCAATTAACCTTCAGGATCACAATTTCATTCACTTTATGATTAATATCAAAACAAATTTACTTTTGACAAGTGTAAGTGTATATCAACTGTCAATATTTTAAAAATAGAATGTAATTTAGAATAAACTTGCAAAAAAGTATAACTTGTAAAATTATAGTTTTTTTCCCAAGTACATGGTCTCTTTTCATTAAAATAGATATTCTATAATAACAATGGTAAACAAAGGTTGCATATCCATTAGCGGGCCTTTATGTGTCTAGAGTATTGGTCATTTTTTAAGATATTCATCACATTAGAGTTCTTTCAAAATTTGGCAATCAAAAGAATACTCTTCAAATGTGCAAACATAGTGTTTTTGAATGACTTTCAAGACTCTGAAGCTCATTTTGGCAATTGTAAAACTGCCATAGTAATGAATATATCCATATATCACTTGTTGTCTACTTCTAAGCACACAATAAAAATTATTAGCTTCATTATATTTATTACAAATTTTAGTGAACCTTATATAAAAGCTTGATATTAGTATAGGTGGTTTACATAACATGTTCTCTATAAAATAAAAACTTGCATATAAATTTTAATGAAAAACTAGAAAAGGAAGCTAGATTCATTTGTTGTTAGTTTTTTGTTGTTAGTTTGTATATATAGTCCTATATTGTGCATTTTGATCTTTGTAGATTAAAATCTTATGCTGCAATACTTCATATAAAATTTTAATCTTCAAACTTATGCAAATGATCACCATTGGCTTCAAAAATTCCAAAGAATCTGGTATACATCTGCTATACATGGGGATGCTCATATATGAAAGTTAATTGAAGTCCTCATTCTTAAACCAATTAACCCTTGATTTTAGAAAATTCTTCCTACTTTCTATAGAACTTCGAAAAAACACTTGCATGAACGATGATGATTATGCTACACTGAGTACATTTGTATATATACGTCATGGTTTTTCAAATTTTATAGTGGATGTCATCGAATGTTAACAATTACCAAGATAGAATTTATGTACATGTAAAAGTGTTGGTAGCCTCATTGCCATACCAATGTTGTTTTAGGTGGAAAAATTTAGCCAAAAGGCAAAATAAAAATAGTAATTGGTTACATTTGGCTCCAAAGCCCTATAATCACTGATTGGTCAAAGCCAAAATTTACCCAGCATGTAACTTGGGTGGAGCCATCAATCCCCCAACAAGTTGACCTTGTCGCCTATTTTTAAGGCGTCTACTTACATAATACTACACAATAGCCGAAATTGGTGAAAAAAAATACAGGGATCGCCAAAGGACTTTTCCATTAAAAAAGTTAATGAAGCCAAAAATTTGCTCCTAATGTATTTTTGTGGCCACCCTAGCACCAATCCTAAAATCCTAGGATTTACACTGGCCCATACTAGTGGAGGCACAGTGAGTGATATAGATTATTTTCAACTTTTGGTACAAAGGTATAGAACACATGTTCCATTCGGGACCTCATTGCGTGCACATGATATTTATGAAGGTCTTGAGCCGGACCTTCGGACCAACGGCAGTACTATTGTTCCTTCGGAACTCTATCACCAATAAACCAATCTCTTTTGAGATTTTGAGATTTAAACTAACAGTTTAGTAATCCGTACTCACTATTAACTCAGAATTCCATGATCTCAATCTAGCTACCCTGCGAAAGGTCGGGTTCAGGTGGGAACCCTGTGCAAGGTAGGGTGAGGTCCCAAATGTGACAATCTACCCCAAAGGTTGTTTCACTGCACACAAGCTATAATAACTTAGATACTGCATATGGCCTTTCAAAGAAGTAATTTCGCAAACATCCATGGACTGAGGCCAACTTATTGCAAGTGCCACATCAAGCTATGTAATATCAGAAACTGGTAATGACTTTGTGTAAGTTAAACTTAGGCATGGCACCAACAGAGTTTTTTCCTTTCCTTGGGCTGGAACAGGAATACCTGATCTCATTGCCACGCTGTTACTAACTTAGATCATAGGTGAGTGCTGAATTGAGCATTGATATGTAAAATGGACACTACAGTCATCAACAGCTGAGACATTTCTGTCTCTTGAGAGCTTATCCATTATTTTGAATTGGAGCACAATACCACAACTGTTCTAGCTGCACTCCAAGACTGGATGCTTGTTCCACTCAATGACTTCCATGCACTCATCAAGCTTGTAAGGTTGGGTGCCAGGCATCAAGCATTCCAAGTAATGCAGATCCGTAATGTAGATTTCAAGTTCAAATGCTTCAGGATTGAAGGTGAGGGTGAAATCCAATATCTGTAACTCTTGAATGCTAATAACGATATTGTGCAGAAAACTTTTTTGTAAGTTGAAGTCCTCCATTGTGGGTGCCTTGGCACTGCCTCTCTTGTGTTTCTGAGCTTGAGTCAATATTCAATCCTCAAACAAAATAAAAGAAGGTATGTCATTACATTGGCTAACACAAGCTTTTTATCAATATACAGCCAGAAACAAAGATAAACATAGGTTAGACATACTGAGGACTCAACCGGATAGGTCCTTGAGCTCCCTGAATGGGCGGGATGAAATGATGCACAAGCTTTCTCTGAAGTTCATCTTTACTCATGAGTTTGTTGCACCACTGAACAATTATTTCATGAGTTTACAGATTAGGCCTGTACATGATCATTGGATGTTTGGCCATTGAAAATAGTCTGAGCTACTCCAAAAAGGACTCAAAGACGTACAGAAATGAACTAAAAGACATTGAGGCGAGTCTGTGTTTGGCCTTTACCGTATACAGGTAATTTCTTCCAAATCCCAATTTTGGGTAGATTGTCACATATGAGACCTCACCATACGTTTCACAGGCCGGTTCCCCTTCCTGCATCTGACCTTTCATAGGGTAGGTGGATTGATATCATGAAATTACAAGTTAACCTCGAGTGGAGATTCCCAAACTGTTAGTTTAAATCAGTAAAGAGATCAATGAGATCATTTTATTGGAGATAGAGTCTCGGAGGTATGATAGTCTCAATGGCTTCACCAACGTCCCTAAGGACCCTCAGAAATGTCACCAAGGTCCCTAAGGACCCTCAGAAAAGTCGGGTGCAGGCAATGAGGTCCCGAATGGCGCATGTGTCCCCCTTGAGCCGGCTATTATGTACCCCATGATCAGATTCTTGAGGAGTTATGTGCACAATTTAAGCAGTTCACCTAATGGTTAGAAACCAGGAAAAGCATTGTGGTAGTGAGGTTACATATGAATGTTTGAACGGTCCAGGGTTAAAAATGCAGAAACCTTTGGGAATTGATGTAAAATAAAGAAATGAGGACCTCATTAATACTTTTGTGGTTGATAGGTAACTCCGGGTTGTCATCACAAGCGAGTTTTGGTATCCAGACTTTGTTTCCACATGCGGAGTGTTTCCAGAGTCAATCATATTTGCTAGCAAGGTTTGCAGAGTTCAGAGATGGGCAAGGATAGAGCTGCTCTTCGAGCATTGAAGAGGGAAAGTGGCAAGCTGCTGGCCCTGCAGCAGCACTGTAGCACCCTCAGCACAGGGATGAAGAGACCACCCTCCTGAATGAAGCTTTAGTATCGATTATGTTCTTCCATGTAATAATATAGTATGAGATTTGAATTTTTTGGACAAACCATTTCCAAAAAATATAGACATTGAATGAATAAATGTAGATAGTTTATAAAAAAATTCAAACCCTTATATTTTTGGCATATTCTGTTCAAGATAAGACACAATTATGTGCAAGTTGGAATTTTTTAGATTTGATAATAAGCCTCAATGTAAGACAATAGAACTGTTCATAACTTATTCATTATAACATCTTTTTAGCAAGTCTACTTGTGAACTTGAGTGAATGCAAATAATTTAGTCCAAATTTTAACAATAATTTTTTATTTCTAATCATTCAATTTTAAAATAAGTCAAGTTGTTTTATTTAATTTCAAGAGAAATGAAGGTTTGTCGTACATTTATATAATGTTTATATTTAAAATTTTAGTACTATGAAGTTGAAATGCTTTTAGTAAATCTATTTTAATAAAAACAAATTTTAATTAGGAATTTTTAAATTAACATCTTGAGGACACATTGGTACTAAAAAGTCACAAAAATTCAGTGATATGTCCAAAAACAACCTTCAAATGTCAAGAAATTGACTCAATTTTTTCCAAAAAATAAGAAGACTTCCAAACTAAGCAATTTTGACTCCTTATAAACTTAAATGCTAATCAAAGTCTTTCCATCATCTAGGATTGAACTTCATTTTCTCCTACAACAAAAACTAGATTCAATTAGAAATTCAATCCTACTAAATTCATTAAAACAAATATTGAATGAAGGAGAAATGCCAAAAAGCTTTTCAAAGTTTCAATGAAATTTTATAACAAATTTTGTCAGTTGGCATTGATTAACCCCTAACTATCCTTAAAATTGCAATTTTGGCCAGCCTAGATGGAGAGGTTAAAAGTAATATCTTTTTTCAAGATTTTTACCGGATGTTCCCTTTACGGTAAGGTCTATGCAGTAAAAAATTTGAAGCCAAATTCCAATTTTAGAACCTTCATCTAGAAATTTTAGGTTTCAAGTCCAAAACGGGCAGTCTAAAATTAGGTCTTTTAAAAAAACAAAAATTGAAATATGTTCATAACCAAATCACTACTCAAATTCCAAAGTGACCCAAGTCAAAAAGTTTACCAATTTTACTAGGGCAGCCTCCAAAACTTACAAAGACAAGCTTCAAAGTTTATAGTAATTTTTGAATTTTTCCTTAAAAATTTGTCAAAATTCAAGATTTTTGAATTTTTAAATTTTTCTTTCTTGCAAAAAACACAAATTTATAAAGGTACCTACTCACCGTTCACTTTTTCTTTAGCTTACAAAATGGTTTTCTAATGCATGTTTTACTATTTTGTCAGTTTTATACCTTCTTATAGACAATAATTTGCATGAAGGTCTAAAAAGCGTTTTGAATCCCTAAAATTTTGCATGAGCATACCTAGCCTAGTTAGCTACATGGAAAAAAATGTGACCAAAATGTTTGAAGTAATAATCATTAAGTCTCCCTTTGGCTCATTTGCACCATGCCTCTCAGCCAAGGCCCAAAAAAATATCTGCTGAAACTTTGAACATTACGATCTCACTAATGAAAAACATCCAACGGTTGAAATTTGGATCAGTTCTTCCAAATAGGGTTAGGTACATGATCTTACGGTTGAAATTCCAAAAAAAGTTAAAAACTTTGTTTCATATCCTCGGGAGGGCATAGTGGTGAAAAATCGCATTTTTTAGGATTCAAGCTCTCAAAAACACAAGGGAATTTAGGGGTTAAAGGGTCCACTTAATATGAAATTTATTCATTTTGCAGTAAGGGCAAATTTATAGTTTCCAAAACAATGTCTCCTTTTCATTCCATCTTTGTACCAATTAAAGATTGACAACTTCAAACAAACTTGAGAAAAACAATTGTTTGGAAGCTTGTGATTGACCAATCCATTCTAAATCAGAAGGGAGCATTTCAAACCAATTGGCAATGGAACGTGAACTGATAGTTAGATGCAAAATTTACATGGATTGCATGCATGGTGTGCAATGTGCATGGTTCATATATAGCACTGGCTTGACACAAAATTATGTGCATAGGGAAATATGGGGAGAAGTGGGCCATGTGGGATGTGGATAAATGCAGTACAGTACCAAAGTACGGTATCATATGAATGGGCATGCACAGAAGTAATATGGACTCATGGAGGTTGACAGCCAGTCCCATCCGAAGATCCTTGCATTCCCTCTTCATTTCCCCTTCGACTTTGTGCAGTACATCACAAGGCGGAGTAGCTAAGTTCAGCAAACTCAAGCTAGAAAGTAAGGTAGAGGGACCCATAATCAATAACCTATAATCTAGATAATAAAGTTAAATGAAAGGTCTCCTTCTTTTAGAGTGTTTTGTATAATTTGTTTAGCAATCATAAGCTTCATGAATATTCACCATAGCTATTGAGCAATGTCCTTTTTTTTTCTTCCCAAAACTCAATCCAAATACAAATTTTACTCTTGGAGACTTTTCAAATAATTCTAATTTTGAAACTACGAGTAACCCATGAGGTATGTTCTTAATGGGACAATGTATAATTTTTACAGAAAATCAGCAAAAATCTCTCATTACCATGAATTGGGTAACCAAAATAAAAAAGAATAGATCTATGATTCATTTAGCTGGTATCATATTTCAGTGAAATGAAGACTCCATTCTACAAGGTAGCCATGGCATTCCAACCCAACCACTGATGACCAAAGAATGAGCTTGATTTGGAATTGTTAGGAATTGATTGAGAGAGCTAAGCATAGTGCCATTCATTCAATCATCACCTTTGATGGAAGGTGGGCAGTTTGCTGGATTCTAAATTGCTGTACTATGGGTTCTGGATTGCTGGATTGTGGGTTGTTGGACCTTGGGTTTGTCAATGATCATCCAGCTTCATAGAGACATGCACGGGAAGACTATGGTTACCTACCTACAGCTAGCCACCACTCCATGCATCATAGGCGAAACTTGAGTCCTCAAGTTCATCAAGGGTCTCTTTATTTCTCCTCAAAAGAGTGTGGCTTGGATGCTAGGCTCGGTTGGGTTCAAATTTCTAGCCCTCCCTATTTTTGTTCCTCCCTATTTTGGGCTTCCATGAGATTTTTTTGGTTTTTTATTGCAAATTCTTGGGCCTATGGTCCGAAGTATGTTGTAGAAGGATTTGTTCCACCCATCCCAAGTTTGGCCTTTGAGCCACACTCTATGGGGGATTTAAATCAACTTATTCGAATCAACCTATTTCAAATAGATTGAATCAAATAAGTTGATTCAACAATTTTGGATCAACCTATTTGAAAAGGCAATAGAGAAATAACACATAATTAGGGTAAGTGTAAAAGAGTAGTTTTCAAAATATAGTGCTTACATCTAAAATCATTATCTAAGATATCGTTATGATACACATTTCTACACTAATCCTAAAAGAATGACTAACTAAAGATCAGATTTGATGTTGTATCATTACTATTAAAAATATTTTAAGATATTAGAAGTGAATTGTATATGAAAGTATATATTCAAAATTTATGATTCATAATAGATATGAAAACTTAGATTGGTGCTGTGAAACATTTTATTAACAACTAATATGAATTATTTTTGTAGTGTAGATTATTTCTAAATAGATATATTATTATACAATTATGAGGTTTGTAATTTAATGAATTATGCACAATAAATCTTAATGGTATTACCAAGTCTTATCTAAAGAACTATTCAAGGAAAAATGATGTCGCAATTTTTTCCCACATGGCATAAAAAGTGTTTGAAAAATATGACTTCTAGAATTTCCAGCCAACCTACTTCATAGAAGTTGCCTAGATATCTATTGTACAGAAGCCTTTTTTATAATACCTATGAGGTGTAAAAAAAGAAGAAACAAGAATTACATGGCCTCCTAAATTCGATTATTAGGTAATTTAATAGTTTTGAATCAAATTTATGAGTAGAATTTCAATAAGACATTTATAGGCATATATGTTTTGATTCCATTGAGGTGCATGATTTCTTACTTTCCATTTTAGGGTCTTTTTACTTGATTGAATAGTTTCCATCTAGATATGTTGTTTTCATCCCCATAAATTTTTCATCTAGATGAAAATTATCATCTGTAAGAGGTTGTATGGCTTATTTCAATACTTACAAGCCTATCACTTTATGAAATAAAATAGTTTATATATGAATTATATGTGGAAATAGGCACTTTAAACACAAACTCAACATTATATTAGAATTCATATAATAGAAAGATCATTCTTTTAAGATAATAAAGAATAAAAATTGAAAAATGAAAACTTTGGAAAATTCATTTTTATAATTTAGAATTGGTGGTCAAATTAAGATTAGATTCAAGATTTTTGTTTCTCTATACAAGTGTTATAGATAATGTACATTAC
Organism: Ceratodon purpureus; assembly: GCA_014871385.1. Taxonomy (NCBI): domain Eukaryota; kingdom Viridiplantae; phylum Streptophyta; class Bryopsida; order Pseudoditrichales; family Ditrichaceae; genus Ceratodon; species Ceratodon purpureus. Next base: position 16,516,611 of record CM026427.1, read on the forward strand.
CTCAGAAGTGACCAAAATGTTCAAAATCAACTGAGTACTTTAAAAACATCATCGTGTTCACCACTTTATGATCACATTGAGTACTTCTTTGAACATTCTGATTCCTTTACACTATCCACAATCTACAAAGGCCATAGCTTCTAAAGAACCGCCCAATGGTTGTGAAGCAAGGTCCTTTACAAGACCTTTAAACACTTGGCCTTTCAAGATGGCCTTCAAAGTGTAATGAACCCCTTGGCCATTCGTAAAAGGACCAAAGTTCTTAGACTTCTAAAAGAAGCTCTCATTGCTACTCTATCCAACTTGCTCAAAGAAGAACTTAATGATGGGTAGGATCTAGGGATAGCAATAATGGCAAGTACTGTACATTGAACACTGATAGGATAATGTTGCATACACGTAGATGATGGAATTATATCTCGGCCGTTGGATTCAATCATAAGCATGCAGGCCATGCAGATTATTGTTAAGTCTTGCCTTTGTCTGGACTCTGCAGAGTGCAGCTTTTCACTTTCCTACTGCTTCCTTGCAGGTAAGCATACCAAAGCGCCTTGTCTACGACCAATTACTTGTGTTCCTTGCTAAATTTTCAAGACAAGATATTTAAGTAAACCAACATCGATGGAAAAATTTGAAAAAATAATTTCTTCATTATGGCTAATTGTGGCTAAACCCAGGTCCCAGAAAATATGAGACGTTGTTCTGTACTTTTCCGGAATTTTTTTCTCCGGTTGAAGACGGAGTGATAATCCATTAAGTTTAAGTGTACCCAATACAAGACGTCTTTGAAGGATGTCATGCGCAAGGGTGTCAGGCTGTGAAGACCGTCTCGCAAGTTGAATGGTCATGTGTGAAGCGCCTACACGGAGAGAGTTGTCAAGTTGCTTATTGCTTTAGGACGGCTTGACGGTAACGAGTCCAGGCGGAGGTTGGGCGGAGTCTCAGAGGCGCATGACACCCTTCAAAGACGTCCCTTGGTGAAACATGTCTGCTTCGTGTGAAGTTGTTCTAATTCGGTAGATGTCGACTAGCTAGCTTCGGTTTCTTTATCTTATGAGAACGTTTTTGCCGCTCAAGTCCTTTTGCCCCGACGGTTTCCACTGTTGAAGTACTAGGGTCCGCACTTGGATCGGTGGCATCTCATTGGATTCTGAGGTATCTACCGGTTTCTGGCGCTTAAGAGCAAGGCCGCTGGGGTACTCCATTCCAGCAGCCAATGAAGATGAATAACTAGTGAATACACCACTAAATAATAGAGATATTCAAGGTACAGAGCTAACAATCCAAGAATACCTGTGTCAAGCTGGCCAAGAGGGAGTTGCCTCACAAGTGGTAGTCTTTGAAATTACGCTGCTATACCATAGTTCATTTTGAAGGATTCAGTGTCTAGGTGAAGTCCGACAACAGATTTAGTTGAAGCATAACCTAAATTCAAGATGGGCTTGACCGTGAGCCAGCTGTAGTGGTCAGTCAACCAGATTTTATTGGGCATCTCCATTCAAATTGCCACAATTGTCAAAAGTATTTTTTCACAGTTGTTCTGCTTAACATTCCAAGTCCTCCACTCAGCCTAGACAGAATTTATCACCCGTAAAAGGGTCAACTCTCTCTAAACTACATAGAATCTAGGTGCAAAATTGTGAAGTGTCTCCCAGACCTTTGATTTAAAGAATATGCTATCGGATCAAGAATGTCCTCTAAAAGGGAGTTAATCAACAGTGCAAGTGAATCATTCAGTGAAGTTATTGGACGTTGTAGTAAGAGTCGATGATGGCATCAGCCAAATATTCACACTTTGCCAAGTTGAGTCCAGCCAGAGAGATACGACCATCCTTGGTCATGTAGATGTGCCACTTGTTGGTCATGTTGTCACTCTGCCACCACAAACAAATTGTGAGGAGATATATAGTGTGCCATGCATCTCACAACGAACAGCAGAACCATGAGATTGAACAATTCAAAGCACCGCATTATTATCTGATGAACCAGGACACAGAAGTGATATTTTCTAGTCATTTCTAGTATCTTCCTGGTGCAACTGCATATAAATTCAATCAAAGAAGACAAGGCTTAGAAACAAGATCCTGATTACACCCCAATTTGGCAAGACCCTATGCGGAATGAAAAGGTGCTGGCGAACAATACCTGTGCCTTGTTGAGACCAGTGAAGGAAAACATTCCAATTTGCTTGAGAACGAATGACCAATCCTTGCCACTCTTGTCCTTGCTTGAAAGTTCATCAAACAACCTCTGCCTCACAGTCTTAATGCGGCCAGCCATCTCCTGCATCTCTGCTCTCCATTCGTCGAACATCTTAGCGTCGCCGACAACGTTGGCGACAATGCGGGCACCATGGCAAGGCGGGTTTGAGTACATTGGCCTTGCAATCCTCTTCAGCTGGCTCCTAACCCTGAAACAAACGATAAAAGTTCAGGCGGTGCAAAATTTGCGAAGTGTCCAATTCTCATTTAGAATTCCCGTTTGGACTAATCTAAACATTATAGAATGCTGACCAATGAATACCTGGCAGCAGCATCTGCAGATGACACGACCGCGTTGATGGCACCAATACGCTCCGCGTAAAGACCAAGGTTCTTGCTGTAAGATTGAGCCACAAGAACCTCCATGCCGCGCTCTACAAACCTCCTCACGGAACTTGCATCCTGGTCCAAGCTCCCGCTAGCGAAACCCTAGTATTACAATGAGCAAAACATTGATCCAAAAGATTAAATAAAATGCTTAGATCTCTCCAAATAGGTCTACTCCAGAAAGCTCAGTCGTCTCTAATCAGCCTATAGAGACAGCGATTCAGTCATGATAAACAAAACATCCTTTTCAAATTGATGCCATTCGTGAAACGAAGTAATTACCTGGTATGCCACATCGAAGAATGCCATATGGTTCTTCTTCTCGATGAGGTCAGCAATCTTCTCCCATTGCTCTGGTGTTGGGTCAACACCAGTTGGGTTGTGAGCACAACCGTGCAACAACATGATGGAACCATCAGGTGCGTTCTACAAAACTCAACCAGCTTGACCTCAGTGAAAAAACTAAAATTGTAGCATTATCACAGCTCCCATTCCTTCGGTAATTACCTATCAAGACCAACTCGTTACTACGTTAACCACTGCCAATCCAAAAAAAGTAACCAGTTTTGCTCCGTCATATATATGTCCAGGCTTTATTGGAATCTGTACTATCAGTACAGGACATCTCGACTTGAAAAGATCGACATAGAACTCTAGTGGAAGACAGTATTAGCAGTAGTTTTACCTCGATGTCTGCCATCATGCCTTCAAAGTCCAAGCCCACAGTCTTGGGGTCAAAGTAGCGGTAGTGCTTCCATGGAACACCAGCATCGTTGAAAATGTTCATGTGGTTACCTGCAAAGGCCGAAGCATCAGGAAAATAGATCTCAACTAGAGCTCTATACAATATATTCAAGCCCAAGCCCAAGTGCTAAGAGAAAGCTCTCCAATACGGAACGAGTCTGATTCTTACCCCATGTCGGATTAGAGATGTACACCGTGGTACCAGGGAAATAACGTTGAATAAAAGCGGCACCCAGGCGAAGGGAACCCGTTCCAGAAAGGCCTTGGATGGTGGCCACCTAGAGTATGATTAAAAAAAATTAGCACAAGGAAATGCTACTTGAGGAGTTCAGAAAACCTAAGAAGAGATGCGCCAAATGTATATTCTCATCAGCCAGAGTGATCAAAATATATATACACTTGAAACTTAGTTTGTTTAAATCATCATTCGGGATTCAAACAAAATGCTCGCACTCACCCTGTTCTCTTTGATCGCAGCATTGTCGGCTCCCAACAGAAGCTCTGCAGTAGCCTTGTTGAAAGCAGCAAGACCCTCGATAGGGAGGTACTGCATACCGGAGAAAAATGATTAGCAGTGTGAACTCAAGATTGATGTAAATTTCAAAAACTAAGATCACCAGAATATCAAAGACATTTCTTATCCTAAAGTAGAAAAGAAACAGTCAGAGATAGAATAGACTATGGTAGTGTCGAGATATTACCTCCTTGTTTTCACCGCTCTCCAACATCTTCCTCTCAGCCTGAAAGAACACAACACGTAACGAATGAAGCAACACACTAACTCTGGACAAAACGATATAGGCCAAGGGAACTGCGAAATTTGTGTTCAATTCGGAGTGGCAGGTAGTGCAGGTCCAGACAGAAAAAGGGGTAAGGGGGTTCGTAAAATTACCTTCTTGACAACCTCCAATACCATGGGCTGAAGATCCTCGGTACGGTAGGCACCGACTCCAAGGTTCAGCTTCTTCTCGCTCTCGTCCCTCTTGAAGGCTTCGGAGACTCCCAAGATGGGGTCAGCGGGCGCCATAGTGACCTGCTCAAACCGCGACACATTGGTGGTTGTGGACATGGCCTTCAAAGCGTTACCCTGCACAAATGCACATAAGAAACTGCATAATGAGCAACGAAAATCGAAAAGTTCGTTCACCAAAAACGGGATTAGATCGTCTATGCGATACATCAAAATCTACAGGTCAAAACCTTTTCAAAACATTGCAATAACACTACACCTACAGATCATCAAAGCCTAGCATTCCATAGAGAGAACAAGCGATACAAACTTCGCTACCAGATACAAAAGAAAAGTTCAAAAATCTCGTCACCCTGAGGCCAGAAATGCTTTGTGCGGCGCCACCCTCTATCAACCTAAAACGACCGCTTTTAACAAATCAATCCCCAGATAGCTTCCAATCCCCAGAAAACAAATCCCCACATCGTTTCCTTTTTCTAACACAACAAAACAGATACTAATCTTAAAACCCAGCTCCAACACACACGCAAAATAATGCTTGTAATCCAACCGCGCTGTTCGATGATCACGAAGCCTTACAAGCAACCCAAAACCTCCATCACAAGTACACTAGAATGCAAAAACAGAGGAAATCCAACAAACCCACAAAACCTCCGCAAAACCACTCTTTCCAATAGTCACAGCAGAGCTTTCCAAAGCAAAACCAGATCTCGATCCACTAAACCACAAAACCTCAAAACCCCAAAGACAATGTAAACCCAGTAGCAAAAGCACTTGACAAATCTCCAGAAGAAAGCAACGCACCAGACGAGCTTCCTGTCTGCCAACGAGGGCTTTCAGGAGACGAGCGCTCACGTTCCTGCAAGCAGCTGGGGACGCCATGGCTGCAAAAAGTCCAAGGCACCAAAGAGGAGCTGGAAGAGAATGATGAGAGAAAAGTGAAGCTAGACAGAACTCGGAGAAGAGCTTCTGAGGGCTCCTGTGTGTGAGTTTATGGGGGAGTGCAGGCGAGAGAGAAGGGTGATGGATTGGTTCGAGGGCCGAAAGTGCGCCTCCTGCTGCTCTATGTCGCCTTGCGCTTGTACACTCGCTTAGCGTGATCCGCCCCTTTTTTTGCAGCTCGTAATCTAATTTTACCTCGAATTGGAAAACTCACGGTAGCGGTTTCTAGAACTTCGTCTCAAATCTCAGCGCGAAACGGGGGCTCCAGCGGTTGAAACCTGCTGTTGACCAACTATTTCATGGAAAATCCATGGCAGCCAGCCGTGAAGCACGCTCGTGAAAACTAATGACTGTTCTTTGAGGAGCGGTGAGGAGCGGTTGTGGATCAACGAGAATCGTCACATCACATGAAGTTGTGTGACGAATGAACCGGATTGAATAAACCCAGATTTCTGCATATCCTGCAACGCACGAGTCACACACTCGTCCCAAATCGATGATCCATGTGACTTAACACAGACGATGATTTATCAAAGCATCAGAATAATGGAGATTTCGGTGATTAGTTTAACACCGGTAAAATCTTGTAGATGGGATATTAACTTGGAAACATTCAAAGTTATCCTCAATCGTTCGGTGGCTTATCTTCTCGCCTCCTGGTCACGTGTCTTGGTGGAAGACTAGTTCAATTGATGCTTACAAAATTGTACACCTTTCAAGGGCCGGAAGGACCTTGATTGGCCGGCTTGGCCAGAACCCTGCGTGAGTTGCATTCTAGATACCGTAAGATGGTCACACTGAGAGGAGATTGCTTAAGAAAGGAGGTGGTTTCTGATGCAGTACAGTGGATGGAATTAGTGGCCGGGGGAGGAACTCGCTAATCTCTGGATCTCTAAATGCAAAGAGTTTGGTTAGTCTTTGGTGGGGACTCCTTGGAACCGATCAACTCGTTCTTTCATGGAATCACGTTGTCGTTGGGCGATCTTGTTGCTGGGGTCGAACTGCAAGGCCTCTTCGTAGGCTTTGAGGGCTTTTATAAAATCTTTTTTCACCTCGTACGCGTTGCCTAGGTTGTTCCATGCCGTCACGTAGCCAGGTTGTAGCTTCACTGCCTTCTCGTACTGGTTTAAAGCCTGGTCTAGCTTGTCGTCGCTGAAGTAGCTGAACCCCAGGGCGTTGTATACCTGCATCGTCGACAACAGATATGAGACTCGACGAAAAACTACAAACCAGCTCGCAACATTCCCCAGTCAAGAGTGGTAGAGCTACAAGCTAGATCTACAGAACAAATGCAATTCAACATCTGAGACATGCAAAGATGCTTTGATGATATACACTATCAGGCACCAAACCGACCCAGTAATCGAACGAGAGAATAAACAATGGAGCTGCTCCTTAGAACAGAAGACAAAGTATCGTAGCACACCTGTGCCAAGTCAGCTTCGTCGCCATCCCATTTCTTAATAGCCTGTTCCAGGTACTTGTTTGCAAGCACGTAATACTTTTTTCGCAGCATCACCGCTCCTAGCTCGAAGAATTCTTCTGAAGAGGCCTCCCCACTTCGCACTCGGTCCTACAAATATCATGACACCAAACCGGAGCCTCATCAATTCAAGGTCTCATGCATCAATAGGACAAGTATCATTGGAAAATCGGCACGTTCTAAATAATTACCAACATGTTTGAAGCTTAATAACACACAAGTTCTGGTAGCATCAACATATGTACCTGTAAATCCTTCGCAGCAGACTCCAACTCACGGCGGATGAGAACTTGACGAACCACCAAGAAACTGCCAACACCCAGCAGAGCTAACAATGCCCCCAAATAGATCAATTGCACTCCAAACTCCAAACCTTGGCCAATCTCGCCATATGCCATATTTGGTTCCAAGGCACTTGCTGCGCCAGGGAAGCCCACCAAACTAGGTACCACAAGAAAGCCTGCCAGTGCACTGTCTGAAACTGCATCCTCATCAACTGCATCAACAACCAACACCGGCAACCACAACTATTGGTATCAAAAAATTTAACCAAAAAATCTTCCAACTCTCAGACGCCAGATTCCATGTGTAGCAATGCATAAGAATGGCCAGACGTGTCTATCAGGAAGAGCATGGCAACACCATATCTGCAAATTTTGGAATGTGGATCAGACCTCCCGGCTAGCCACATGGAACCATTCCCTAAAGCTATGTGCCTTCACAACAAACCCTATAATTTGTGACTACAACAACTCAAATGACTCTAATTGAGGGTTGAGAGATAGATTTACTCGAATATAAGACCTCCTACGGTGCACGTCTCAATAACAATAACAAATCTATATGCGAGAATTTCGAGACCGTCCAAACGTGTGTCAACCCCCTGCATCTCATCAGTTCGAGCGTTCTTTCAAGACGAGGCAGTTGATCAGCAGACCTAATGTACAACGCTTGATAGCCTTGAATTCAATAAATATGAGGGATTGCAACTCACCGTCCTCAATTGAAGAGAAATCCTTGGAGACGACATGTTGTCTCCATTGTGCCGAGGGACGCGAATCATCTCTAAGGGCTGATACAGAATGTCTCCTGAGAAGCTGCTCCCTCCACAAATTTCAAACAGCGTATAAGCAACTCCAGACCCCAGTAAGAAACCTCAATCGACTGCCATTCACAAATCTTCCTAAAAGCTCCACCATCAATCCAAATAGTCTGGCAAAATCATAAAAAGCCGCAACAAAATTATCAAATAAAACTCTTATCCAGAAATCCCTACAAATCATGTGCCAAAATCTAGTGCCATCATTCAAAATTACCTACAGACTCAATTAGGGTTACATTCGAACGCCAAAATACTCCAGAGGTTTACGAGGAAGAAATTCGGCACGATTGATTAAATTAAATGTAGTGCCGCATTCAACCAAAATCCTCACGCTCTCGAATAGCTACAAATTCCCAAACTGCGAATAAAAAAAGATCCCCTCAAATTGACGACTCTGTCTTTCTACAATACCAAGCACTAGAGAACCAAAATCCCATTTCTGGACGACAAGAAAAAAAGCAAAATCGAACACCGGAGACGCACAATCCCATACCTGAGAGACGAGAGGCAACGCCACGAAGCTGGACGCAACTAAAGCGCTCCTGTGACCCCCACCAAAACCCCGACCCACAATCCTAGCATTGGTGCTCCTGGTCCTGCAGGACTTCACCCCTCGAGTGCGCAGCGGCAGCAGCGACGCCACTCCCTGCACGCCCCCAACCACCCGGCAGCTGGCCATGGCTGCCGCCATCATCCCCGAATCCCAATCCCAATCCCAATCCCCAACTCCAATTCCAAGTCCTGCAACCCACTAGTCGTGATGATTGAAGGTGCTGCTTCTTCTGTCCTGAGCTTGGAATGCAATCTCTACACAAAGAGTAGCAATCCTGTGCAATCCAGGTGAGTTTAGTGCATTCGAGTGGGTTCCTGGGATGGTGGCATCCCCAGTTGGTTTGGTTTGGTTTGTGTCCTGGTGGAATCAGTTGGTGTGGGAAGTGAGACAGTCTTATCTGAGCAGGCTGATAGATATGTATGTTTCCACCAATTCTGTGCGTCCCTCCCACCTCCTCTTCAGGGCTTCTCTTCTCCTTCTATCCAGGTGGATTTCTTTTTTATTTTTATGTTTTTGGATTTGTTTTCTAAAATATCGCTGTCCTGACGAATGAGTCTTGGAATAGTACATGATACTAGTTCGGTGAAAACTGGACAGCTCATTTTCATCGATTCCTTTCCTTCTCTCAATTGGATGGGTTAGTCTCAATTGGATGGAATAAGGCAAGGTATCAATAATCGAGGAGGATCAATAATTACTTGTTTTAGACCTCTATTAACAATTCATAATGGCACCAATTTCCCATAACAATTAATACTATCTAATAGAAAATTATTGTTACAAATGATATAAAATAAAATACTATAATATATGATTCTTTTATAAAATATTTTATATTAATAGTCATGTGAAATCATCACATGTTTGTACTCAGAATCACAATATTTTAGGATTTCTAAATGCATTATAAAGATAATTTTGTATCTAAGATTTATTTTCATGAGAAATTTCCATATATTAAAATTTAAAGCATGAAATGATATGAAATGGTATATTATTTTATGAAATATGACTATTAATATGAAATAAAATATTATGATATGTTTTGTAAATAAAATTGGTCCACTTGCTAAAATTTAGATATGTGATAGTATATTTGTAAACTTTTTTTGAATTGACAAACACAAAAATCATATAAATTTCTAATTCATATAAATATATATTTTTAGATAAGAGGATATGGCTTTTTTATTAAAATTATGAAAAGAAGACATTGTATAAATCATAAAATTAGAAGATTCATAATTTTTTTATTTGCACTATTATTGTTAAAGCTTAATTATTTATAGCAGAACGATAAGAGTAAAATAGACAAATAATTAACATTTATTGCCACTTGCTTTTCTCTTTTTCAAGATCTTCTGACATTATACCACTTACCAATCTTTGGAGCAAGATCATTTTCTAAATAACTTTATGGATGTAATATGAACCTAGAGACATTGAATAGAAATATACACTTAGCACTGGAACCACTTCATAAATTATATCACTTTATTTTTTAAGAAGACAATTACATGGGAAGTCATAACATTGAATTTTACAAATTTGTCTAAAGGGTGCACTAACATCATTAGTCATTTTTTGGAGCACAAAGAATATCTCCTAATTTGATAGCTAACCAAATTAAAGGTTCTCTCTTGCATTTGATGATTATTACTTTGACTGACGAAAATGAAGCAAACAACATATATTCATACCAGGCTACTTAACAAGCTCTCGCATCTACTTGCACATTTCACATTGCAGATTTTGAAACTAACATAGGTAACTCAAGCGCACGTCCGGCGCAGTAGCAAATAACAGATCAAAGAGAGCAGCATGAAACCTGTTTTCACATGTTGAAGATACTAACAGAACCTTGAAAAGTTGTTACTGACCTAAAATATAAATGTCCTGGTGAAACTACAAACCAAAACTGAAAGCAAGCTGATTGCCTATTGTTCTTAATAAAATTACACTACGTTAAATGCTTTGACCGAGATCAGTAAGCTTAACCATCCTAAACTATCCCAAAAGACTACATATCCACCTGACTCACAGGCTCAAAGCCTGCTCAATGGCTACAGCCCACAGCTGGCCGTTCTGATAACAAGACATTAGCTAATATTTACGTAACTAGAATACAAGAATTGATCATCTAAGTGGCTCAGATCTCTCTCAGCATAAGTCCATAAATTAAGCGCTTGAGATCACCCCGGATGTGATATTACAATCTCCATCCTCACTGTACGTGTTGCAATCAGCCAAATAATTGTTGAAGAAATTGCTAAGTCTTTTTGACACGTTCTACTACATCATCCTTTTTCCCACCGAACTCCATTTAGCAATCACTAAATGGGATCCAAAGCCTGCTGTAGTTGGCACCAAGAAATGATTTGCATAGTCCAGTCAATTCATCATTTTCTAGAAAACAAACTGGCAATTAAAGAATGTCGCAGAGCTGTGGTAACCAGCACTCAGATCAAAATGAGATCAGAAGTTACATGCTCTGATTTCACACTCCCTGGTTGTGTTCGTCGCACTCTTGAGCCATGTTGTGGCGACCGGGGCATGATGCACTTGTATTCAGCCACAGGTGGAGGGGGTGGCAGCTTCTGCACTAGTGAACTCCTCGTCTCGCCTTTTGGTGAAACTGGAGCTAGTTGGGAGGGTGGAGGTCGGAGCATGACACACTTGTAGTCACTCATTGGAGGCGGAGGAGGAAATTGAGACGAACTCTCTTCAACTGGTGGTTTCAGTTCAGAGACGAGACTGTCCATGTCCATGTCCAGAATGTGTGGGCTCCTGCGGAATGCCAAGACGGAAGTTGGCGAGTCTTCGTAGGGATTGGCATCACTGGTGGTGGAACATGTTGAACGGCAACTTGCACTTCGGTTGCCACCAGGCGACGTGGTCTGCAGAAAAACGAATTATGCTTGCATTAGGCGGTGAAGGTGAGTGCAATCAATTCAACTCGTAAATCCTGATATGTGTGTTAAGAGAAGCAGCTACACTGAAACCTATTCTCGGAGTCTATCGTTGTGATTTGGCAATTCGATTGTTATTGAACTTAACAGGTAAAGTTAATACAACAAGGTTACCCAAGATAAAAGCATTTTAGAAGTTCAGACAAAACTTCTGCAAAATTACAAAGGCAAGGACAAAGACTGATGGACTCACAGAAAAAGCACCCCAACTGGATTCTCTTTGTGAAGTAGGCGAGGAAGTGTCTTCATCAGAGAGTGTGAAATTCTTCTTGGTATAATCTGCATTACTGATAGGTTGATTGTCTTCATCGACCAGGAGTGTCGACGAGTCCCCTGAATCTGAATCCTGTTCCAGTAACTCGGAATCTGATTTGCTGTGAGCTCGAGTATCAGAAAGTCCCGGACGAGCAGTACGGTGGTAGAATGACTGACTTCCAAAACCAGAAATGACTTTCGAAGTTTTCTGGGCTCTTCTGCGCTGCTCCTTGTAGAATGCCTCATCCATTAGTAAATGGAGCACATGCTTGGCTCTTCTCTGGAGAGCTGAACCCCTATCAATCCTGCAGGAAAAAATAATATATTAAGACCATGAACGTAATGCTGAACCCTGAATTTGGATGAAGATTGAAAAACGCAATCTCTATGAACCCTAAAATATGACAAACGATTTTTGATCTGGTGAGTGAAGGTTATGTACCCAGTCCAGTCAACGTAAACGAAGCGTGTCAATTCCTCAAGTCGGCCCTTGTCTTCACGAAATTCCATGACTAAATGCTCCGGACCATGGCACAATAGATACTCCAGAAGAATGAGAGATTTATGAATTTGTCTCCAGTATTTTTTCGCGCTCAGAGAGAACCTGTGCCATCAATGAAATACACACATCAGAATGTAGATTTATCGATACGTATTAACCAGAACATAAAACCATAGCAGAAATAATGTCAAACATTATGATCAATTACCTTTTGTGGAGGACCTGCACAACACGCAGATAGTCTTCAGAGTTGTAGATAACACTACAGATATCAGACATAGATTTTGGTGTCGGGCCCCATTCGTCGGCATTCGTAGCCTCCTCAGTCATTCTGTGTCAGCCAATTAATCAGTACAATCAAGTCAGTTACCAGTTAACATTATTTTCTTTGCGAATAGTCCAGTAGACGCTTCAATGAACGGTGAACTTCTACAATATTATACGATGCAACAATGGTACAAAGCTCGTTCAGAGTTGTTCCGAGAGTTTGAGTATGAAGGATAGGAAGGCTTACAATTCGGCAGTGCTGACATCTACCAAAGCCAGACGTGCGATTTTAAGGCTATCTTTGAACAAGAAAGAAGCACGATTCTTGAAGCTCTCCAGGTGACCCAGTCCTAGACTAGGCCGATCGTCAAGCTCCATGTCTCAGAAAGAAACTATTTTTCAACGGTCTCGTCTCTCACAACTAATATCACCTGCAAACTAATATCCTGCAACTAATATCACCCTTGTCTCGCAAAACTAAGAAAAACGCCCCATCACTCCCCACAACATCTTCGGTAACCCACAAACGGTCCTGCCCACTGATCTGTATTCCCGGACAACCTTGTGAGTAAACCAAACCTGCACCCCCACCAACATCCTCTCCACACTTAGAGACTCATCATTCACCTAAAAAATATCTCAACAGACCTAGAAAAAAAGGAAGCCCCACAGGTTTAGAATCAGCCATTGCCAGTATGAAATTTCTGTTAATTCGACACCACATACTACAAACCATTTGAAAGCTTCTGAAAGCAATGATAGTTTCCAACCAAACGGGGAGCGTCTACAAATAATCCATGTGCACACCATGTGAAGGTCACAGGTCACCAATTAAAGCCCAAAGTACAAACATCAAACCTGCTCTACCGTACGTGGCCAATTTGCTAACAGAATTCCCAAACAAACTAACCTCAAGGACTAATCCTGCAGTCGATCACACCATCCACCCAGTTGCGTGCTACATCCAACCCCTGCTTCAAGCCATCTCCATCAAACAACACCTCCTCCTTCTCCTCCCGAATTCCTCAACTTCCACCCAAATGAAAACTCTAACTCACCTAAACCTCACAACTACCAACAAATGCTCCAAAACCACTAAAAGAGTGCCCTTTCACATAGAAATCACTCCCCCTCTTCACCACCAACCCTCACCCTCACTCTCCTATCCCTCCTGTCTAGCTCCCACAGCCTAAAGAGATTTTTCAGTGCAGAATGTACTCCAAACTTTCTGATGCAACCTGACAAGTGGTGGCGTCACACAGTACTGAGCTCATATGGTTGAACAAACTCAAAAATCATCACCTTCCTCTACGAATATAGCAACTCAGGTACAACCTTCCAGTGCCTGCAGCTTCCATCTATAGTACTCGGAGTACACTAAATTATACTCCTATATCATCGTCCATGAGAAAGCTTTTTGCAAGTTCAAGGCTTCGGATTTGACAGGGACTGATTCAACAAGTGCGTGTCATCAAGGTAATAATGAACCAAATGACAACCCACTGCCATGGATTATCAGAAGTTACAACGTTAGAACCTCAACAAAATGGGTAAATAAGTTAGGAGCATCATGTACTAATAATTAAACTCTAGAGCGCCAAAGGGGCCGGCGTGAATATAGTGTTTGTTCCTTTTAAAGACTAATCCAACGGTCATGAGACGCAGAATAATGAATCTAGAACTACTTCCTCTTTCCAAAGGTAAACAACATAATATGTTATTTTGTTTAATGTAACAAATTCAACTATTTGGAGAGTTCAAATATTTCAATTTTGGGATTTGACAATAATTGTATGCTACTTAATTCAAATCTTGTAGGCATGTTTAATTATTGAAAACTATATTTTTGATGACGGAATGAAACACATGGCAGGAGAAGGTGGTGCTAAGTAATTTTGTGCTATTTTGGTGCTGAAAGTAGTGTGATTTTTTTGTGATTGGGGTGGTCATATTGAAGTTGCATTGGGATGGGGGATGGATCGGAGATGGCGGCCGCTTACCGGAGGAAAGCCCTGAACTGGGGCTGATATCTGGTGATCTGGAAGCAGGGCTAGGGTGCCACGTGTCACAATGGGGACGATTTGGGCACAAAGGAATGTGAGTTTGAGTGCATACCAGGCGTCAGATGGAAGTCCCTATGGAATCAAATTCTCTGTTGCAGTTTATATCTTGAGGAACATGTGGCTCTTTATCATGATGCAGTGTTTACAAATATTGGGCAAGCATGCCTGATTTGATTTTGGAAAGAGCCTACCTGGGTTATCAGCAGGTTTTCTGGATGTTATGATTCAACAAATACGCGTTTTGAGTAGAGTGAGCGGGTATACTGGGTTTATCTTTTGTGATTTGTATGTATAATAGTATGGATGGTATGTGATATGTATAATAGTATGGATGGTATGTGATATGTATAATAGTATGGATGGTATGTGATTATGCATACACAATGTGCATCCACCACAGTTTCCCATTAGTTCATTCAAAGTAATAGTATTTCCACATCACTTTCAAACCGGACGTTCCGAGCTTGTCCGCGTGCACTACCAAGGTTACCTCGGCGTTACTGTATTCGAAGGTCAAAAGAACTTGGCTACTCTTGTGATTCAAAGAGAGCTCCAAGAGATGGAGAGCCCTCACATGATTAGGGTTACAAATGGTGCAAAGAGTGTCCTCGCTTTGTATATCCGTACCCCGGATAAAGGTAGGGGGCACAATAATCAATAGGCAATAGCATTTGTCACCCATGTAAACATTGATTTCCACCTCAAAGAATTCTAAACTAAGTTAAATACAATAGTGTATTGCAATTGTAAGCGAGTCCATCATAGTTGTACTAAAGAAGATGATCTATCCAAAAGCAAAGTTTAATATGTGGAAATAAGAAATTGTTCATAAATTTATCTTTCAACATCTTTGGAAGTCTACAATGGTGCACTTCAAAAATTAGTGACAAATTTTTCACATTGTACAAAAAATAAAAATAAATATTGAATTTAGGTCTTAAATTCTAAAGTTTAGATGTTGCAAAATTCAAGGGGAAAAAAACCATCTCCCTACATAGCCATAACGCTTAAGGTGAGAATTATTGTTGGACTAAAACACCTGTAATACTTTATTGGTCAAAGAATTCCAAGTTAAGGGCTCCAAAGTACATCCGTTCAATTTGGCATGGTACTTGATGCCATCGTATAGCTTGATTTTTTGATCTTGAAAAATCTTCATATACAATAAGTCAAGTGTATTAACCTATTATAAGACATGAAATAAAAACTAAACCAAAATGCATGCAATACACTCTGAAATGACCTCCTTCCTAATCAAGAGCCTTGTTAATCGGCTAGGACTACAACACACATGTAATTGAAGATGAATGCTACAACAAGATTGTGGCAACAATCTTACCCAATGGAGTTTATCATTGCAATTAACCCCTAAAGGACAATAGTCCTAGAATGGGTTTTTTTAGTATTTGGGCATGTACTTGTTACTTCAATTAAAGTCAAGATTTTTTGAATTTTTTTGTGAACATAGGCCACAACAAGAACTTTGAGGAAATTATTATTTTTTTCAATTGGACGTTTATAAAAATAGTTATGGTACCCAAAGTGGAAAAAGCTGCTCAAAGGACAATTCGGGCAACCATGCTAAATATATCAATTACCTCTGTAAATATTTCTATAAATACTTCATGATGTCATCTTTGAGGTTTCCAAAAAAAAACGACTTTGAGTGCATAATGTTCACTCCACAAAATATCAAAGTTTTCTCACCGTTTCGGGCAGTGTACTAAAAAAACTTCTTCTTTCATTCATAAAAGTTAGAAAAGGTATTATTTTAGGCTTTTTCTTTTTTTCCAGTGAAAGGATGGACATCAACATTTACTTTGACCGTTTGGATTGAGACTTTATTAAATAATAGAATTTCTAGGAAAGAAAGAAGATTTAGCATTCTTGTGTATTCAACATAATAAAAATATTGTTTTCAACATGCTACACTTGACTTTTGAGAGTAATTTTTTTAACACAATTAGATAACTTAGTCTTCTTTGACATGCATCAAAACCCTCACAAACTCAGATGATGCAAAAAACCTTAGGGAAAAAAGTTAGAGTGTGTCAACCTAGTCAAAAATCCTGTCAGAAAAGTTTGTTTTCAAATTTCAATTGCTATAATCTTCTAATATTTACGACTGATTATATTGAATTTTTTTTTGAGCTGTCTATTACAATAATCTAGTTGAAGATCTTACGGTTAGAATTAGAAAAAAATGGTTTTTTAGTGATTCATGCTTTTCACTATGGAAATGGCAGTTTTGGAGCGTTTTTTGGTGAAACATAGTCAAGAACTTTAGGGGTTAAACGGGCCAAACAAGTGAACAAAGATACAAATAAAAGATCGTTTGCAGGGTGCAATCTGAGCCTCATCTTTAATCGCCTTGGACAGTTTTTGGTATCAAATTCCAAGTCCAATCTTCATGTTATGCTTAAGTTTTCATCTCAAAAAAATGACCACGTGTTAAAGTTTGAACTTCGTACAAAGATACTAACTTCCAGTATTTCTCCAAAATACTGAGTCTTGAATTTACAGAATCAGTGTCAATGATTTCTGGCTTTTGTTCTTTGAACGATTCGGATACTGTAGTGACCATGTCAACCAAGTGACTCATCACCGACCACTTTCCTACTTATAAAACTCTGTAAGTAAGAGCATATACAAATCTGTGGAGAATATGATCTTCTTCGCCCTCTTTTCTCTTACAATCAACTAAAGGAGATGTTTCAAAATCCATCACGTTCAAGTGGCACCGTCACCTACAAGAATGTGTGTAATCATCACTGTAGGTCCAAAAACCGGTAGATGGGGCTTTGAGCTAACTCATCAATATGCACTTCCCAGCTTCTGTGTGAAGGCTCTCCAACCATGCATGTGTAGTTTAACCCCTAAAGTTGAAAGGCCTCATATCTGCAAAAAACCCACAAAACTGGTCTATATAAGGTGTAAGTTTTCAAGTTTTGATGTATTTTGGGGATGTAATTATAGGATCTAGTACCTTAATTGTACATATACATATACCCCAAATCTTAGATTCAAAATTCTTACCATTTGTGAGATCATAATGTTCAAAGTTGAAAACAAAGTTTTTTTCTTTGTTGCAAAATGGGTTTGAAGTGTTTCGTGAGCCCAAAAAATCTATTTCAAAAATAAATATGACTTGAGGCTCTTCAAATTCTTGTTCCTAGATGAGTTAAGAATATGTCCATGGATTTTTTTCCCTCATACAACCTACAAAACCTAAAGAAAGGCTTGATTTTTCACATGGAGGTATGCTGAAATACAAAAACAAAGGCTGGTCTTTGATGGTAAAAAGGCATATGGAAAAATATTGAACTAAAAATCCGAGCAGTGAGATCATGCCTTAAAAATTAATTTACATTTACAAAAAACAAAGCTTGAGAAAAGTGAATTCTTAATTTTTAGTGAATTTTTGAAGTTTTGTGATCTAATTAATTTTTGGTAGATTGTGAAGATAAATGAGCATATGATGTAGTTTTGGGTAGATTTTAGCATGCCTTAATAGTGTCATTCGCAAAACAATTCAACTCCATAAAATCTTTATTTAGTAATTGATAGTCTAACCAAAGTCAAATTGACCCTCTTATGGCTCTTTTTTGTTTTAGGGACTAAATGGAATTTACACATGGCTTTTGAAATGTTTCAACTAAATCTTTAAAATTGTAATTTATTCAATAGTGTCTGATCTCTTAGGACCCAAGACTTCCTTTAGTAAAAAGAAGTGTCATTTTCAAGTGTCACATAGTTGATTAGAAATGAGATTTGGAAAGTTGAAATGTACAATCTACTTGTAAACAATTTGTAATATATGGTGATTTTATTTTGACATCATGAAGAATCATAAATTCAAAGATTGTTATACTTAAATAAAATTTAGTAATTTGATTGTTGGTACTTTGGAATCAAAATGCATGATCAAATTTTTTTGATTAATTATATTTTAACTAATAAGTTTTTCTTACAACATACTAAGAATACATCGGTATAGTAATAAATCATGAAAGAACATTGGTGTGTCTTAGAATGGCCACATATCATCAAAAAATGGCGAATATTTTACAAAGCAAATGGAACTTCATATAAGACCTTTTTACACTAAAATATTTTATAATAATTAAACAAACCTAGACTTTGAAGCATCTTTTCAGTTCATTATTTTACTATCAATTAATTTCATATATATTATGAAATTTGAATCAATCTGTATAAACAAAAAGTGCATTTGCTTTCTAATCTTAACACTTTTAAACTTCGACATTTTTGGAAAAAACTTAAACGTCGTGTAAGATATAACTATCATGACTTCATTGAAGTTTGCTTCGAAAGAAAAAAATGTATGACATAGTGTTGTTAATTCCTTTGTTTCCTTGATCATTTTTCAACAAAAACACTTTAAAGAGTGCCATTTTTACAACATGGGTGATAGAATAAAAATGAAAGCTTCTGCAGTTCCAATTGTAGAATCTTATGTAAGACTTTACGAACTTGTAAAAAAACCAAAAAAATTTGACCGCATGAATTAGAAGACTATAGATTTGTTTGACGTAAAAAAACATTATTGGTTATTATCTTATCCAAACAATAATTGCAAAATTTGACTTTACGTCAACTTTTTGCACTATTTAAGTTGCCAACAGTGTCCTAGTATGATATAAAGAATATTATTTTCTTATACACCAAATTTAGAGGTAGCTAAGACATGTAGCATTGTAAAAAAAATTATCAAAGGAAAATGGATTCATGTTATTGCTAATACTCATTGTCTCTTTTTGATTATGCATTTTTTTTTCTAGAATTTGAATCCATGCAATCAAAAAAAGGCTTATGTCTATTATTTGGATAGAAGTTCAAATTTAAAATAACAGAATCTGTATCTTTTTGTGATGAAGAATAAGTCATTTTTGCATCATGATAGAAAATGATGAGAAAACTTTGAATTCTCATGGAATGATTTCTTTCCATCGTAAAAGATTATTTTTATTAATAATTAAAAAACAAGATTATATTAGTTACTTGTATAAAAAAACTTCAAATGCAATTGAAGGATTAAACAAGAAATTTAGAGCAACTTGACAAGTAGAAAAAGTCATTTCTATCACCATGAATAATTGTACCATTTTTTAGTGCAATTAATATTATATCTCCACAAAGCTCTTGCAATTTCCTAAGGCTACCAAAAAAAATCCAATGTGAGGTAATCAATCTTCTAAATTTTGTTTAATATCTCAAGGCGCATAATAGCATTTAGCGCTTTTAGATAAGTGAAACTAGTAGGTGTTGTTTCTTCATTATATTTTGTTTAATAATTAATGCAAACTTTTTATTTATAATGTTATCAATTCTAATATCACGTAGATGACATCAATCACATCAAAAACTATATGACCATACGAATATTTTTTTTAAATGACATATCAGCCTCTAAGAACTATGAACTTAGAAATGATATTTGCCTTGATCTTTAAAGTAGAAAAGTCATAGTTCTCAGTGATCCTTTTGGTTCTTTATTAACTCAAAATGAAACAAACAAGTCGCATCTAGCCCCAAAGTGCTAGCACACATGAATTTATGGTTTTAAAATAAACAAAAAAAAAATCATCAATATTATTTTTGTTTTTGAAATTTTATTATTTTAAGAAACCAATGAAGTTCTCAATAATGTGCTTCTTTTTCTATGGACACATGTAAAGATATCAAGCAATTACTATTCTTTATAAAATTAAAAAATATAAGTTTGGTGGTTTATAAAAATGACTCTATAAAAGTTTAATCGGTCAAAGAAGAAACCATTGAAGCAATAGCCTTATGAATAATTTATAATCATCATATTTATATATTTTGGTTGGATTTGTGGAAGTCAGAATATATAAAAAACTTTGAACATTGACAAATGTCAACAAAGCTTTGATATTCTATGCATTCATGCTTTAATTCTTTGCTAATTTTGTTTTATTTTTTAAATGCAAATTGATTTTTTTTAATCTATTTGATTGATTTTATACATGTGTATGTTCATGTTTACATTCATATAGATATTAATATCATTATATGATTATCAAAAACAACTATGTTAAGGCATTTTTTAGAGCAAATGAAACCTATGATAGATTAGGCCTAATCTGTTATATTCTTTCAAGCTTTTAGATAAAAATAATAAAATTAATAAAAACACGTATTAATTTATATGAATGGTTTCGTGTGAGAAAATTGTTAAATTTACAAACAACTTCATAAATTGAGCATTTTACTAAAATCATCCAATGATTAGAACAAATCCTATAGTTTGTGTGTCTCTTCCATTGATTACAAGAAGTATTGCAAAGTCTTCACTCTCACTACAACTTTAGTCTTAATTCATGACTATTAAATGCATAAGGTCATCATATCCATTTTGAATGTTCCTATTAAACTCCATTTTCAAATACCAACACATGAAATTTAGTTTCATGATTATATCATTTAAAAAAAAAATATGAGAATTTGCTTATTCCCGCCATGACATGTATCCTAACACCATAGTAAATTTGTTCATAAATAGTTGCCAAAAAAATAAAAATAAAAATATTAGAAAATTATGAAAACAAAAAAATAAAAATAAAAAACATATATATTGTGATATTTTATTATATTGAAGCCATTTGAGGTTATTTTAGTATTTTTTTGGCTAAAAAAAAAAAGCAAGAAAATTGATTTTTGAGGACAAACCTTATTTTTCCAAAAATAATTAAAATATTCGTTTGACAGGGAACAAACCTGCTATGGTGTTACGGTAAGTACCTCCACCTCTCCACCTCACCACCTCCGAAGTAATGAATTTCCGGCCAAAATTGAAACGCCGAAACCCCTTTCGGCCCAAACTTCCTCCCAGCAGCTGAGTGTGACTGCGGGGACTGACATTTAACGGGCCTTCCAAAACGCTTCATCCCACAGCTCCCCCGGTAATTCAGCATCGCCGCAGCAAAATACTGTTACCCACACAACCGCAGGCGACCACAACCGGGCCCGTCCAAGTCCCAGTCACATCTCCACCCAGTCGCCCAGTCCCTTCAACCCTCCCCGCTACACATCCCAGTCGCCTCGAATATATACAGTGGCGATAGCACAAACGCTGTACCCCCAAAACCCGTGAACGACCACGACCCGTCCAAGTCCCGGTACCGGGCCCACACGCGTCCCCGCTACACAACGCCCGTTGATTATAGAGCGCCAACAGAAAGTTACTGGAGCCCGGGCGGACGGAGACCAGGGACCTTGACCCGACCCGCGCGGGTCCCGGTCCGTTTGGCGTGAGAGAGTCTTCACTCTGTCTGCGCAGCCCTGGCAGCTTCGATCTTCCGGCGTCGCAACATCATCGCTACTACTCCTTCCTCCCACCATTCTCCGCTCCCCTCCCACACCACCCCCGCCTCGATCACCTCCCGAACGCGCTTTCTCTCGCCCCATTTGGTGCCCTAGAGCTCCAGATCTCGAAATCTGAAATGCCATCTCGACGCGTCCAGAAGCTGTAACCATTTCTCGCCTGTGTGAGCGTTTTGAGTTCCGAGGAGGACCGGGGGTTCGGGTTGGCGGAGGTGGATGTGGGCGCGTTGAGGCTCCGGGATGAAGAAGGAAATTATTGGCGGTTTGAGATGCGATCTGCGATGACAGCGGGTATGATTGAGACGACACGCCTTTTTGTTTGTTGTGTGGATTTTTTTCCTCTTTGGTTTTTTAGGTCTTTCGGGAGAGGGATGTTGTTGCGGGGTGTTGTATGGTTGTGAGGTTTTTGATTAGGGTGAAGTTGGAGTTTGGAGTCATGAGAGGTTGTTCGTTGTGTCAGGTTGTTTCTTGTGCTTGAGTTTTGGAGGGAGTTTAGATGAGGTTTGGTTCTAGGTTTGCGCGAATTTTGTGTTGTAGGGGTGATTTGGAGGACTGCGTATTGATTTTCTAATAGGTTTGAGACGTTTTGGTTGTTCTGTTTCCAGGATTTTTGAATAGCGTGGGGGAGGTTGGTGGTTTGTGGAGTGGGTGTAGGATTAGGAGAAGACATTTGTGAGATTTTTAGTGATTGGAAGGGTGCTCTTGGATTAAGAGGTTTGGGAGGGGATCCTGTTGGGAAAATCACGTTGTGAAGGGCGTAGGAGGTGGAGGTTGAATCCGGGAGGTGTAGTATATAGTGAGCAGAAATGCCCGGTGTCGGGGTGAAGCTGTACAGTGTGTTCTTCAAGTTGCTGTTGAAGCAGCGGTTGTCCAACTCAGGAAATCCACATAACGAAGGATATGCGTTGATTCCGCTTGCATCAAATGTGTCCACTCCAGCGAATGCCGCATTTGTTGATGGTGTCGCCAGCAAGGATGTCAACATAGACCCCTTCACGTCCCTCTCTCTTCGCATTTTTCTTCCACAGTCTGCTCTTCCCAATCACTCCCGTGCTGTTTTCCTTGGCAAGGTGGACCATGATGAATTTGGATGGGATGGTCATAAGAACCAGCTGCAATTAGATGTGAGATCTTCAGATGGACAAGGAAATGCACATGAGCATGGGTACCAAGGTTATGTTCCATCAAATACTGGATCTATTCACAAGAAACTTCCTGTTATGCTCCAATTTCACGGTGGAGCTTTTATTACAGGGGCGAAGGATACTCTTGCGAATGATATATTCTGCAGAAGAATGGCGAAGGCTTGTAATGTGATCGTTATAGCAGTCGGGTACAGGCTTGCATCGGAGCATAAATGCCCCGCTGCGTACGAAGATGGGTTTGAAGCCTTGACTTGGCTAGCGAAGCAGGCCAATTTAGCGGAATGCAGTAAAAGTGCAACGCATGTTCCTGCGGGCTTCATGCACAAGGGGTCGGATTCGTACAAGGAGTTGGTAGACTCTTTTGGAGATTCAGCTTTGGAACCTTGGATTGCTGCTCATGGCGATATCACGAGGTATGATCTCTCGCACTCTTGTTTTATCCGTTTATCTTACAGGACGTATGAATCTTCAATGAATATGAATATGGACATGGTTGCAGTGAGTTGGTTTGGTTCTGATTTCTTTCTGCTCGTGTAACTGGCATTACAGGACGATATTATTGGGTGTAAGCTCTGGGGGAAATATTGCAGACCATGTCACTCGCATGGCAATTCGAGCTGCTAACTCCATAGAGCCCGTGAAAGTCGTTGCACAGGCGTTGATGTATCCGTTTTTCTTAGGAAAAGTTCAGACACGCTCAGAGATCAAGCTTGCCAACACCTACTTCTATGATAAAGCCTCGTGCTTGTTGGCCTGGAGGCTGTTTCTACCCGACGACGAGTTTGATTTGGACCATCCTGCAGTGAACCCTCTTAATTCGACCCGGGAGCCACCCCTAAAGCAAATGCCTCCTACACTCACTGTGGTTGCGGAGCTTGACTGGATGAAGGACAGGGCAATTGCTTATGCAGAAGCTTTGAGGAAAGCCGGAGTTGATGCGCCAGTGTTAGAGTACAAAGATGCAGTCCACGAGTTTGCTACTCTGGACTTGTTGGTGAAATCAAGACAAGCGGAGTCATGCGCCGAGGACATGGCCATTTGGATCAAGAAACAGATTTTGGCCAAAGGCACAGAGTTTTCGTATTAGTATATCATTAGTAGTTCAGTATAAATTCCTGCTCTGTAGTATATCAGAAACATTACGGCAACCTCAGGAGCAACGCCGACGGCACCTTGGATCCAACTCAGGCCCTCACATTTCGTGAAGGTTACCCTCCGAGATATGAATAGAGAAACTTTGTACGTAGATTGGTGAGAGGGAAGGTACCAAGGGTGTGCTCGTAAGGAACAGTGCCGTGAACGGCTTTCACAGCCAGCATATTATGATAAGCAGCTTCTGGTGTCTCTTGGTCTCTCCACAAGGAGGGCCTCGTTTTGCTCATTCGGTGGTGCCTGCTCAGTTTAGAGGATCAGATGCAGACCATGAGTCTGACGCCAGTGTGACATATAAATTAGCGTGCCCCAATTTGTATTGTGAGCTGCACATGCAGCGCTTTTAGACCAATTATAAAAAGTTCAACAGGAACGAGACCGTTTGCTTACCATGGAGTACTTCCCCCGGGTTGGCACTGAGCTAGATCATGGTAGGCTCAAGGCGGATACTGTATCTTACTCCTAGTTTTCTATTGAAAGAAAGGAAAGTACTGCCGGAGCTTCATGAAGTCTCCAGAGTGAAACGAGTGGCAGCAGTCCTTTGTTGACGAATATGACGCCTCTTTGTCCTGGAATTTCGCTTGGATTGGTTTGAACTTCGAACATTGGAACTCCATGCTCTCATGTTAGCTCCAAGTGCAAGTCTGTGATTGAGCAGCTAAACGTTGGAGCTACATCTACTATGTCACTGATGGTGTCCCACCTCAGCATATCCGAGTCGTTCACCTAAGTTGTGGCACGGTATCCAACTCAGTAAAATGAGTGTCGATTGCTGGTCCCTTATTCTCTCCTGGTGGGTCAGACCTAGCTGATGAGGATTCAGACAAAATAAACGAAAACTGTCATTCAGGGCTCCTCCGAGGAATGATGGATTTTGTTGTGGTTTGTTCTTTTTAATTTGTAGAATAATTTTTAAGGTGTCACCAAATCTTAAATCATATTTTTTGGTGGAAATAAACTATATGTTTACTTGATCGGTTTTAGTTGGCTTGTTCTTTTGCCTTGTAATCTAATGTAACAAAAATTGGAAGTAGCATTAACCATTTTATTCTCAAAGCCTTTTCTGGACAAATCTTGAGTGCAACTTTGTATAATTTAAAACAGTTTTCTAATAAACACACATGCTCTAATAGAGTGTAATTATCATTTTAATCAAGTAAGAATCTAGACATATCCAAATCTTGAAAAGCTGCAATTTTATAATTTTTTCTTGTAAAGTGGAAATAATTTTTTTTACTCAAGATACATACGTTTATATAGAATATAACTATTGATATTATTTATGGATGAAAACCTAAATAACATACATTACAGATAACAATATGTATCAAAACAATTTTTTTAGAAATCAATTAATGAAAGTAATATGAAATGATGTATTGAATGTGATTAATTCCTAGCTGCCTAGGTTAGTGATACTTGATGGGTGGTGTGGCAACCACTTTTAGGTTGATAGAGAAACTGTATATGTTCGATAAGTGAGAATATAGTGAGGACCCCTTAATTTTAAAACATCTGCTTTAGGAGTTACAAAAACATTCCAGTCTCTAAAGTTCCAACTATTCTCCAACAATCCAACCCAGATTAATTTTCTTAGATCAATAGACAAACTAATTCCAAAGCTTGCTGTACTCTACAACCTACACAATCACAAACCCATTCGTGTCCACCATCAAGTTAATTTCAAGTTCCAATGATCAACACAGATAACACAGAACGTGGGTGAGAAGCAAAAACCACCGCATTCTCCACATCCCAAGACAGCGTGTCCACAGACCCACCACTGCCATCGCACCACGCTGCAACAAAGTCCCCGAAATCTAGTCCATTTCTCCGAAATACTTCTCCAGATGACCACAGCCTCTGCTTTCGCAACATCCTCATCCTTTTGCTTGTCCAGATGTCATACGACATCAGATATGCTTACTTGTAAGCCTGCGCTTGCACCCTCATGTTCCCATAACTTTTATGAATGTTCAGGAGCCAGGCTCCACAGGAAAAGTCTTCACTTTGCTGCTCAGAAGTGTTGCAGTTCTGATCGAAGCTGGTGATTGATTTGAGGAAGAGAGTGAGGAGGTCTGAAAGATGGGGTCTCGGGAGGTGATGCTGGTGGTGGTGCTTGCGTGTGTGGCCTTGACGTTGGTGGAGAGTACGGCGGTGCCGGAGTCCGTGCTTCGGTTGTTTGGGGTTGGAGGGGATGTGAGAGGGGAGGCTTGTGGGCCGCAGGTGGACATTGAGACGCCGGCGTGTCAGGTTGTGGAGTCGCGGGGGAAGTACGAGCTTCGCAAGTACATGGACACTGAAGTGAGTAATGTGAACCTTTGGTGCTGAGGATTCAGGTCGTTTGGGGCAATTTCATGGATTTGCTTTAGGTTGTGTGAAGATGGTAGCTTTTGCTGTCTCTCTGGGGTTTCAACTGGTGAAATTCCCGAAACCTTATGGGCGGAGACATTGGTTGTTCAAGTTGTTGTTCAGTCAACTTTTTAAGAAATCCTTAGCTGTGAAAAACTATCTCAATCGAAGGTGTTTGTGTAGCATTATAAGAGTCTGGTATAATTGTAATGTAATAAGGATTGCATGGTCAAAGGTTTAGGTCCTCAATTGTCTCTTGGAACATTTTTTTCTTTCTTTCTAGGTTTTCAGGCAGCAATGAGGGTTTATGTTTCTGTTCGGTAATTTAAACGAAGTTCACCGAGTTGTAAAGCTGGTCTTTTGTATGTACTACGGTGGTCCTGAGTCCCTTGTGAGTGAGTGCTTATCGAATTGTGCCGAATATGTCGAGAGGGGTTTTTGCTCTGTTATCATTACATGGAAATTAGGACAAGGCTTATGTGAGGCAAATATAATGCTGATTTAAATGCGTGTTTAGTGAAGCGGTATTCACATGTGTTATTTTGGACAGATATGGGCGGAGACATTGGTTGCGAATTCCTCCTACGAAGGAGCAGCTTTCACAGGGTTTTACCGCTGCTTCAACTTCATTTCTGGCAAGAACTCCAAGAACATGAAGATCGAGATGACTGGTCCAGTGCACATCTCCCCTGCCCCGGATGCCAAAGGCTACAAAGTTGCATTCTTTGTGCCCAGCAGGTCAGAATTCATGGCACTATTTAATCAACGTATCTTTATGATTTCTTCCCTACAATCATCTCTTTCCAGAGCCTGTCACTAATTTATAATTTCCAACTTCCACTCTACTGTTCATAACTTCAATATCGGAATGTTCAATTTTATTCAATGGTGATCAATCAAAGCTCCCAAAAGAAACGCATCATAACTCCAAAACCACCCTTGATCATGGGAAACAACCATGTCCTTCTCATCCAACATCTACTTGTCACCTCAACAGCAACGAGCTGCATTGACATCATGTAATGTTTTTGGTTTAATTGGCAGGTTCAAGACAGTGAACGACTTGCCCACTCCAACAGACCCCAATGTCCATTTCTACCAACCCGGAGGGGCCCTGAAGGCCGTCATTGGTCCCTTCGGAGGATTTCCCACAGACAAAGACTACGAAGCCAAGTTTGCGGAGCTGAAGAAGGCGTTGGACAAGGACAGTCTCAAGTACGATGAGTCCACCGTTGTCTATGCCGGGTACAGCAGCCCCTTCCAGTTCCGGGGACGGCAGCAGGAGGTTCATGTCAACATTGTGCCACTCTAGAGTTTTGGTTGACAGCTTATCAGCTTTGTTCGGAGGCTCTCCGTGCACAGATATGAACATGTTTTGTGCTCTCTTTGGGTTGGTTTTTAAGGACATTTCTGTTGGTTGAGTTTTGAATGTGGATAAGTAAAGAGTAGATGCTATCAGATATGAGGTTTATACCTTTTTTTTGTCTATGTAGAAATCGTTGATGTGTAGACTGAACTTCGAAGGATAATATAGGTATTTGTGAGGTCATTAGACTTGTTTCTGTTAGAAAGCGCGTGAAACTTGATTATTTTAGGAAACTTTGGAACGTTAGTATAATAGAAGGAATTGTATGTTTGAAAGCTTATTAGACTTTTGGTTATCACTATGCAAAGAAGATATTATTGTTTCAGTAAATGGATGAATATTAAAATAATTTTAGGATTTTTTTTTTTTTTTCTTTTTCTTTTTCTTCAGGAATATTTATATTGATACAATAGAATGAAAATAAAGTATATCATTTATACATTATCTGTACAGTTATTTGATAGTTTAACTAATTGTAACCGTTATATAACATTTTAACACATTCTCTATTACTAATATAAAGTGTTCAATATCTAGGCTTATGAATTATTAATCATATATGTGTATATCCAATAATATGTAAATGTTGTAAATTACGTGACATTCACAATTCCATTAAAATTTGTTCACATGAAAAAGATCGGAATCAAGTTGATTGAAAAGTATACATACAATTAAAAAAAAAATGGTAACTACATCAATCTTTGTTGAATGATTAAAATTACAATTTTTGTCTTTGCAGATTGTTTTTATTTTTGATTGGTAAAAATCACAAGCTGTACCATATATGAAGAACTTGTTGAAGCAGGATGTCAAGAATATCATTAGTTTGTGAAGTAATAAAACTTTTCTTAAGAGTAGAACTCTTTTGGCTAATTTCTTGTTTCTATGTTGAAAAATCCACCATATTGTTTTTCTTTTGAAATTTTCTGATTATAGATATGTATATGAAGAAAATGATTGGCGCAAAACATCGTTTTATTATTCTTCTCTCTAAAAAGTCATTAAAATAGTTCATTAATCTTTTGGTCCTCAAAGAACTTGAAGGGTTGAAAATTTCTTGTTAAATGTACATTGTAACATAGTTTGTTTCCGCAAGAATGTATTAATAGAATTTATTGAACTAAAGTCTCTTACTAAGTCAATATTATTCATTGATCTTTGGATTATTCATTGTATACTTCCATCAAATAGGTCATATTTTCCTCTTCAATATTAATCATTTTAATTTTTTGCTGCATCCTTCTAGCACCATTAACATTTGACAATCAATGAACTAATGCTTTCTTCTATAATGTTGTTTAATCCTTTAGAGCTTTATTGACGCTATGTTAGTTGTTTTCAATGCTCATAGTGGTGTAGAGCAAAATCAATAGGAAACTAAGGTTCTTGCATTGAACTACAAATCTAAAATCAAATGGATCCATTCTTGTTGGAATCGGAATTAGTTGGCATCTTCAATGATTTTATAAGTTAACATGGGGAATACATTTTCCAAAAGATATATACGAGAATACTAAAGGACGGGCCTAATACAATGAGCTGGCATTTGGCCACCTCATGATCTACATTAAGCTTAGATATGGAGATTGCGTGATGATTCTATTAATTGTTGCCGCGGAGCACAAACTTCTTGATAAAGGCAACGTTATACCAACGACTCTTTCAGACGTTCTTTGTTGCTTGTGGAATCTAAGGCTGTGTTTGAGAGGTTTGAAAGTGGGCACCACAAATTTTGACTACAATGTAGTTTAAGCTTTGGATGTATTGTTGTTTAGGGGTCTAATTTTTCCACTTATCTTGCAATCAAAGAACTCTAAAGATACAATCTTGAAGAGTATTGCAAGTGAAGAGGGAAGTACAATTTGAGAGAATGGAACTTGAAGCGCTTGAGGGTTTGAAGGATGATCAAGAAGAGTGGCATGATGCCCAAAAGGCTGGATTAATGTCGCATGGGGAGGAGCACAATAAAGTGGACCAAAAAATGTGCTTAGCTATTTGTGAGTTTTAGCCTTTTTGCAAAAAATGCGCAAAAGTGATGAAAAGATGTTATTGAAGTCAATTTGTTTTTGCTAATATAGATTCCCAACTTGTTTTTCTATAACTTAGAAAACTTCTGTGCAAAGTAGACACTTTAAAGTTATTGTATGAGGGCTTCAAATCCAAGCAAAGTGAATGCAGTCATTTGAAAAAGTCGCTAGGAAGGAACAAAAAACTATCTAAAAATCACTTTTGAAGAAGTGGTGCCTTCTATATGTTTGAGAGGTATTCTAAAATAGTCAATTCATATACTCAATAATTGGTTTAGGGTTCTAAAAGTACTTAAGACGGTCATTTTTGCGGTACTTTTTGTGAGTTTTTTTTCACCAAACATTGTTTTATAAATTGAAAAAAACATCTTCTAAAGACAATAGAGGCCACCAAATGAAGAAATTAAGACTTTGGAAAAGTTCATTTTCATGATTTAGAACTAGTAGTCAAATTAAGTTTCAATTGAACATGTTCTCTTAAAGTAAACATGTGCGAGATAATTTAGGTCGCCCGTAAAAGTGACTAAAATGCTCAAAAACTACATCAAAATGCTCAAAATCAGATTTGAGCTTTGAAAAACTACACACTTTATGTTCACTTCCCAGTGATCACGTGTTGCACTTTGTGGTCCACTTTATAGTGCTCTCCTCCGTAGTTAAAAGGTCATACAAAACCGTTTTTTCCAACTATAACCACATCTAAGGAATCGATTTACAATTTGGGAATTGTGATATTATTTATAATATTTAACCATATGAATGTGAACATATCGTAATCAAACAAGTGGCAATTAAACCTTGGTAAGATCAGACTGTCATGTTGGAAAATTATAGTGTACAGGCCTTTGAAGTATGAAATTTACATTCAAAAATGAGATTTTGAAGGACCTTATGAGACTTTGAGTCGAACGAGTTTGGATCAAATTTCCAAAAATGAAATTAGCAGGGTTCAACAATGATCTATGTCAACACCTCTCCTTTGCAATCTTTTGGATCAAGAAGATGCTCACACACAATTAATGTTAATTCTATAAGTGGGTGTGACTTATTGATATACGATTGGGACAAAGAATTACATGTCAGAAAGTAAAAGAAGTTGATATGGAAAAGATCAAAGTACATAAACATATGGAAGATAAACTTGAAGTCTAGAAACAAAAAGAAAAAAAACAGAACAACACAAGATGATAAAATTTTAAAGCTGGGGACTAAAAAATATTTGTAAACATTTTTAGTATTTTCAAGTATTTACATAATTTTTGGATTTCATTCATTGGTAATCTGATAATTGTACAACTCCAAATTGAAATTTTATTATTATGGAAGATGCGTGTTTTGATTCCGATATCTGAACGTCAAAATTCAACTTCCAATTCTATACTGCATTAGAGGAAGATTGGGGTCTCCAATGGGCCTTTGGTCGGAATCCGTGCCTGAAAATTAGGCCATGCCCGTGCACTTTACCTGCTGGCACCAATGGTGCCAGCAGGTCGCCAAATGCTGCCAGCAGTGCGAGCAGTTGGCATTTGAGGGGTCCAGCCAATCGCTTCCCTTCTCCACCCCACCCCACCCCACCCCCCCATTGGACAATACAAGCAGTAATGACACTGTCACCGACCGTGTGCTCACTGCTGTCACCCCATTGGACAGTACCGGATCCTGTTGTCAGCGGATCCTTTTGTCAGCGAATCCTGTTGTCAGCGGGGCAAATTTTGTTGTCAGCGGGCAGGATATCGACCAATGAGATTTCGAAGAGAAGTGTCAGCGGGCAGGAAGCTCACCTAATCCGCGCTGTCTTACAAGGCCCATAGGAGACCTGATTTTTCCCCTAATGATTGTCCATTGTTATCATGTTGTACACAGGCGTTCAGGTTGTCCGTGTCTTTCGCTGCCTGGTACTGTACTGTAAGGTACAGCAGTACAGTACAATGTTTTACAATAATACTATAATCCAGTTTGACTGCATAATCATATTTCAAATTGATCAATACTCCACATCACTCTTCGACTATATCATACCATATGATATTCTCATGCCATATAATGACTTCATACAATATGATAACTGCATACAACATAATATCTTCATACCATATAATGACTTCATATATGATAACTTGACATTCCAACGAAGACCTCGAGGAGGCTGAGTCAAACCTCCAATCTGAATTTCTGGCCGCTTGAGAGAAAGTTTAATCCGACATCTAATATTCAACGGCATTCTCAGAAAGTCTGTGACAGATGTGGAGCACCTGGTTCATAGAAGTGATGCTCACTTCACTCGTGCAAACTTTTCAACGAAATTCAGATTGCATCACAAGCTGAGTCATCAGAATTGCTCAAAATTCTTTGAAGTCCGTGTGAGTTCACAATATCTATTGCACATCTGGCGTTTGGCACACTTCCAGTGAATTGTTAATTCACATCTTTGGTCGAAGAAATCATACCCCATGTTAGAATATACTGTAACCGCATCCCGAACTGTACTTTGTAGTACAACGTCGATAGTACAAGATGATGAGTAGGCTTGCGTGTGACTACGAGTAGCAGATTCTCGCTTCGGGGGGGAGCTGGACGAGGAGAACATCTATGTTAAAGTTCCTGTGCTGCTGTTCATAAAGCCAAATTTTGTCCAAAGACCTGTGTTATATCTGATTGCACTAGAAACATATTTCTGTGGTAAGATCAGTCCAACACAAGCATCCGCTGCTTTGGTGAACATCATCATCGCGCGCTGCTAACTGAACTATGGTACTCCTGTCAAAGTGAAGAGATTGCAGTGCACAAGTTCTCTGGATTGTGGGGAGTAAATGGCTTGATCGAGTGTCTGTGCCTACTGAGCGTTGTATCTGGGTGAGTGTCTGCTAGAGTCCTCTTCGGACACGAAACTCCACCTTCCTCGCAGCCATGATGGGGACTACGACTAGTGCCAGAGGAGTCCGTTTGGGCGGTGGGCTGCAGTTACTGGGCTGTCGGCGACTCCACATCACTCTTCTCTTCCTTGTGAGCACCCAGCTCGTTGGCCTTTACTGCATCCCTGCTAATGCCCAAGCACCAGCCCCTCAACCCGATCCCACCAAGCAAAACTTCACAATCTTCAAGCAATATGAAGGTATCACTCGTAAACTGCTTCTGAACTCACATTTACACTCGATCATTATTTGAATTACTGCATCGCCAAAAATGGACTCCGTTTACAGAATAATCACACTAATCGTTGTATTGGCGGAGTTGCAACATTTTGCGCCGTGCTATAGTGTGAGAAATATAGTGTGCACAGACAGTGCTCTTTCAATAGCCTGGGTCCTACTGGCGCTGATATTTCGTTATTACACGTAATACACGTCAATTCGTCAAAATTAATGTATAATAGTGATAATTTTGTATCATGATCAGTTCTCCAGCGATTGAGGAATATGAGTTCTCTGCGTGAAGTACGCGATCGGTAAGTACTAGCCAAAGGGTTATCCGCCCCCAGTTGTAGAAGTGCTCGTAAGCACAAGTTAAATATTCTGGTCATTATGTGAATTAAGTTTGGTCTTAGTCGTAATTGTTAACTGAGATGGGAGTGAGATTTTCATTCTGAAGGGCTGCTAACCAACCACATATTATGACCGGATGAAGGTGTATATGATTTTATGTACCATTTTACTGAAGCGGTATATGTACTAGATAATGGAGGTGAGGTCCCCTGCTACCGGTAGTAGCGGGGAGACCTCGCATGGCGGAGCCGCGTAGCGGCGACGGCGCGAGGTCGACCGGCTACCACCGGTCACAGGGGACCTCACCTCCATTATCGTACGTAGTTCCGGGAGGGCTGGTCTCGCGGACAGCTGGTCTGCCTTGTGTCTGCATTGATCTCATATTTTTTGGTCCTCTTTCCTGTTGATCTCATATTTTTTGGTCCTCTTTCCTGTTGATCTCATATTCTTTGGTCCTCTATGCGATGAGACACTTCTACCTTGTGATGGTTAACCTGCTCTCAACCAATCAGGAGTCGAATACTTTGCGAGACCAGCCCTCACGGCAACTACAGTTTAGTATGCATAGATATTGATTGAACGGTCAAACCCTGCATCCCGGCCCCAGGAGGTGGGCATTTAGAGGCACACGGTAATGACTAACTTAAATGAGAGAAGACACTTATGGTTGAGAAACTCAAGCCCGCCTGTTTTGCAGCGAATGCTTTGAACTCCATCCGACAAAACTGGACTCAGCAGAACGAGGAGTTGTCCCGCGTTCTCAACTGGAACACGCGGTACCCACACCCTTGCTATGCCATTGCCTATGCCACGATTAGTAATAATTCGCAATACGAAGGAGCATGGCGTGGAGTTCTTTGCACTCCAATACTTCGAACCTCAAATGTTACGGGCGATTACTATGACGTATCTGTGACAACCTTGCAGTGAGTGGCATCTTTCTTGCTGACATGACATGACATAGTTACAAGACTTCCACATGAAGTGAGAATCACAATTGTGATAGATGCAGGATCAATCTTTCCAGATTGCTTGGTGATGTATTTTCCATGTATACCGAAGACACGCAATAATCCAAGTTATAAATCTAAATTTTGGAACAAATCGAACAGAGACCTCCATTGGAAAAGGTGGAAAAGCAGAGGACTTTTCTCACACGTACCTGTTTCTTATCAAACTTCCTTGCAGATTATTTGGGAGCAATTCTAGCTGCGGTTCCGACGCAGTAATAAGTACTGACTATCCCGCACAGTGTGACTTCACGGGGATAAAAGGAGTACTTCCTCCTGAGATCGGCAATCTGACAAACCTGCAGATTTTGTAAGTTCTTCTTTCTTTCTCTCTCTTCCGAAACAAAGTAGCCACTTGATTGCGAAGAAATAAAAAAGGAACACAAGAACCGAGTGACCAGGTCCGCGGCGATGAATCTTTGTAAGTGCCATTCTCGTCTTTGAGCTACCCTTCGCTCAGAGAGATATTCTATCACTGCATGATTTGTGCTACTTCCCAACTGAAATATTGCAGATGGCTACCTCATAATCGGGAGCTAACGGGACCAGTGCCAATTGAGATCTGGAAACTGCCCAACCTTGAGATAATGTAAGTGAAACGTCCAACTTATTTCGCCTGGTGTGAGGGATTTTAATGATCAGTTTGTGTCTGTTATTGGGAGACTGGAAGGGAGTTACCATGCTTCAGAATGTACAGTTTATCATGCTTCTCCTATTCTAATCCGGGTTCCTAGATCGTGGAGAGGAGCTCCAATTGGTAGTTGCAATAAAGTGTTTTGATTCGTGCTTCGAACCATAATTTCTTCTGTTTTATGCATTTGAAAAAAGCTTTATTGCTGAACATAGTGCATTTCAACCAAACCAGAGTCAAACATGTATCGATCTTTTGAACATGTTTCATGTGAACTAGATTAGGTATGACAACATCGTGGGCTGAAATTGCAGCAGGTTGAGCAACAACGCTTTGATCGGTACACTGCCGAGCTCAGATGATTTTAACACTTCGTCAAATTTGCGAAGGATGTAAGATGAGTCCAGACTTTGGTTGTTTTTGACTGAACTGATCAAGCCCACGTTTCAAAACATTTGTTCTCACTAGTTTGCAGGGTACAGAGTGTGCCAAACTAGGAATCTCTGCGTTGTTGCTCTTAACTTATGAGTTCGGTAATTTGTATTACTGTACTGAAATCCTATCGTGGTACTAAATCGGCTTTGATGCCTGCATATTAGACGGCTCAACAACAACAATTTCAGTGGGAGTCTCAGAGTGAGCTCTGAAGGGACTCTCTTCAGTTCGTCTCTTTTTTATCTGTGAGTTTATCCCTTGCCAATGAATTCCCAAGTCATCTGATCGGTATGTTACGAAGAGCTAACCATGAAATGAGAGTCTAGGTGTTCAACAATCATATCTATTTCATTTTCTGGTCAGTTTGCTAATTGAACCAAATGCGTTCACAAGGTTTGTTTACAAGGATCCCAGGTAAGCCCCTCATAGTTTAATATTAGAAATAGAATATCTTCATCCATTCGCTGCAGTAACTTGTGAGACACTGATGGCCTCTTGTTAACGAGGTGGTGCTGATAATCACCTCTTCTTGGTTAAGTTTACATACTGTCAATTTTAACAATCTTCGGATCAAATACATCTGATCGCGTAACTAAATTACATCTGATCTGTAGTACCGTAGTTGGGTCATTCAAAAGTAATCCTAAAAAGAAGAAAATGAGATTTGGAAAATCCTGAGGATCAATAAATTGGAAGCTTATTTTTAGTGATATTTATTTATTTTGAAGCTATTTGAGATTCTTAGTGTAATTTTTGTAATTTCTTGAAAATCAATGAAATTGCTTCTTGGAAGTCGAACCTTGTTTTTATTAAAGACATAAATATGCTTTCGGTGCTGGACATTCTAACTATGGCTTTAAATCGTAACCAGCTTTTTTACTTCCGTGCTTGTTTAAGGATTATTTAAGTTAGTATAATATCATTGTGAACGTTAAAACTAAAATTATTGTGTCTTGACTGTGTATTTTGTACAGAGACCTGGGCTATAATCAACTGAATGGAACAGTGGATTTTCAAGGACTCAATGCCAATCATAGTGATAGACTTTACTCTTTGTAAGAACTTTCTTGTTCAGAATCAAACTTTGGGTGAATTTCAATCTTCTCTCAGACTCTCAAGACCATCTAGGATCTCAGTATCAGTGTAAATTTTTAAACCACCTAGGAAGTAACTTAGTCAGCTTAGCCATATTGATCTAAATCTTACTTGTGAGTCCTGACTTTGAGATTTTGTTTGTGGATGTTCAGATTGCTGAACAATAATAACTTCAGTGGGACATTCTCCACTGGTCCCTATTTGAATCCAGAGACCCTCGATTTGTCCAACAATGCCTTCACTAACATCAAGTTTGCAAATTACACTGGCAACACTTCCTTTAATGGCAGTACTGCATACATGCCCTCTTTAAAGAGATTGTGAGTTTCTACTTCCTCTGATGGCTATTTTCTCAAATCTTAATATGATGAAAATCTGGGTTCCCAAGCTAGCAAGGAAGAGGCTCCCATACACTACAGTATTTGGAGAATATCAGCTTCAATGGGCTACTTTGTTGACAACAGGCAGATTCAAATTCACTATATAATTCTCTGATTTTTCAGTCACATGGGCCACTAACTTAATTTCCAGCTTCTGTACTAAACATTTTTTCTGTCAACAGGGATGTCAGCAACAACCAATTGAGCGGACCATTTCCTGCAGAATTTCTGATAGCCCGCCCAATGCGCTTGTGAGAACATGCTCTGCCATTCAAAAGTCATGTTCTGCTTTCTTTGTGTATGCACATCTTGTGATTACAATCACCAGTACTTTTGTATGATTCTTTAGAACCAAATTTTAAAATCTATTTTAAATTTATTTGACCAAAATTTTATTAAGAATCTGATTGAAAGTTACTAAATCACTAAGTATAACTGTTTGATTATTTTTTACATGCACTTTTAAACTCATTTTTAAATACATTTCCCTTCAAAACAAATTAACTCAGGAAGAATATCGATGAACTTGGAATGTATCATTTGGGAAATAAATTTTCTGTAATTGTATATGAATTGAGGGAATTGCAGCAATTGTTTGCTCTTAAACTATCATTAACCATGAACAATGGATGTGCAGAGATGTAAGCAGGAACAAATATTCAGGATTACTGGACTTTCGAGGCCTGGATAATATCAGTTTAAATCTAAATTCTACTAGCATGTAAGATGTACACCCCATTCAGTACAACCAACAATTATTGTTTGTAGCTGTATTGTCTAAAATCAACCTTTTTTAGTGATTTTAATATAAATGATACAGTAAAATATTCAAATATAATTTTATTACCAAGTATATCTGATATGTATCTTCTTAAATTCTAAAGTAGCCTAGATAAATAAAATTTGATAACATTTGTCCTCTTAAAAGATAATAGTACATGTTACTTTAGAATATAATTATGTATAATTTAAAAATGATTATAATATTTCTGGTGACTTTTTCATTAAATCATTTGATACAAAAAATTATGATAAATAAAAGAAAATAAAGATAAACTAAAATCAAAAGACAATAAGGAAAAAAAAAGTTGAAAGAAATGAATGATGTTAATATTTCATCATCAAAAACATATGCTTAATATTGTATAGATGATTCTCATTGTGGTTGTGTATGTAATGTAGATTTGAGTTAAGCTTGAATATATCATTTTGTGCTTGAAAATTCACTAATTACACCTCTCTCTCTCTCTTGAATTTTCAGGAATTTTAGCAAGAACAATTTTGATGGATCATTTTACTCTGGTCATTTCTTCAATCCTGTAGAACTGGATTTATCCAACAACAACTTCAGGAATATCAGTTTTGACGTCTACAATGGGACAACTGATGTCTACATGCCATCACTAGAATCTTTGTGGGTTCAAAATCATTTTTTATTTGAAATGATGTTCAATGAAAAAGCCTGGAAATGTTATTGATGAATATGTCTAGTATTGCTAACATTTGGCTTGTATTGAATGGTTTATCAGATATATCCAAAGCAACATCTTAAGTGGGCTGCAACTTCCATATTTAAATTCAGAGATGTCAATGCTTAAAATTTTGTAAGTGTATTCGTTGATCATTTTGGGCAAATTTATTTTTTGGTGCACTGTTTTTTTATTTCAATTTGTTGATATAGTACCACTCCTGTTCATATGTATTGCCACAACAGAATTTACTAGGTAATGCACTATTTTCACTGTACCATGAAAACCCTTAATTATAATTATTTCCATACCAAACTTTTTCTACTCCATCATGCAAGACTACAATTAAATTGATTTATGTAGATTGATTTATAACTTGCATTGGCAAACTATTGAAATGTTTTTGGTATTAAAATTTTATTATTATTTTAGAAGTACAATAAAGACTGATATTAAACCTGATACAAAAAAATAACATTGCTAATGTTGGCTTGTATTGTATCTTTGTTTAGGAACATGGAAAACAACACGTTTGATGGAGAGTTTCCAGAGCAACTTTTGAAGGCACCTGCTCTACATACTTTGTAAGTTAGTGCATTAGAACTCTATTGAGACAATGTTTTATAAATTTTCATTTTTTCTACATTGGATATATAAATTTAAAATAATAAACCCATTATTAAGTGTTATATATATATATATATATATATATATATATCCTTAGGTTGCTTTACACAGATGAACGTGGGAAACTAGAGTTGTAAGATGCTGACCATTCATATTGTCACATCTCACAGACATGCTGGTCACAATCAGTATAGCTTATTAAAACTTCCAGACATGCAAATTCAAAATTTCAGCATCTATGGAGGGGTATTCTTGACAAACAACATTTTTGGAGACATCCAAATTGCTACTCAAGGACCCTACTCTGGGAACAACCTTCAGTATTCAAACTACCTTTTGTAAGTTTGCACATAAACTTCTTCAAAATTTCTTTCATAACAGGCTTGATTTTTCTTATTTTAAGCTCCTTGGTTTTTCTACAAGTTTTTCTACAAGAAACAGTAGTTTGTTTTCCGTACACCTTGTTCTAATATTTGATCTTGTATGATTATGCTGTGTGGCTTTGACAGTCTTGGGAGCAATCCTTATTGCAACAATGTCAACAGCGTGCTTCTTTCTCGTATTTGCCGCATGAATCCAGACGAAGCAACTCTTTTACTAAATGGTATGACTTCTGTGCTTATTGCATTTGTTCGAACAATAGAAAAAGTCTAAGTTTTTTTTAATTTTTTTTTTTTTTAAATTTTTTTTTTCAATCAATTTTTGTAGAAAAGTTGGTTCACTGAAACATATTTTGCTGATCATTCCAGGGTAATGTTGTGTTCATGAAAGATGGTAAATTCAAAGTATATACAGCAAATACATTAGGAAATTAATTTATGAAAAATGATAATAAGTTGACTTGAAACATTGTATAAAATTAGAATTATATATTTTCGTTTCATTTGACTGCACTCTAAGATGAGGCAATATAGAATTGTCTTTCGATAGGCAACTTTTGATATGTTTTTATATCAATTTGGGTCAATTGTATATCATACAATTTGAATTTGAAATAACTAATACAAACTTTTATGTATTGAAACAGATGCCCAAAAGCTTTCCACAAAAACCAAGATTATTATTGGAACATCAACATCGACTGTTGGTATAATACTATTGATTACAGCTTTATATGTGTGGAGATTGATGAGTAGAGTCCAATCTCTTGGCATCATTCTAAAAGGTGGGATTGTATCACTTTTCCTTGGATCAAATTGTTCTAGCACTAAATATATTAATAATTTAAGACGTCATAACTAATCAAATACAATAGAAAGTACACGTTTCATGTAATTGTTTGTATTTTTAACAAGGTTGAAGCATTTACAATGCCAATGGTCTTTAAATCACTATTTAAATCACTATGTAGGTGTCAATGTTTTGAGATGGCTAATTAGTCAATGTTTGAACTAGTTTTAGATAAATATGCTACGTAACTTGTTGAATCAACCACAATGAAAATAGTAATCATTTTATTTGAACATGTAAAGATTTATTTATTATCTATATTTAGGTATTATATACAATTATCTATATTCATGTATTATATACAATGAATTTGACATGTGCAAATTTGGCAATATCAGAATTTGAAAAAAAAGAAGTGAAACCAAATTTATACTCCTACAAAGAGATAAAATTGGCAACAAAAAACTTTGACAAAAGAAATAAAGTTGGAGAAGGCGGTTTTGGTGTTGTATACAAGGTACTATACATCAATGTATATTTATTTATTTATGAATATTATAATTTCCTTTGCACTTTGAGTTTTGAACTGAATTTTTTAAACTCTAGGCTCTATGTGAAGAGAAGGATTTTACATTTTAAACTAATTATTGTTAATATAATAATCTATTCTTGAATACTAGTAAAATTGATTTTATTTCATTTCTAAAAAACTATTCTATTTTCTAAAATCTATAAGTATTTTGAAACATGTTTCCAAACATTTTTTCTTGATTTATAACTAAAAACTTGTTTGTTGTTGCATACGTTTTCATATTTCAAGTTTGAAGATCCATTTTTATTTTTATTTTTAATTTATTTTTTCTTAATCAAATGTTACTGTAGAAATAGCTAGTTTCATCTCAAATTGTATAATGTGAAAACAAAGAATTCTTGTTTTGGCTGTAAAACATATAAAATACATCTGAAGTATTAATGTGATTTTTATTACAGATTTAATTATAAACATATCCATTTGAGAAGCATATATCTTGTAGTCATTTGCTTTCTAGAGTTTTCTTTGAAAAAAAATTAAAGATTTCTAGAAAACTAAATTATATTTGGAAAAAATAATCACAAAAGATTTTACTTAAAGATTTATTTCTATGTACTGTACATCTCTGTTTCATTGGAAAACTATGATTGAAAATTTAAAAAATTATTTATTATATTTTCTATTAATAACTTATATCAAACAAATTATAGAATTTATTTCCTTGATGGATCTTCCACAGTTCAAAGCAAATTACATGCAATGTACAGTACAGATTGACAATCTTGAAACGGTGTTAAGATTGACAATTTATATACTGAAAATTTTAATTGATATTTGAGGTGAGTTTTTTCCTCTTTAATTAAACTAACAGAAACTTTCATTTGTTTATCCCAGGGAGAACTTTTGGATGGAACAGTCGTGGCTGTGAAGAAATTGACAATGTCATCAAGCCAAATGCTTTCTGAATTTTTGAATGAAATTGTTGTCATCTCCGGATTAAAACATCGCAACCTCGTAAAGTTGAAAGGCTGTTGTCTTGGAGATGGTGACCAACGTATGTTGGTGTTTGAATACGTGGAAAACAAAAATCTTGCAGAGGCATTGTCATTCCATGGTATGACCTACTTTTCATCACATACACATTCTTTTATATTTCATTGAATTTTGAATGAAAGATCATGGGAAAGATGATGGATGGAAGTATTGTTATGGTAAAAACAAGTACATGTTAAGAAATCCATACATACTAGACTTACTATTTTACAAGAAGATTTACATTTGAATCTCTTCAAATTTTATATAAATGGACTTACATTCAAGATTTATCTTGGTTTTACTTGCAGGTAACATTCTAGAGAACTTTGAACCTCCACATTTGGATTGGGCAGCTCGTTTCAACATCATTGTAGGTATTGCAAGAGGACTTTTATACCTCCACGAGGACTCACAATCACCGGTCATTCATCGAGATATTAAACCAACCAACATTCTCTTGGACAAAGATTACAATGCCAAAATTGCAGATTTTGGTCTGGCCTATCTTTTTCCAACTCTCAACACTGAAGAGACTCACTTGACCTTGGAGCAAGTTGCGGGAACGAGGTAGATGTTTTAAATTTTGCAAATTTTTCAATCAAGTATTGATTTGATAAACTATACTAAATGAATATATAAAAATCCGAAATAATACTATTGAACATGTTATTTTTAACTTCTGATGCTTGGGGTTGCATTTAATATAAACAAATTTTAATTTTATTATATTAAGATTTTGTATTATTAAGATTTTAATATTATATTGTATTTTAAATTTATTTTATTCTGATGAAAATTTAAAACAGGTTATTAAATGTGTTTTCAAATATGAAATTTTCATTCTAAACTCTAGGACTTTGGTGCAAAAAAATATTTAAAATTACTTACCCATGATATATGTCTTTTAAGAGATATTTAAAAACAAGGAACTTGCCTGCATTAA
The DNA here is from genome assembly GCA_014871385.1 of Ceratodon purpureus. Taxonomy (NCBI): domain Eukaryota; kingdom Viridiplantae; phylum Streptophyta; class Bryopsida; order Pseudoditrichales; family Ditrichaceae; genus Ceratodon; species Ceratodon purpureus. The sequence continues at coordinate 16,559,271 of CM026427.1, forward strand.
TAACCTCGTATTTAGTATGGTAAATTTTGACATTATATTTTGGCAATAAAAGATATGTATTAACATATGATACGATGTAACTGTATTAATAATAAATGTGCATTTTAATTAAATTATTGTTCATAAATCCGAAATTATTTGATGTAAAACTTATAGTTTACTGTTTGTTTCTTGGCTTGAAGAGGATATTGCTCTCCTGAGTATGCGCAACATGGCCACGTATCAACAGCACTTGATGTGTATAGTTTTGGTATTTTGATCTTGGAGATCATAAGTGGCAGAAAAAATATTGATCTTCAAAAATCAGAAGAAGAAGTTTATTTGCATGATTGGGTACGTATTCGTACTTATTTGCATAAATATATATTTTGATTTTCATTACTATGATGTCCATGTATACTTTTTTAGTCTAATCTGTTTTCTGTATACATATGTTTTGATCTTACATCCAAGTTCAACATTAAAAATCTTTCTTATGTGTGTTTTTAATTTTCAAATTATTTTTAATTTTGAATCATCTAAATGTATACAAAATTTATTTTTACTAGTAGAATCAAATTAATTCAAATAATTATATATCAACATAATTTTGATTTATTTTTACCATATGTAGACATTCTACACTTTTGATGAATGATGTTTATTGATAAATTTGACTTGTGTGATCATTGTAGGCTTGGAAACTATTTGAAGCACAAGTGACAACTACACTCATTGATTCCAGGATGAAACACTCTTCCTCTGATTTGGAAGCTATAACACGTGTCATAACCGTGGCATTGGCATGTGTGCAATACAAAGCCGCAAAGCGTCCAAAGATGCATGATGTTGTACCTATGATATTAGGCAATATGCCAATAGCTGATCTTTATAAAACTGTTGAGAATCAAAGAGTACTTGAAGGTGTTGTTTCAAGCTCTAACATAACAAGATCCGACACATCATCTTCTCTTTGGGAAAATGATCATCCTCGTATAGACGAGTATAGTTTATTAAGTAACATTCATGAGATTGAATTGACCACAAGAAGTTGATGTTGATTAGTTTATATTATATATTGAACTTAGCATAAAAGATATTGTAGAGATATAAAGTATGCAAGTATTTTGTTCAATCTTCTATATATATTCAATTTTAATGTATTACAAATAGCTTTTAAATCAATAGTTCAAGGTGGTCACACCATTTGGTAACTACAACAATTGATTGTGATTTATTAATCAACATAGTGTGCAGAAAGAGTTCTCTGGCAAATGCGAAATTTGAGTTTTCTGCATGAAGTTCACAATCCTAAGGATTATCCGCAGTTATAGAAATGCTCGTACGTACAAACTGTACGTTCTGGTCATTACAAAAATTCAGGATTAGAATGTTGCATTTGGGACCCGCGGCCATGGATGTCACTCATGCGCGCATATGAATTGCCTTTGAATGTGCTGGGTATGAACATTTGAGGGGTGGCCATGGCCGGGTCCCGAATGACGCATGTGTCCCTGAATGAGTTTTTGCCTTCTTGAGATTAGTCGTAACTGAGATGGGACTGAGATTTTGATTCTGAAATGCTGCTAATCAATGTCATTTATGGCGGATTGAGGTTTACTGAAGCTGTATATAGTTTAAATAGCATGAAGACATAGTGAACGGCCGATTCCTGCTTCCCGGCACCAGGAAGACTAAAGGTGACTGAAAGAAAGAAATCACTCATGGTTGAGAATCTCAAGCCTGTTTGAACACTGTTTGCAGCGAATGCTCTGAACTCCATACGCCAGAAACATTGCACAGAACGAAGAGTTGTCCCGCGTTCTCAACTGGACTGCATCGTACCAACACCCTTGCAATGTCAGTGCCTATACCGCGATTGATATGGGCTCTTCTTACGAAGGGGCTTGGCCTGGTGTTAGCTGCAATCCAATACTGCGAACCTCGAATGTCACGGGCAATTACTATGACGTATCTGTGATAGCCTTGCAGTCAGTAACATCTTTTTTTTTATTTTTTTTAATTTTTTTGAAGCAAAAGAAGAAATCCATTGCAATAAAAATAGAAGTACAAGCCCACATCGGGGAGGTAGTCTTTTCTGAGTGGGTGGTTTAGGGTGTGTGAAGGCATTATCTAGGCTGATTCTCCTGTATTGTACGCCACATGGGTGGAGCTGTAAGGGACAAAAAACTGACGGAACCTGAGTCACTGATGAACATTTGATCCCAACTGCCACAGTTGAAGCCATACTCACTGATTTTCCTTTTATTTATTTTTTGCTTTATACACTGAATATTTTAATTAAATAATTTAATGATAAATTTTATAATGAAAATATTTAAAAATTAACGTTTAGAAATTTAACTATTACATTTGGGATTTACTGAAAATGATAAATACTTTGATTAATTGGGTCAAGTGATTATTTAATGATAAATGATTATGTATAAATGGTTTTTTGCATCCTGATTCTTGGTTTTTGATAATTTAGAGTTTTATTTATTTTTAACATTATATGGATGATAAAGTAAGGGCTATAAAACCCAAAATTCAATAAGATCAACCCTAGCTACCCCGCTATCGTTGTTTTGAGTGAACCCTAAAATTACTTAACGGGCAAAGGGTCTTACCGGACCCATTGCTCTTATTCAAACCCTTCATGCTCCGCTCGATGGGTTTGAAAGGCCTTATATTTTGCTTTTTAATTCTTTAGTTTCGATAATTTTGAGTTTTATTTATTTTTAACATATTTGGATGATAAAATAGGGACTTAACGGGCAATGGGTCCTACCGGATCCATTGCCCTTATTCAAACCCTTCTCGCTCCGCTCGATGGGTTTGAAAGGTCTTATGTTGTTTAAATATAATTTCATGAAAATTGTATTTTTTTTGTAATACTTAATTTAAATAATTAATTTTTATTTATTTTCTTAATTTTCTCATCAGAGTAATAGTACCAGTAAACCATCTGAAACTGTAAACTGTCCCAAACTGTATATTTCATTCCCCACACGAAAATCTGTTATCATCCGAATCCATTACTTGTAAATTGTCTTTGGAACTTTCAACCTGTCAGGTGACAGGCCGGCCCACACCCTAAATGACCCACTCCAAAGAGTTGTCCTCCACATCGGGCAAAGCCCAGGGCAGTAACATCTTTCTTGCTGATATGACATATTAGTTATACAACTTCCACTTGAAGTGGAAATTGCAATTGTGGTAGATGCAGGTTGAATCTTCCCAGAATGCTTGGTGATGTATTTTCTATGTATACTGAATAGATACAAACTAGATATTGGACGTAGTTGCCGGAGGGCCGGTCTCGTGGACAAGTGGTCTGCATGATATCATATTCTTTGGACTTCTATCTGCGTGACATCAGCTTCGTTGGTCCTCTGTCTGCGTGATATCATATTCTCTGGTCTACTATGCGAGGAGACACTGCTGCCTCGTGATAGCTGGCTTGCCGATCTGAACCAATCAGGAGTCGAATACCCTCACGGCAACTATGCAATAATCTAAGTTATAAATCTAAATTTTTGAACAAATCGAACAGAGAACTCAATTGGAAAAAGTGGGAAAGCAGACACTACTAGAAATTTCAAGACGGAATCAACTGATTCGGAAGAGAATTCTGTTGGTTATTGGTGTTGAATCGGACATCTTGATTCACATGGCCGGAAGAGTTCTGTCTTGTTTTTCGAGGGGCTTTGGAGGCCTGGCCACGCAGACTTGTCCACGGTGTAATCGCGCTGACTGGATCTCCACGTATGCATGGCCACGGTGTACTCGTGGTGACTGTTCAGACACGTAGATTTGTCCACCGTGTACGTTTGGGAACTCCTCTGCCACGTCGACAGGGGCGGAGATGAGGAGATTCAAGCACGTGCGTTGCGCAGGACGAATCTCTGACGGAGGATTTGACTGGGGGCCAGTTGAAAATTCAACGTCACACGTCGTAGGAAGCCTCGGCCGACACACTGACGGCGCCGACTAGGGTATTCAGAAGTAGGTTTAGGGTTTACGATTGACCTTCTCCGACGGCCGCGTGTGAGGTCCTGTACGACGGGGATTGAATCCTGCGCGGGGGTGAAGCTCGCGATACAACACCGACGACCGTCCATCCTAGGGTCGATGTTCGATGATGTAGCGTGCATCTCGCTGCACGTGTTGCATATTGAAAGAATCAGCAGCGGTCCACAGATTTAGGTTTCCGAGGAATTAAATTTACATGTCTCGCCGTCAATGCTGTATGTATGGTTTACAATGGTATGTGAGTATGCATTCCTGTATACGGTGTGGTAATACGCGCGTACAAATAATCAGAGAAATCCGAATGTGCAGGATGTTCAGATGCACAGAAATATTGCACAAAAAAGGAATTTATTTTCATATATGAATGTTTCCGCAGATTGAGAACGGAAATCCAGTTCAGGATGTACTGCCGCTATGGACGCGCTAACAGGGCCGCGTAACAGATATACATGTATAAATATATGAAGATAAAAATTGAACGCAAAAGAGCGCAGGAGTCCGGAGCATAGCGTCGCCAGTAGAACTCATTGCCATATAATTCGGGTCTGTGGAGGACTTCGGCTTGGAAAAATGAGCACACACTGGACGCCTTGAAACTGCTGCATTGCCGATGCGGTGTACCCTCTGTGCGTGATATGTGGTGCTCTCCACGATGTTGCGACCAGCACCTGCGATTTCCACGTGAACTGCCTGGCTTGGGTTAGTGGATCACGTACGATTGAAAACGCACTGTGCATATGTACCGGCGGATGGATTCGCAGGGACAGCCGAATCCGGGAACTACACTTCTGCAAGGAGAATAGACGAAACTTCTACTTCAGCAGAGAACATTCTGATCAGGACACGAGAGAGTCAAGAAAGACATACATTAATACTGGCGAACTTTTTTAATGTGAGGTCTGGCACTTTTCCGCGTCTGCGTCGGACCTGCTGCCGTATCCGAGACCTTCACTCTCTCAGCAGGGTGAATAGAGGATTCCTGCAGGGTGGAAACATTCGTACAACGTGGTATGAGGATCTGCCTTGAAAAAAAGGATCCACATCGACACTGGAACATGTAAACCATACGAGAATTGCATAAAGAATGAGGTCTTACTCCACGCTGCACACGAGGGCTTCGCACAATGGAGTGCTTAGAAGCCAATTTCATGGACACATATTCCAAGATGTCTGGAAAGAATACAGGCGTGCAATAATCTCGGAACAAGCGGGCACGCAAGAACAGCGCAGTGGTAGTAACAAAGGGATAGCGTACCTCACGAAGGGATGTGGACGTCGGCACTCCAAAATGCGGATCATGCGGTGCATGACAGTCACTCATACCTGCGTCGAATTCCCGAACCTCAGAAGCTGAAGGGGTCACCGTGCGCTGCCTCATGAAATCCAGCCAACACTGAAGGGTTTGAATCAGAGATGCGCCGTCCTCGGTTCGACCAATAGGACATGCCTGTAGCTCCTGGATCTGGCGCTCCAGAATCTGCTCCAATGTGTTCTCATTAGAGGAGGGAATTTCAGAGACCAAAGCCACTGGAGGGTGCACAGGCGAAATTACAGCGGCTGATGGACGAGACTGAGGACGACAACGAGGAGACGTATCGATTCGCGTGACATTAACGGGAGGTGGTGACTGAGGGGGAACGTCGCCTTCCGAATCCTCTGGCCCATTGCAGAGATTTTCCACCGCATGATCCGCACTCTCATCCGAGGGCGGGGGACGGTTCGCTCTCCGACTTCGTTCGGAGTAGCCTTTATCCCGGCGCATCTCCTCCAAAACCTCGCTTGGGGAGGGAGATCTCTGCAATTGCTGCCGGAGACGTTCAGTTATCCCTGCCACTCCTAAAGGGCCCGTCCTCCCCTTTGTCTTCCGGCAGGCGTTCGCGTATTTCATTTGTGAGGACTTCGCCCGGAACTTCTCCGAAGCTTCGAGCTTCACCAGTTTCTCCCACACTGTCTCCTTCACCCATGGAGGACGGGCTTGCTCCTGCTGAATCAACCTGATGATCTCATGCCTGTAAGAAGAAAGCGCGTTCCCAATTCTCTGCCGGAGCCATGAAGGGTTCAACGGAGCTGAGTAGTCGAAATCCTTGTCGAGGCGCTTCATAAGGATCTCCATGTTGTGGTGAGGTTGCTGCCGTATGTCGGTATAAGACGGATCCAGACCTCGAACAACCTTTGCGAGGGCGTCGTACCACGTGGATACCCCGTAGCCATAAGGTTTTCCTTCGAAGTTCACGCTCACGTGATAAGGCTTCTTGCCCGCACTCGTGCGGTTGGCAGTGTCCTCTTCGCGCTGGGACTCTCGTGATCTACGCTCCTGCCGATGCCTACTTTCCGAGCTCATCGGCAAGCCACTCATAAGGCGAGCTGTCCGAGTCGTCATGGAATTGGGCGAAGAATCACTGACACGGCGGGAGCGATAGTCGCGGGGGTCTTCCTCGCTTCGTCCAACGCCAGATGGATGACCGCCGGAGGAGTTCCTTCGCGGTGAGGGAGAGGGCGACCGCCAAGAAGGAGACCGACCCGAAGAGTCACGACAGCGCCCGCCCTTCGAATAGTTCTCCCGATCGTCACGATAGCGCCGCCTCCCATCTACGCCATGACCACTACGAGAGTCTTCCCTGTGACGCCCGGAGCTGCTGCGTCTCCGAGGGGAACTCTCACGAAGCCGCTCCCGCTGAAAGTACGACCTTGACCTAGGTGAAAACGGTGATGAGGACGACCTGGAGATGCTCCTGCGGTGCCTTCTCACCTCACGTGCGAGCTGACACCAATTCAGAGAATGTCGAACACATTAAATGTCACAGATTTCCGCATTAGACGCTAAATTCAATTGCCAGAAGAAAAGGACAACCGTGCAGTCGGTCTGTAGAATTTACCTCTTCCTCCTCTTCTGACGGAAAGGGAGAGTAGCTGCGGGATTTGTCTGGCGCTGACTTCTTCTGGAGATTCGCTTGACTTCCTCTTCTCTCTCGCTCAGGAGACACCGCCGTAGGGTCGTTGCAGTCGTTGCTGCTCCTTCTCCGATGCCCGCTACCATGGTCGCGTGTCCGGGGGGGTGGCGACGACATCCACTCATGGCTACGGCCAAGGGGTACGTTGAGAGGAGGCGCATCGGTATTGACATTACCCTGCTGCGTGTCCGACGCAGTACCTTCCAGAGTACACAACGAACACTGCTGAAATACAGAGGACAGCGAAGATCGGAGAAGGAGGAATTTTACGTCATGGAGAATAGCACAGGGTGCCCGCCTAAACCAATGCAGCGTTTACATGCCCAAAGAGTATGGTTGACGCATGTGGGGAAATTAACGCAGTCATTTCATTCCTTCACTTGTACATTTCTACGGACACACATGCATAGAGTAACTGCTCCTGTGCTCGTGAGGAAATTCGTGGAATTCTTTAAAATTAAAATCAGAATTATAGCACTGACGTCTACGGAGAATTGAGCTCGAAATTCCATATTCCTGGACGTGCCCGTTCTCAGAGTACAACACGTGACGAAATGTGCGGAGCAAGGTCGAAACTTACCTTCTCCTGTACGGCTGACGGAGTTCAGGGGGCGACCTCGTACTTGCGCATCCCCGCCGGCTGCTGACGCACGTTTCGTCTGGACAGAGGTCGCGTACTCCTCTAGCACACTCTCCGCAGCGTCTGCTGCAGGTGGAGGTTTTTTCGCGCCACGACCCAAATTCGCCCGCTTTGCGGCTGCGGCGGCTGCTTTCTGAGGCAATAATATATTCATCATCTGCGATACTCCGCGCTCACCTCCTTCCGGTTCATCTGCGGGAGTCGGGAAGGCCTCCTTCCGCTGAGTTTCGGCCCAGTCCTGCGGGGACCGCCTAGGTTTCATCCCGGGAGCCATGGCGTACTGACAGATTTCTACAGCTACGAGAGGACGGGCCCTCGGGGGAAAACCTGCGAAAGAACCCGAACAACGAACTTGGGTGTACACCTCCAGAGACTACATAATGATATAACATGAGAATGCAGCTTCGTGATGCCGAGCGGGTTCCCAATTTCTTTCACGCACAGCAAAATCAGAAGGACTTTAGAAATTTGCGTGAAACGACTTCAAGAAACATAAGGAAACCAGAAACTAACCTGTACTGGCTCTGAACGAATTCCGGCGCCAACACTACGAAGTGTACGCTCTGCTCAGTATGACATCTCACTGCGTTTGAGAGCGGAGGAATCGTAACCACCCAGGATCAGTCAATTCCACAGAAACAGACGATATGAGGTACAGTTGGAGGAAGACCCTCTAAGCATCAACGACTGAAGAGAAGAATAGCGAAATTTCGAGCTCGGCAGGAACATACAGTACCACGGGCGCAACGTCACTCTCCAGAGCACCTGCTCTGCTATGCACGCCAGATTGAAGCAACAGTTGTAATGCCTGGGCGGGGGAGAGGGTTGCTAAAGCCCTAACAAGCCCATGAGGTCCTGCCCTCATGGAATGCGCCATTACGCCCACCCACCGAGGCTCATGAAGAGCCTACGGGAACTCCTATAGACGTAATGAATTCCTTAGGCAGATATGCGTAGGGCAGCTCGAAAATGATTACAACATTGCGACAGAATTGAATTAGGGTCATAGATCCGAGCTCTCTGAGCGTTCACAATCTGTGGCATTGTACATTTCTCTCACGAAAACGAGTAATGAACATCCTCACAGCTACCTCGTGCTACAGTGCCATGCAGACTCCCCTACGGATGAGTAGTCATGGATTTCCGTCCGGGTCGGTCGGGGGATCCTCTTCGCGCAACGTCTCTCAGCTACGGCGGTACTGTTCAACGGTTGTTAGTCCTTTCGATCAGATAATGAAGAGTCACTCCTGGGTCGTATGGTGGTGTTCGAGTGCTTCTTTCTTTAGAATGCATTTTCTTCGCTTACTTCCTGTTCTCAGACAACATGCCGCAGCTCTTAGAGTGAAAGGAGGGTATACGGGAGTGAAACCGGGACTTCTTCGGGACTGTGACGACGTCCCCGTCTGCGTGGTGATCACAACGCGCGCTTGGAAGGAAGATAGGCGACGGAGCCAAAAACGATACCGCGTTCGCGAGGAGGATTTCCGCGCGGGAAGCCGGCTGTCTTCGGCCACCTCTAGTACGAGTCCACTGCGCTTTCGCTACTCATCGGTATGTCATACACCTCCCATTCCTTCCCTGAGAACTGTCATTGGTCGTACTCTTTCTTTTTTAGGGTTACTGTTCACAAGTCCTCGGGATACGCCACCTTATAACGGAAGCCCTCATCTTTTTTCATGCTTCCCACGCAATGCAGTAAACGCTTCTGGACAGGAGACCGAACGAGGCTGAAGCAGTGGAAGATCGCGAAACACGTAGTCGAACGTGCTTCAGGACAGGCCGGAATTTTCGGCAAGTGCTTCTTAACTAATTCCAGAACTCTGAATTTTACGGGAAATCCACTAATTTCTGAACTCTGAAATTATCGCCTGCCATCATGAATATAACGTAGTTTAATTCCGTTGGGCCCTTCAGTGTTCGGGACATTTTCGAAGACGTCTACAAGAAGTTCGGAGTTGACGAGGGAGTGAAGGGTCACCACATGCTGGACGTTTCCTGTGAACTCTCCGGAAGACGCTCGGGAGAGAAGATTGGATTCGCATCAGAGATTACTCCTCACTCCTGTGAGTGCTGCGATTTCGGAGTCCCGCTCGGATTTCGGAGAGATTCCTGAGATGGAATCCTGTTGAAGAGGTGAGTGAATACCGTGTTTTGAACATAAAAATGGAGAACCCTCTTATCATGGCCTCTAATGCATTATTGCTCTTATGGTCTCCATTCCTTTACTAATGCTCATCAAGAAAATTCTCTTCCACTGTCCAGGATGGCTGCGAATGAGTCATTTTCCGAGGAGTGCGGCCACAGCAAGGGGGAAGCCGTCTGCCAGATTCTACTGAAGAACCTTAAGAGAGCTGCGTACGAATCCACAATTCAATGGGGAACGAGGTCCGAGGAGGTTGTCGCTTTCGGAAAGCTAGGGTGCTGCTGTAGAGCTTTCAGGGATTTTGTGAAGGACAAACGACTGAAGGAAATGTTCGATTACGAACTGGAATACATGATCATGCACTGGAACTGAAGGTACGCAAGTCTCTGTTCGTTGCATGTCACAGAACACAGTGAACAGTAACAAACATTAACACCGAAGGAAGAAAACACATAGAAATCCCACACTGATACCTACTCTTTTGCGTCCACGCACCTTCGTTGCTGTCGTCGGTTCTTTGTTGTGTTGAACTGTAGACTTACCCAATCGGGGCAGTAATCCGATACTTCATTCATCAGGGACGTTAGGAACGAATACTCTGGGGAGTTAACATCCAGATGACCTCACTGATTTGATGAGCGATTTTCCTGTAATTCAGGTGAAGAGTAGGACGGGAAGGACTTGGCTCTCCATTCTTCGGTATCACCTGGGAAACATGCGTCGACTACGTATGTGTGCTGCGTACCATATTGAACTCAGCATAGCATTGAGGACGGGGTTGCCACAGTATCCCTGCTCGTGTTCCATGTGTCGTGGTGGTAGAGTCAGAAGGGTGGAGACCGTAAGAAAACATCGCCGCAGATTCGGGAGGGACGCGTATTTGCCTCACCCGATGCTGGTGAGGCCCTCGTACTCTTTACCATGCTTTTTCAAATACGATCTGTGCACTTACTGTTTTTTTTTTGTCTATCATGTGAACAGTCCTATGTTTGGCGGCGCATGTATCTATAATCTCTTGGACTTCCACTACGAGACATGGCACTGGGAGAAGGGAATTCGAAGCCGTGCCTCTCCAGTGCCATGTCTGTTCAGTCCCGGTACTGTCAGCTACGTACTGCGAAACGATTCACATGAATCACTGAGACGTAGGTAGAGAAAAAGGTTACTTAAATTGCTGATGTCTGGGAAATGATTAGGCTTCCACTGACAACTAAGCATTCCATTCAGTTTTCGGAGATTCCATGAGCGCTGTCCTGTTTTATTGTATAAATGGGAGTATCTCGTTCCGAAGGGGGAGGGGGTGGTGGGAGGGTTCTGAATTGGAGATTATGATATACGGGCTTCTTCCGAAGCAGGGGCATTACTTGTGATCTGCTGTGACTTACGTCTTCTTCCAGTCCGTTGAATATGCAAGTTTGGTTGTTTGTGGAGCGTAGCACGTTCCTTTAGACGTAAGTTCAATTAGACGTCCATTTTAAAGGTGCTAAGCGGTTTCGGGTGGGCCGCCTGCGCTGCAGTTAGTGAATGTTGGCAATGTTTTGGGGGTCTCGGTGGAGATCCGTTACTAACGCTTCGCTACCACTGCTGACAGACTGTCCACGGGCTGCCACTGAGAGGGCCGACCCTACGACGGGGTAGAGGCCGCAGCGCATCTGCATCTTCTGTGTCTATTGAAGAGGAGTCAGACACGGACAGTGGGGACGACGAAGTGCTAGCCCGGGAGATGGCATACGACGCATTCGGCCGGGCCGATAACCTGGAACGCGAGGCATTTGCTGACCTCCTGGCAGAGGAAGAACTCATGCAAGAAGCAGATTTGTCTGCTGAAGATGACGTTGAATTCAGGAACATGATGCAGGAGTGTTTAGAGCCCATCTACGATGGATCTCGGGAAAGTCGGATGCAGGGCGGCATTGTACTGATGACTCTTGCAACAGTGTTCGGAGTGTCCGACACGTTTTTATCTGCGTTGTTGACATACCTTGCAGGAACCCTGTTGCCGGCGAACAACCTACTACCTTGAACTGCATACGAACTGAAACGCATGGTCAGGAGTCTTGGTCTGGAACACCAGCGTATAGATTCCTGCGTAAACGGATGCTATCTTTTTGAAGGGGATTTCGGTGGAGGTCTTTCAGAGTGCCCGAGATGCCAACATCCCAGATATGTGACAGGGTCTCAGAAGGTCCCAGCTGCGGTAACACGGTACTTCCCAACCATTCCCAAGCTCCTCCGCCTGTACCGTTGCCCGAAAATTGCGGACCTCCTCCAGCACTTTGACGGGAATCCTCAGGACAGTCAGGTGATGTCCTCAATCGTCGACAGCCCCCAGTGGGCACAAGTCACCTTCAACTACCCCCTTTTCCGCGACTTCGAATCCAGCCTCCGCGTGGGTTTAGTCGCCGACGGGGTATGTCCTCATGGTAACCAGAGTTCTAAGCATTCGACGTGGATTATCTTACTGGTCATATATAATTTTCTAGGCTGGTTGGCGACTAAAAAATTCTTCCTACATCTGTCCATCCTCATCCCTGGTCCGAAGGCTCCCACATCTGAAACCATTGACGTATTCCTGAAGCCTCTGGTCCGAGAACTATTACAGTTGTGGGACGGTGTCCCCGCTCTCAACATGAGTAAACCCGTCGGTACGCGTCACTTCACGTTACGTGCAATGCTCCTTTGGAGCATCCACGACTTTCCGGCCTTCCGACTCATAGCGGGGCAGGTGGTAAAAGGCTACGTGGCCTGCCCAATTTGCGGGGAGAGCACATGTGCCGAACACTCTCCTCACCTGAAGAAAATGATCTATCTAGGTAGCCGCCGATTCCTCCCACAAGGACACCGATTCAGGAGAGCAAGAGCGGCGTTCAATGGCTCGCAAGAATTCGGAGCACCTCCTATTCGCAGGACGGGTGAGGTGATACTTCAGCAGGGCAGGGACAGGGCAGACTGGTTGCGCAACGGCGGCAACGAGGACTCCGCGGCTGACCCAGTCAGAACTCACGGAGTGAAGAGGGCGAGCATTCTCTTCGCCCTCCCGTATTGGAAGGTCAGTGCCACAGCATTTAAATTCTCAATTCAGTTATCGCACCGGCCATGCTCTGATGCTCCGTTGTTACTCTTTTCGGGATTTGGTTCTTTCATGCGGTGCGGCTGTTGCGCATGCGTTCTGCCCTTTTCTTTTTCGTCGTATATATTTCTAGCTTTTCCACCTTCGTTCTCTGTCGTCTGCGACAGTCCTCAATCTCTTTTCTCCGTCTCAGGCGACTGTTGTGTCGATTTTTGTTGTCATTGTCTGTTATGTTTCCTCTTAGTTTGCAGCATGTACTGAATCTGTCAGAAGCGTCCTTGCTCTGAGAATGTTCTCTACTCTTCGAGCAACAGTTTTATTCTTCTCCTGCTTCAGTATTCTGACTTTAATATTCTAATTTTTTTTATACTGTTTTTTTTAGTTCTATTTTGAATCGGTGTTTTAATGTCTCGCCCTTTTCATCGAAGTCTCCTATGTTGCTATTCGTAGTATTCAAAGGTGGTTTCCTTTTCATTCAATGTCTATGTACGTGGTCTTCACTTCTCTACGCCATCATAAATTAAGGTTCTGCTCTCGCTGATATGACCCTATGTCTCGGACTCATGGTGTCCTCTCCGTTTTACGATTCAGTCGGCTCATTGAGTTCTGTTGTTGCCTTTTTATTTCTCTTTGACCTCATTGCGTTACTCTCAGTCTGCCTACCGGTTTTCACACCTCCGGTGTTTTTCCATTTGCTCTGTTTGTTGTTTTCACCGTCCCGGAAGTCATGTCAGATCTCTCCGAATTTATTTTTTTTTACTCCGGGGAAGCACTCGACACTTGAAGCTTTGCCGTCGCCCGATTCAGTTCATGTCTGGTATGTCGGACTGTAATATGTGTTCATCAATTTCAGATGTTTTTTTTCCTCTATGCTATTTACGGGGATTGGTCGTATGGAAGAAATCCCGCCTTACTACTGAACTGCTTCTCGACACCATCTGTACGCACTGTTGTATCTAAATTTCTGTACGCATGAACGCCTTAGAGTCCGACATTGTCTCATACGGAGCGGGTGTTTCTAACGACCTGAGCCCTGTGATTTTTCGAGGCTTGTGCGAAGACGTACCTACTTCATGTCATGTCCATGTTAAATTCTGGTAGAAAATTCTAACGTATTGGTGTCGACTTTGTAGGATCTGCCAATCAGAAATCTCCTTGATCCCATGCATGTGGAAAAGAATGTGGCCGAGAATCTAATTCGAACTCTCTTCGGGGAGAAAGACCAGCCCCAAGTCAGACTGGATCTCGAGCATCGTGGAATTCGCCCTCACCTTTGGCTTCGCAGATATCGAGAGAATGGTTCACGAGCCTTCATGCCTGAGGCTCCGTACGTGTTGACCAAAGAGCAGCGTACGATTTTCTTGGACACTCTGAAGAAGTTGAAATTGCCATCCCATTATTCCGCTTCATTACACGCGAAGATCAGCAAGGGCAAGCTCAGCGGCCTCAAGTCTCACGACTTCCACGTAATCCTCCAGGACCTGATGCCACTGTGCATGCGCAACGCTGGATGCGAGCACATGACAGCAGTAGTTATCCGTGTGGGCCGTCTTTTCAAGAAAATCTGCGCCAAGAGGATTCACATGGCTGAGCGTGATGCTCTTTTCGAGGAGTGCGTGGAGACTCTATGTGTGCTGGAAAAACAACTTCCCCCCTCATTCTTTGATATTATGATTCACCTCTGTATTCATCTGGTGGAGGAGTTGTTTATTTGTGGCCCTGTACATGTACGATGGATGTATCCGTTCGAACGATACTACAAGACGTTAAAAGGATATGTGAGGAATCATGCTAAACCTGAGGGTTGCATGGCCAAACGGTATGAGGTTGAGGAGGCCTGCGGTTTCGCATCAGAATACTTAGGGGACGGGCAGTCCACAGTCAAACGCGTCTGGGATTCTGAGGAAGACCCTGTTATGAACGAGGTCGTTTTGGAAGGAAGAGGGAAGGAGCGCATTCTAGACCAGACTCTTCTTAAAGACATTCACGATTTTGTCATTGACAATGCCGACATTGTCCAGACCTATCGGGAGTAAGTTCTTTTTTGACCCATCCACTGAATTTGCTGTTCCAGTAAACTGTCGGTGTTCTTGTGAGTGCCATATGCACATCCCCTTGCTTATATATGTGTGCCACTCTTGTCCTTGACTGGTGGCTCCTGGGAACTCTGTAGCACGTATCAGCGGTTGGTGGAGGAGCGAACAGAGCACCGACAGAGGTGGCGTTCACGTCATCCTCGAAGAGAAGGTCACCGTGGAGCGAATTACCCGCCGGACTTGGCTGAACTGTCGGCATTCAGAGATTGGCTGCGGCAGACAATACTTTCTGAAAAAGCGTCCGGGACGAATGTAGACCCAGACGCAGAAGCCCTCTCGTGCTTCCCTTCCACTGTCGCCCAGCGATTCCGCAGCATGAATGGTTTCGGATATCACTACAGAGTACGATCCAGCGAGGCACACATGAAGACGTGTGACTCAGGGATTGCAGCCACTTTTCTCCGGGAGTGTCGGTTTGGAATAAGAGACAGGAATCCGGTGGTAGCTCCCGTAGAGTACGTCGGTCATCTCGAGGAAATTATTGAGTTGAATTATTCGCATTTCCGCCAAGTCATTTTGATTGGCACATGGGTGAAGGCCAATTATCGAGGTGCAAGTGCTACGGTGAAAAAAGATCAGTGGAGTTTCACCATAGCTAATTTCAGTCGTATGATACCTTTCGGCAGAGAGTCCTTTGCGTTTCCATCGCAAGTGGAACAAGTTTTTTTTTCAGATTGCCTCGAGTTGCCTGGGTGGAAAGTTGTAACAAGAACCGAGCCTCGGGGTAAGAGGGTAGTGGCGTCTGCAACCCTGGAGGTGGACAATGGGTTGATGTTCCGAGCAGGAAGGGACAATGAGTACTCAGGTCTACGAGCGCCGGAATCTATCTCGGAAGACCCTGTTCCAGTCTCAGGTGCAGGTAGGAATATCAGAGTGAATGATACGGCGGACGCAGGTGTTCTGGACGAGCACACAACATTCGACGCAGACGTGGGGGAATCCTCAGAGGAGGATTAAGAACAGGTGATTCTATCTATCCCGTGCCCGTAACAGCCCTTACTGCTGTAGTGCATGCTTAGCCCAAGTTATCCACTATATTTTCTCTATCATGTGAACCATGCAGCACATGAGCGGATTTGTAGAGTATTTTTTCGTCCTTCAGATTTCGTACTGCAAAAGGTCATTCCCGGTATTCTACGAGAGGCCCTCTTCCATTCTCACTCTGTACTGGCAGGCGAATGTGAGGCTCCTGCGAGTGCTTTTCTACTGTTGACGTCCTCCGTGACGTCCGAAGTGTCTTCTTCATTTTTTGGAGCACATGCTCTCACTGTCTGTCGTTTTTTCTGTGCGGCATGAACTATGCTTAGGGAACACGGTGTACTCGTGGTCTGGGAACTCCCTGTAATTACGTTAGGAATTCCTTGGCAGTGTCGATTCAATGGATTTGGTAAAAGTTCGCCGTCTGGACGTCGTGTACTGTGAACCCCGTGCATGGGGAATGCATGTGTGGATGCATCCTTCGTAGGCCATGTTTCCTTGATATGTGCTAGGCATTTTCTCCGTTCAGTTCATTAGTCCGGTTTCGGCACATGAATGCTAGGCTCGAACCGGCTCCGTCTGATAACTGTGTGTCGGCACTTCTCAACTTCTTGGCCAAGGACGGTGTTTTTTTACATATTTAACGTGCCACTGGAAGTTATCAATGGAAATTATTCGTTTATTCCTCTTCCCTGTGCCCTCTTACTATCCATGCCCATTTCAGGTGTACGGGAGATTTTTATATGTCCACTCTCCTCAGTCCAGCGAATGTCCTTCTTATGTTACTGTAATGCTGCACTTTGTACTGTACTTACATCGTACTCCTGAGATTCAGTACTTCGTAGCTAGAAACAGGACCTTCCCTTTCCAGGTTAACAGAGGCCAGTATTTCATCTTCCGTAGTCTGAAAGGTATTACCTCCGTTCCGGGCTTCTCCTGTTCCCTGTGCTGTTTCCTTTACGAATTCGAAGTTCAGTTTTTGGTCCCTTCAAGAGGTTTCCCCTGTTCGCAGAGATTTCCACTGCTCAGTAGAGCCGTCTCGTAGTCGTTACAGCATATTAATTTTCTGCGCAAAATTATATATCTGCTCTGACAAGTGGCACGGCTATGACATTGTCCACAGATTCATTATGTAGGAAGAGGATCAAATCGACTTGAAATGCCCGCTGAGTCCGTTGGAGGAGGATCCCTGTAATCTTCAACCTTGTTCTGTGAGTTCACTTCTTAAGTCATACGGGATCCATTGTAGGATCCTTTATCTACAGTAATGATTTTCCCGTACTATGAATCACATGATAGCTTTTCCACCTCATAAGTGCGAATTATTACTCTCAATTGCAACAGATGTCTAGTCTTCTTCGCATAGCTAGGCCTCTAATTGCCTGCCTACCTCTGAACCTACTCCCGGAGGTGACATCCTAGCTTCGTTCACAGTGGGAATCATCATTCAGAGAAGACAGTGTTCTACTTTCTGTGGGATATCATGATTGCAGTGATGGCCTTTTAGTGCCTGATATCATTGTGAATTGCAGGGGAAATCCAGTTTGAGCAAGCGAAGCTCGATTCAATCAATTTCACATCCAGTAACCTAAATGAGACCGGCCAAATCAATCCATTTGGTAGTACTGCGTCGTGATCGCCTGGAGTGCTGTCTACGATTTCCAAGATTTTGTTCCCCTCTGCAATCTCTCTCATGGACTCCTGGACTCTCGCATGCGTCTGAACGGCACTACTATATATTCTGGGAGCCCCAGTATGAACTTGCTCTGGCTTAGCATTTCCATTACTGTTGGCTCCCTTAATTTCCTGTAAGTGCTCTTCACTTCTGTGACTCCGGTTTTGTGACTTTGCTTTAGTTTTTGCTCGACTGACTTTTTTTCCAGAACTCCTGCATTGCTTATATACTTTTATGTTCATGGATTGTGTTCTTTTCTTCCAGTGCTCCTGTGGAACTTCGTGCACCACGTTATGGCGTCGTGGGAAATGGCGGTATGTGATGGCCCCCTCTCGGAGCTCCTGAGGCAGCTGACACAGAGAGCAGATCCGGCCCTCGAGTTCTGGGATGGCCCAGAAGCTCATCATCGTCGCACCCCTTGTGTCATACAGGATCTGGAGAATGCGAGACTGGCGAGTCCCCTTTGGCGTGACATAATTGACAGTAGCCCTGAGTGGGCCATGATTCGCCTCAGTCGTTGGGACCACAGCAATGAAGTCGGAGTCGTCTGGGAGCCTTACGACGACTATGTAATGAGCCGTTTCTATCAGTCCTGGACTCTGTTCTCCACTTCATGGACTATGGCGACACCAATTCCGTGCCCCCGTCTCCGCAAAGATCCTATCGGGTGGCTGACGGAGGTGGAGTTGAGTGCCCTCCGGAATCTTCTCTGGGACCCGGCGAACACCCGAATCGACGTGGAAGACGGTGAAGTACTTGCACATTCCCCCGGTATATGGGTTGCCCATCAGCATCGCACATGAATTTCGTGGTATGGATCAACGTTCCCCAGTTTCTTTCTGCACAGAAGGGCATTTAACCGTGTCCGCAGTTCCTCATTTTTTCCTACATGCATGCGTTTACACATTCAGCGTTTCCAGGATTTTCTGAGCTCCTTACGTGTGCTGTTGCTCAATTCCGTGATCCACGATGTGCAGGTAATGTGCCTCACGTCGTCCGATGGGGAGATCGAGGCAGTCTGAAGTTGACCACTGGGTCGAAATATAGCACTCTCGTGGTGCTGGAGTCGTGGAGTACTCCTTCTTCGGATGAAGACTTTACGCTTGCCTTTCTGTCTTCTGTACAGTCGTCAGTTTTTTTTTGAGGAAGATATAGTCTCCTGAAGTTTTGCACACGAGTGCATGTCGAGGAAGTCCTACTGTATATCGCATCTGCTCTTGCCTCCACCATCTGTCATCCTCGGTGAAGTGAGGTATTTCAGGAGTAGGTGTCAGTTTAGAGGGGAAGAATATGCGGAGTACATACAAAGTCCCGGTGGTAATATAGTTTTGGTCACAGTAGATCTTCCTGTGCATTCCATGGGTTCTTGCCTGAAAGTGGATTCCTCTTCCCCTGTATCCGGAGATTCGTAGTATATATAATAAAAAATTATCATTTTCACAATTCTCCCTGTAACGCCGAGTTTGCATTGTAATGTGTGTCACGAATGTCGGTATCCATGATTTACAAGGCGGAGTATTTCACCGGCCAGTACGTTCCTTCTCTCTGTTCCCGAATGTTGTCCACATAAGCCTCCTCTCCACGTGGCAGTCGGATGATTTCAATCCCGAGCCGTTTCTCAATGAACTCAAACCCTGTAATGTCATTCATCCACCGGGAATGGCTGCGGGTGGCCACGTCATCATTGATTCCTGTGTGTATGTTCCAGATTAACATATTCCACTTGATTTCGAGAAAGAAGCGCACACGTCTTGATCCCCTTCCCCCGATTCAACTGGGAGGTTCTCCTGCTCTTAGACCAAACAGGTTTTTCTTGTCTCTCTGTTGATTTTTAGACCATATTCTAGTAGTGAGAGAACTTTTCTCAACTGTTTCTTATTATCAAACTTCCTTACAGATTGTATGGGAGCAATTCTAGCTGCGGTTCCAACCCCTCAGGAATTAGTACAGACTATCCACAGTGTAACTTCACGGGGATAAAAGGAGTACTTCCTCCTGAGATCGGCAATATGACAGACGTGATATATCTGTAAGTTCTTCTTTCTTTGTCTTTTAAAACAAAGTAGCCCCTTGATTGCGAAGAAATCGGAAAAGAACACAAGAACCGAGTGACCAGGTCAGCGGCGATGAATCTTTGTAAGTTCCAATTCTCGTCTTTGAGCTACCCTTTGCTTAGAGAGATGTTCTATCAAGTCTGCATGATTTGCACTACTTCCCACCTATAATATTGCAGATGCATAATCGGGAGCTATCGGGACCAGTGCCAATTAAGATCTAGAAATTGCCCAACCTCACAATAATTGTAAGTGAAACGTCCAACTTATTTTGCAACCTCGGTAGCACTTTGGCAGGACATCCCCCACGCTGGGACTTACCAAGTGCTACGAGCGTTTTTTGGAGGGGCAAGGTTGATGAGCCCTTAGTTTTTGGTTTTTTATTTTAAAATTCCCAAGAGGGTCTCTCTAGAGTAATTTCGGGCCGCAGGCCCCATTTTTGAATTCAAAATTACCAAAAATGGCCTTGGGGGGTGCAAATTGAAAATTTCAGGGTTTTGGAAAAAAAAAGCCAACCAATGGGAGTGGCTTCTAAAAATGCTCGTAGCACTAGGTAAGTCCCAGCGTGGGGGATGTCCTGTCCACGCCCCTCGGTAGTATGTTAGATCTCAAATGTTTAGAAATTTTTGAAGTGTTAATTGTATATTTCACTTTTATTTCAAACGGCAGTTTTGGTTAAAGAGGGTCCTATGGATGGACCCCTTGCCACGTCATAGATATTGGATGAAATTTATTTAATTTGAAAAAAAAATGAAGATTAGATGAAATATTTTATATGGATGAAGAATGGATTTTGGATGGAAACTAAGCTCTAGATGATAATTTTCAATTGGATGAAAAAAATCAACAACCTTTTTAGATGGAAACAGTTAGTTAGATGAAAAAATCTATTGGATGAAAACTGTCATGAATGTGTACGGATGAGAAAATATTGGGCCCATCATTTTGCAAATGCCCACCCTTTGAAATTTTGTCTTGTCACTTTCTACCCTTGTGAATGATGGGCAACTTAGGCAAAAAATGGGAGATATTGATTGATTATTGGTTGCCCACATTTAGAACAAGATTCTTCTAAAATCCATAACTTTTGCATTGTAATTCCAAATGCTTTGAAATTTGCGCCATTGGAAAGCTACCGTTGAAAGCTACAGGGAATAACTAAATTTTGCAACCTTTGAATAGCCTGCCAAGAAGTGCTGCGACCAGAATTTGGTCTCAAGGGCCTTTAGGGGTTCATACATAAAGTCAATGCCTAAATTAATGCATAATTTTATGCATAAATTTAGTTTATAAAATTAATACACAAATCAATGCAGAAAGAAAAGCATAAATATCATCCAAGAACAATTAAAAAACAACAATATATATGTTTGAGCTCAACCACTTATTATAACTATAAAGAAGACATTTCAGTTGAAAAGAGCCTTTACCATCTCACCCATGAGCCTTATATACTAAATTTCCTTACCGTAAGAATTAGTAGTCTAACTATAGTTGTTTCCTTTCTATGCCAAAATAAGATGAGTACAATAATCTTTAAGTCTTTTTATTTCTAAGTCAAGAGTTGTTTGATTCTTGAAATATTTACTTCTTTTCCAAAATTAAATTTATTCCATAGATCTTTTAAGCAATTTTTAAGCTCCCCTTCATCATAACCCCTAAATTTCCTTGACTATGTTTCACCAAAAAGCGCTCCAAAACTGCCATTTCCAATGTAAAAAGCATGAATGACTAAAAAATAATTATTTTCTAATTTTAACCGTAAAATCTTCAATTCTATTATTGTAGTAGATAGCTCTAAAAAATTCATTATAATCGACCATAGAGATTAGAAGATTATAGCGATTTAAATTTGAAAACAAACTTTTTTGACACAATTTTTGATTAGGTCGACACACTCTTAAATTTTTTTTCCTTCGGTTTTTTGCATTATGGATTTTGGCGTTTTTGGTGCATGACAAAGAAGACTAATTTAGCTAATTTTATAAAAAAAATTACAAGCAAAAAACAAGGGTAGGATGTTGAAAACAATACTTTTATTGAGTGAAATGCAAAAAAGTTCTAATTCATATTTCTTGTCTAGAAATTCCATTATTTCATAAAGTCCCAATCCAAATGGTCAAAGTAAAGATTGATTTCCACCTTTTAGGTGAAAAAAAGAAAACTTCTTAAACGGTGCTTGAAACGGTGAGAAAACTTTGATATTTTGTGGAGTGTACACTTTGTATTGAAAGTAGTTTTTTTTTTGAAAAAATTCAGAGATGACAACATTAAGTATTTATAGAAAAATTCTCAGAGGTAACAAATATATTTAGCATGGCTGCCCAAACTGCCTGCCGAACACCAAATTTCACTTTGGATACCATAACTATTTTAAAAAATGACCAAATGAAAAAAAATTAGATTCCCACAAAGTCCTTGTTACGGCAAACGTTCACAAAAAGTTTCAAAAAATATCCATCCAAATAGAAGCCACAGGTACATGTCCAAACTCCATTTGCACCCCCAGGGGGTGCATTGTTGTTTAGGAGTTAATGACATAGCGGACCCTACTTCATTATTTTTCCCTCTCTATTTTAAATTTTTAGAGGCCTTAGAGCCTTCTTTGAATAAATTTTAATTTTATTTTTGAATTAAAGTCTCCTGTTAAGCCCAAGGAAAATTCATTTAGCTATATTACAGATCTGACTTCTCACATGTTGAAGTAAAATAGGAACAATTTGTGGAATTAATTAAATAATTAAGATGGTCTTGTATAGATGCATAAAGTACTTTATGGCTTAAGGAACGTGGAACAAAGTTAGTCATGTTTCCATCCATCTAAAGCACAATACTACAGTGTGGGGCAAGTAGGGTCATCCAAACAAATTCAATAAACCATAGATGTAGAATATGTCCAAAAAGGTTACAATTTACACTGTAGAATGAAGTGGTTGAGTGTTTGAGGATCATATTAGATCATGTAAGGTAGTGCGCCCAAAAACCGTCCCGGCCCAAAAACCGTCCCATAGGCTTGACATAGGCTGTTCCTGAAACTGTGCAAAATCATTCTAATTCCGTCTATGGCTGCAGAAATTGAGTGCTTGTGATTGGTGCAGAAACGTCCTATTCTCAAAATCCAAGTGATCATATTAACCATGACTCTAGGGACGGTTAGTGGAGCACCTAGGGCTGAACATTCAAAAATTCATAGGAAATTGTAGACTTACTCAAAAAATGATTTTTTTTTTGGAATGGCTTTGCACTAGCTTTGCACTTCATCCAAAAATTATAAAAAAATTCCACCACTATTCCAAATGAGCAAACCTGAAATTCGGACGGTTTCTGGGCGCACTACCTTAAAGCATAGTAAAGTCAGTAAGTTCCGATCCTAAGTTACAAATCCTAATGTATTTCCGGTCCTAAGTTACAAATTCTAATGTAATGTACATTGCACATGCTATACAATGTCATGAGTACTTTGAAAAGACACCGTTACAACATTTCAATCGAATTAAATATCCAAACCATGCAGTTGTAGGACATGAATCATTTGCAATTAATTATAAAAATAAAAATAAACACCTTTAACCACTCACTGCTTACATGACAACATTTCCCTCTTTGAATTAAGTGTTTTAAGATCAAAGGGTATGTACATTTGAAGTAGAAACTCGATAAGCTGACTCAGTTTGCGATACACTGTGAGAAATGCTGATGCTTGTGGATTTCTGTGCATGCTTACAGAATATCATACTTCAGAAGCGGGTATGTGTTTGGTAGAAACAGTTGGGAGATGCAAACAATTATGCAGAGAAAAAGTGTAGGTTCAGCTAAAATGTTGGTCCTTGCAATGGATGCAATGTCGGGCCTCACAACTCAATTGTATGGACCAGGATGTTTTAGCAATTTGTGCTTCTGTAGTGTGGACAACTTTGCAAGCGTGACTTTGTATTTGTGCTTGAGTTGAATTTTGGCAATGTCGTGGAGGATGAATACTTGGTCTTGTACTAGGTTCATGTAAGTGTGGTTGGTTCAATTTCCCGAAGTGGTTTGGTGTAGAGAGTTAAAACATAGAAAACAACTTTGAAATGTTTGGCGTCCGTATTTGATGTCACTAAGGAAGCTCATCAATTTGTACGTTGCCCTGGATCCTTTGTCTTTAGAACTCTAACTCCCAATGTTCAGTAGAATACACGGCCCCATGATGGGTGTGATAAAAACTTCTAGAGATAAAATGGAAGTTTACAGGAACATGTTTGTCCTTGTACGCACCCTCCACACTATAAGTTCTACGACTTCTTGGGAATTCCTTATCTACTTCTAGTTTGATGTGGCTAGTAAAGAAAGACTTGTTCGCTACTTGTATGTTAAAAAAGATGGCCCCTAGAAGAGAGTGCATAAGTCGTCGATATCATTCCACCCTGATTACATATTTTGGTTTAGAATACTTGTTGAATCATGAATTTTCCAGGATTTTTCGTGATTGGACTCCATGATCAACGCCGTAACACTCCCATTGTTGTGTAAATAGGTACAAAAAGCAAGTGAGGTTCATCCCAACAAAGATTGTGGATGGAGCTAAGAAGAAAACTCAATTCTTCTATGATTGTTGAACTTACAAAAAAGAATACTGAGAAGACATATAAAGTGATAGAGATTTGTAGTTCTTAACGGCCTTTGGAAAGCATCTGAAGAAGATGTCAAAAGCCTAGCTCATCCTAATTGCTACATTTCACCTTCAAGGTGATGGTTAAAGCCAAAAAGAATAAATGATATCCTCAATATGTATTGCCTTTCATTTATGTTTTTCTAAATTGAAATTGATCAATAACAAATCTAAAAAGGAGAAGAGGGCACAAAGTGAAAATTGCTAAAATGACGAGAACATTGTTTCCTCAAAGTGGAGGACTTCAAAGTGTTTATAATTTTTTTTTTTTAATATTTTATCATTTTTTTAATAAAAAAAATGCTTCTAATTGAAAATATGGCTAACAACGTGAAACCAAGGTTCTAATGGGAAATGATGTCAAGTTGGAGAGTTGAAGTAAGTTGAGTTTCATGATTGAAAGGTATTGCAACGGTAATCCCCGTAGGAATCAAAAACTTCACCCGAGACTAGGATGAGGCTTCAAAATTTGCCTTGTAATGATTGAAAGAAAACAAAGTGTGGGGGGCTGTTTCTTATGCCTAAACGCTAAGCAAGGGCTAATACAAGGCAAATCTTGACTTGCATGTAGTGGTTGATACGAATTAGTAACCACTCATTGTGCACCCATTTGAATTGCAATTCTATAGTTGAAACTTGACTATGGAAGCTAAATTAAAAGTTAGTAGTGTGACACTTGATGGAACTTCCAAAAAAAAGCACTTGGTAACTTGTAAGGTTAACAACCTTACCAAATTTGGGTTGCAGTATTAGAGTGCATTCAATGTTTTTTATTCATAAGATACTACCAAAGTAAAAACTTAATGAAAAGGATGAATAAAAATAAATAAATAAAACACTTCATACTATGTAAAATTTTAATGAGGACACAATTAAATAATTAAAAGCGGAAAAAAATGTCACCTTTCCAAGTGCACAACAGATGTGACTCACTTTGAAAGGATTCCAAGGTGGCGGTGGGATGTAAGTAACAAATAACCTAAGACATATATCTTTAGAAAGGCGCTGAGGAATAAGACTTGTAGGCGGTAAGGCTTGTAGGGTGTCTTGGTGGCGCAAGGCACATGGAGGCGGAAAGGCGCGGTTCAAGTCATGAATGATAAGAAGGCGAGGTGTTGTATCTTTCTTGCGAAAAAGAAACCATGGTATTCAAGGGGCAGGTCGCAACTTGGTTTGATCATTCAGACTTATAATCTTATTGGTTTTTATTACCTCTATAGAAGTTCTCTGGATATTAAAGGATTAACCTCTTTGTGACCACGTTATTGTAGTGGTTTTTTTCCTAAACTCTCTCTATTAGAAAAGATTATATTATTTATAATGTATAGTCATATATATGTGAGCATGTCGTAATGAAACAAGTGGCAATTAAACCTTAGTAGGATTATATGGTCAAATTGGAAAGTTATAGTGTATATTTGGGTTAGGTGAAATGCACATTCAAAAATGAGATTTTGAAGGACCATGTATGACTTTAAAGTCAAATTAAGTTTGGATCAAATTTTCAAAAATAAAATCAACAAGGTTCAATAATGACCTATGTCAACACCTCTTTGTTGCAATCTTTTGTATCAAGAAGAGGCTCACGGCTCACAAACAATTTATGCTAATTCTATAAGTGTGTATGACATATTGATACACGGTTTAGGAGAAACAATTTCATGTTGTACAAGAAGTTGATACATTGATGAACATAAAAGTACATAAAGATATGTGAAATAAACTTGAAGTCTAGAGAACATAAATAATTTAAAATAAACAAAACAATACAAGATGATAAAATTTCAAACCTAGGGAATAACACAATACATGTGATGTATTTGTAATTATTTTTGGTATTTTCAAGTATTTACATTATTTTTGGAATTCAGTCATAGGTGATTTGATAATTGCACAACTCCATATTGAAATGTTGTTTCTCTGGAAGATGTGTGTTTTGATTCCTCACATGCAAACGTCAAGATTCAGATTCCAATTCTATACTGATTCCCATTGTTATCATGTTGGACACAGGCGTTAAGGTTGTCCATAATTTCAGCTGCCGGGTACAGTACGGTAAAGTAGAGTACAATGTTTTACAATAATAAGGACTATAATGCACTATACAGTAATCCACTTTTACTGCATATTTCAAACTGATCAATACTCCAGATCACACTTCGATTAGATCATACCATATGATATTCTCATACAATAAAATAACTCCATACCATATACTCCTAATGACTTCATACAATACAATATCTTCATACCATATAATGTCCTCATACCATTATATAATAACTTGAGATTCCAACCAAGACCTCGAGGAAGCTGGGCCGAAGCTCCAATCTGAATTTCTGCCTCCTTGAGAGAAAGGTGAAGATACCACGGCTACTGTAATATTCAAAGGCATTTCCAGAAAGTATGAGTCAGATGTGGAGCACCTGGTGATGCTCACTTCACTCGTGCAAAGTTTTCAATATGCTTCACGAAAGCACAATAATTGGTTGCCAAGAGTGCTCCTGAATCACGAGAGTCAAAATATTTTGGAGTCCGTGTAGGTTCTCACATTATTGCGAATCCGGCGTTTGGCACAGTTTCAGTGAACAGTTAATCCACATCTTCGGTCGAAGAAATCATACCCCATGTTAGATACTACTGTATCCGCACCCCGAACTGTACTGTGTAGTGTAATGTCAACAGTAAAAGTTGAAGACAGTAGGCTTGCGTGCAACTCTACGAGTACCAGATTCTCGCTTCGGGGGGAGCTGGACGAGGGCGAGCATCTATGTGCTGCTGTTCATGAAGCCAAATTTTGTCGAAAGACCTGTGCTTTGGCTGTTTGCATTTGAACATATTTCTGTGGTATCAGTTCAACACAAGCATCCTCTGCTTTGGCGAACACCATGCCTCAACGTGCGCTGCAAATTGAACTATTATAGTACTCTTATCAAAGTGAAGAGAGTGCAGTGCACAGATTCTCTCGATTGTGGGGAGGAAATAGCCTCCTGAGCGTTGCAACTAGGTGAGTGTCTGCTAGAGTCCTCGTCGGACACGAAACTCCATCTTCCTCGCACTCGAGGGTTCAATTTGGAAGAAATACTTCAACTTAGCCACGATGGTGACTTTAAGTAGTGCCAGGGGAGTCCGTCTGGGCGATGGCCTCCAGTTACTGGGCTCTCGGCGAGTCCACATCACTCTTCTCTTCCTTGTGAGCACCCTCGTAACTGGCCTTTACTTCATCCCTGCTAATGCCCAAGCACCAGCCCCTCAAGGATCCGATCCTACCAATCAAACGTTTACAATCTTCGAGCAATATGAAGGTATCGCTCGTGAACTGCTCACATTTTCACTTGATCAATATATGAACTACTGCCAACATGGACTCCGTTCTACAGAATCATCTCAATATTCGTTGTAATGGCGGAGTTGCAACATTTTGCGCCGAGGTATAGTGTGGGAAATATAGTGTGCACAGACAGTGCTCTTTCGATAGCCTGGGTCCTACTGGCGCTGAAATTTCGTCAATACACGTAATACACGTCAATTCGTCAAAATTAATATACAATAGCGATAATTTTGTATCATGATCAGTTCTCCGGTGATTGCGAATTTTGATTTCTCTGTGTGAAGTACACGATCAATAACTACTAGCCCAAGTGTTATCCGCCCCCAGTTGTAGAAATGCTCGTAAGCACAAGCTGTACATTCTGGTCATTATGTGAATTAAGTTTGGCCTCAGTCGTAAAGGAGATGAGAGTGAGATTTTGATTCTGAAGGGCTGCTAACCATCCACATATTATGACCGGTTGAAGGTGGATATTATTTCATGTATCATTTTACAGTTGAAGCTGTATATAGTTTAAATAGCTTAGATATTTATTGGACGGCTGATTCCTACAAGGCTGCATCCCGGCACCAGGAGGTGGGCAACTAGAGGCACACGACAATGACTATATGAGAGAAAACACGTATGGTTGAGAAACTCAAGCCCGCCCGCCTGTTTGTATATTGTTTGCAGCGAATGCTTTGGACTCCATACGCCAAAACTGGACTCAGCAGAACGAAGAGTTGTCCCGCGTTCTCAACTGGACTGCATCGTACCAACACCCTTGCAATGTCAGTGCCTATACCGCGATTGATGTGGACTATTCTTACGAAGGGGCTTGGAGTGGGGTTGTCTGCACTCCAATATTACGAACCTCGAATGTCACGGGCAATTACTATGACGTGTCTGTGACAAGATTGCAGTGAGTTACATCTTTCTTGCTGACATGACATATTAGTTACAAGACTTCCAGTTGAAGTGAAAATCACATTTGTGATTAGATGCAGGTTGCATCTTTCCAGATTGCTTGGTGATGTATTGTTCTCTGTATACTGAATAGATACGCAATGATTTAAGTTATAAATCTAAATTTTGATACCTATTCTGTGCATACTGAGTTGATATGCACTAATTATTTGTTATTGAATTCTTCGGACAAATGGATCAGAGAGTTCAGTTGATGGAAAGAGGAAAAACACATTGAGCTTTTTTCACACTTACCCAACTTCCTTGCAGTTTATATGGGAGCAATTCTAGCTGCAGTTCCGACCCAGTAGTAACAAGTGTTGATTATCCACAGTGTGACTTCACGGGGATAAAAGGAGTACTTCCTCCTGCGATCGGCAATCTGACAAACCTGGAGTCTTTGTAAGTTCTTCTTTCTTTCTCTTTTGAAACAAATTAGCTGCCCCTTAATTGCGAAGAAATAAAAAAAGGAAACAAGAACCGAGTGACCAGGTCCCCGGTGATGAATCTCTGTAAGCTCCAATTCTCGTCTTTGAGCTACCCTTCGCTCAGAGAAATATTCTATCACTGCATGATTTGTGCTACTTTTCACCTCAAATATTGCAGAGTGCTAGTGCATAATCCGAAGCTAACGGGACCAGTGCCAATGGAGATCTGGAAACTGCCCAACCTCGTGCGATTGTAAGTGAAACGTCCAGCTTATTTCGCCTGGTGTGAGGGATTTAAATGATCAGTTCGTGTCTGTTATTGGGAGAATGGAAGGGAGTTACCCCTCAGTATGTACAATTTGACATGCTTCTCTTATTCTAATCAGGGTGCCTCCATCGTGGAGACGAGCTCCAATTGGTAGTTGCAATAAAGTGTTTTGATTCGTGCTTCGATCCATAGTTTCTTCTGTGACTCAAATTAAATGCATTTGAAAAAGAATTCATTGCTGAACATTGTGCATTTCAACCAAACCGGAGTCGAATATGTATCTTATTTTTGAACAAGTTTCGCATGAACAAGATTGGGTATGACATTATTGAGGGCTGAAACTGCAGCTCGTTGTACAACAACTCTTTGATCGGTACACTGCCGACCTCAGATGATTTGAACACTTCATCATATCTGCAAGTAATGTAAGATGCATCCAGACTTTGGTTGTTTTTTACTGATCTTAAGCCCACGTTTCAGAACATTTGTTCTTGGTTTGCAGGGTACTGGGTGTGCTAAACTAAGAATCTCTTCGTTGTTGCTCTTAACTTATGAGTTCGGTAATTTGTATTACTGTACTGAAATCCTATCGTGGTACTAAATCGGCTTTGATGCCTGCATATTAGACGGCTCAACAACAACAATTTCAGTGGGAGTGTCAGAGTGAGCTCTCAAGGGACTCTTTTCAGTTCGTCTCTTGATTTTCTGTGAGTTTATCCCTTGCCAACGAATTCCAAAGTTATCCAAGTATTTCTAATCGGTATGTTCTTGAGAAGAGCTAATCATTTATTGAGAGTTAAGTGTTCAACATCCATATCTATTTAATTTCCTGGTCAACTTACATTTAAGTGCGTTCAATATTTGTTCATAAGGATCCTGAGTAAGGATCTCATAGTTTAACATTAGCGATGGAATATCTCGATCAACATGCTACAGAAACTTGTGAGACAATGATGTTCTCTAGTTTAATCACGAGTTAGTGCTGATAATCACCTCTAATTGGTACAGTTTTTACCTTTCAACTTGAATTCATGCATGGCTAGTGTAGATTGTTACCGTATTGGCAGGGGTGGGACATCCAAAAATAAATATAAACATGGTACAAAAGGAAACTTTCAGAATGAATAAAGGATATTGAAGTTTTTCTTTTAACGATATTTAGCAAGCCATCTGAGACTGTTTTTAGCATCTATTTTTCTGCAAAAACATAAAAAATCAAAAA
Organism: Ceratodon purpureus; assembly: GCA_014871385.1. Lineage (NCBI taxonomy): Eukaryota > Viridiplantae > Streptophyta > Bryopsida > Pseudoditrichales > Ditrichaceae > Ceratodon > Ceratodon purpureus. Next base: position 16,589,734 of record CM026427.1, read on the forward strand.
AAAAAATCGTTTTTTAAAAAGTTGAACCTTGGTTTCACAAAGAAACAAATATTTGTTTGGTGCCAGACGATCTACTCATGGTGCTGCTGTAACAGCTTCTTAACTTACCTGCTTTGTGAGTGTTAAGCTCAGAAAGAGAAGGAATATTCATGTCAGTATATCATGGGTGCACATCAAAACTGAAATTATATCTACAAAAGTAGTGGTTAGAACCACTTTTGACAGCCATTGCCCAACCATTTACGTCAAGACCACTTGTATTATATTGTGCAGAGACCTGAGCTATAATCAACTGAATGGAACAGTGGATTTACGAGGACTCAATAGCAATGGCAGTAGCGCACTTAACGATTTGTAAGAACTTTCTTGTGCAGAATCAAACTTTGGGTGAATTTCAATTCTCTCTCAAGTCCATGTAGGAACTTGGGTCCAGTGTAAATTTTAAAATTTTAAAATCACTGGGAAAATAGTCAGCTCAAATTCTTACTTGAGAGTCCTTTTGTTTGTGGATGTTCAGGAGATTGAACAACAATAACTTCAGTGGGACATTCTCCACTGGTCCCTCTTTGGATCCAACTTTACTGGATTTGTCCTACAATGCCTTCACTGACATCAAGTTTGCAAACTACACTGGGGACCATTCATTCACAAGGCTGAACAGTACTGTATACATGCCCTCTTTAAGCTATTTGTGAGTTTCAACTTTCTCGGATGGCTGAATTTTTTTGAAAGATATACTTAGCATTGTGGAGTTGAAGGTGTTAAGTTTTAATCTACAGTTCCAAACAATCTCACCTTGGATGGGTTGGAGCCTTAACCCCTGGGTTTCCCAGCTAGCAACAAAGCAGTTCCCATTCACTATTTGGAGGATGTAAGCCAATAACAGCTGATGTACTAAACATTTTCCTGTCAACAGCTATGTCAACAACAACCAATTGAGCGGACCATTTCCTATGGAAATTGTGGGATCAAGCTTGCTGTTCGTGTGAGTATATGCTCTGCCATTCAAATCTCATGTTCTTTCTTCTTTGTGTTTGCAGGTCTTGTACTCTGATGGCATAGTACCGGTAATATGAACTTTCAAATTAGAAAGCTTACAGGATGTGTTCAATAAAATTTAATGAAATGTAACCAACATTATTGAATTGTTTGTAAATTCAACCTTTTTGAATAAAGCTAACAAACAATAGAATATTATAATTCATTTTGAAATTCATGAATGCTGGTCACATCAAAATTTTGATGTTGAATTCAACATCAAAATTTTTGATAGTGGTAGTAATTGGATTAAGAAGCCTACACTAGATATTGTCAAAGTTTAAATAATGAGAATTTGGTTTCTTGGCAGCTGAAAGGAACATTTCTTGAACAAGTGGATGTTGTTTCTAAAGATCTCTATATATCGATCAAGCTCAGGTAGTGGTAAAGTTTCTAGGTAGATTATCCAGTACACAAAAGCAAAAAATTACCCTCGCCAGCAGGTTTCCCTGCTCGGTTGGCAGGTTGTTACTTTTTCATCATAATTTGAATCTTAACATTCTTGTTCCGAAAAAAGAAATAAATAATTAAAATTAAAAAAATAAATATCGATCAAGATCTGGGGTAAAACTAATTCGATATGATAGGGTATTGGAATTACAATTTTGTGTTTTAAAAATCCAATATTTTTGTATTTAGCAGCTTAGCATGCTTACTGTTAAAGGAGATTAAAACACTAGTATAACTTTTTGAATTTTTTACATGCACTTTTTAATGTATTTTTAAATACAGTCCTTCTAAACCCAACTCACGAAGAATGTCGATGAACTAGAAATTTGTCACTTTGAAAATAAATTCGCTGTAATTCTATATGAATTATGGGAATTACAGCAATCATTTGCTATTAAAATATGAGTAACTAAAAACAATGGTTGTGCAGACATGTAAACGGGAACAAATATTCAGGATCACTGGACTTTCGAGGCCTGGACAATATCACTTTAAATTGTACTAGCATGTAAGATACATACCCCATCCATTACAACCAACAATCATTGTTTGTAGCTGTATTGTCTAAATCAGTATTTTAAAATATTGTTTATGCAAATGATACAGTAAAATATTCAAGTACATTTTTAATACCAACCATACCTGATATGTATCTTCTTAAATTCTAAAGTAGCCTAGATAAATAAACTTTGTTAATATTCGTCTTCTTAATAGATATAAATATTTATTACATATTCTTTGCGAATATTTAGATTTATTTTATATAACCATTTTTTAACTGTACAACATTATAGTATTTCTTGTGATATTTCATTAAAACATATGATACAAAATTTTGATGATTAAAAAAGAAAACAAATATTAGCAAAAATCAAGAGACAACAGGTAAAAACTAATTTTGAAAGAAATGAATGATGATCTTAATAGTTCAATATAAAAAATATACACTTATTGTATTGATGGTTCTCATTGTAGATGTGTATTTAATGTTGATTTGAGTTAAAGCTTGAATATATCATTCTGTGCTTGAAATTTCACTAATTACACATCTCATTATTGAATATTCAGGAATTTCAGCAACAACAATTTCGATGGATCATTTTTCTCTGGTCATACCTTCAATCCTAAAGTACTGGATTTGTCCAACAACAACTTCAGGAATATCAGTTTTGATGTCTACAATGGGACAACTGATATCTACATGCCATCACTGGAATCTTTGTGGGTTCCAAATCATTTCCTGTTTGTTACGGTGTTCAATGAAAAAGATTGGGAATGTTATTGATGAATACCATAGCGCATTACTGTTACTCACATTTGGCTTCTATTGAGATGTTTATCAGATATATCCAAAACAACAACTTCAGTGGCCAATTTCCAGATTTTGTTTCAGAAACTTCAGGGCTTCAAATTTTGTAAGCATGTTATTGATCATTTTTTGCAACTTATGATTACTCTTTCCCTCTATGTTCCTTTATTTCAACTTTTTATATGCATTGCCCTTACCAAACTTACTAGGTATGGCAATAGCTACACTTACCATGAAAACCCTGGAACTCTCTTTATTTTCATACCAAAAAAAATCTATTCCATCATGTAATAGTACACTTTAACGGATGTTTTGAATTCATCTGTATCTTGCATTGACAAGATATTGTGATTTTATTTGAAATGTCTAAATTAAAAAATTAGAACTCTAGTGGAAATTTTGTAGATACAAAAACTAACATTGCTAATGTTGGCTTGTACTGTATCTTTGTTTAGGAACATGGAAAACAATAATTTTAGTGGAAAGTTTCCAGAACAAATTTTGAAAGCACCTCTTCTACATACTCTGTAAGTTAGTACTTCTATCCAGACAACATTTCATGGATTTTTATGTAATGTTACATTTCATATATGTTTGAAATTTTATAAACTTGTTCACTAGTGACTAGTGGGAAAGGAGTCCTTCCCATAGAAAATATTGTGGAGGAGTTGGTAACAGTTGGAGGACATGTTACCAATTCCTCCAAACTTTTTCTACTCCATCATGCAAGACTACATTTAAGTTGATTTGTGTAGATTGACTTATAACTTGCATGGGCAATCTATTGAAATGTTTTTGGAATTAAAAATTTATTATTAGTTTAGAAGTATAAAGATTGATACAAAAAAATAACATTGCTATGGTTGGCTTGTATTGTATATTTGTTTAGGAACATGGAAAACAACAAGTTTAATGGAGAGTTTCCAGAGCAACTTTTGAAAGCACCTGGTCTAAAAACTTTGTAAGTTGGTGCATTTGAATTCTATGGAGACAACATTTCATGGATTTTCATGTAATGTTACATTTCATATACGTTTGAAATTTTATAAACCTATTGTTTAGTTGTCATTTTGAAAATGAGTGCCACTCTAATAAGCAACAAAGAAATACCTCTGAACTGCACCTGTCTATCCATGAAAAAAAAAGAAACATGAACATATCATATTCCCGTTTTGTGAGGCCATTTAGAAATGAGTATAGCTTCTCCACAGTTGCCTAAAATGCCAATGTGATCTGTAATGGAACATAGAGCCAAGGATGCAAACTTGGTGTAGTTTGTTTCTTTCAAGTAGCTCATACCTAATCTTAAATAAGATGCTCTTTGTCAAGAATTTTCATCATCCAAATTTATTAAACTTTCCTTCCTCATAAACGAATCTCCAAAATCAGATTTGTAAGATTCTGACCATTCATATTGATAAATTCACAGATATGCTGGTCAAAACTACTTCAGCATACTACAACTTCCAGAGATTAAATATGAAAATCTCACCATCTATGAAGGAATATTCTTGACAAATAACAGTATTACCGAAGTTCAATATGCAAGGAATGAGGGACCATTCACACAGAACAACCTTCTGTTTTCAAACTACCTTTTGTAAGTACTTAATCCTACACCTGGACTTCTTAAGACTTGCTTTGCTCAGAAGGCCTGATTCTCTTATTCTAAGCTCCTAGGTATATCTACAAGAGAGAGTACTTTGTATTGTCTTTACTTCTCTTAGATAGAGAGTGAAGAGGACCCGTAGTTCTTACACTTGATGGTGTTTGATTCTGCTGTGTGGGTTTGACAGTCTTGGGGGCAATCCCTATTGCAACAATATCAACAGCTTGCTTCTTTCCCGTATTTGCCGCATGAATCCAGACCAAGCAACGCTTTCACTGAATGGTATGACTTCTGTGCTTATTGTTATGTGTTCAAAAAATAGAATGTGTCTAATTTTTATTTTTTTTCAATTAAATTTTGTAGAATAGTTGGTCTACCCAAATATATTTTGCTGGTGATTCCAGGGTAATGTTGTTTTGATGAGAGATGGTAAATTCAAGTATATAAAGTAAATGCACTAGAAAATTAATTTATGGAAACTGATAATAAGTTAGATTTTGCTATTCAATGCCAGGAATATAACATGTTTCAAGTCATTGTATACAATTAGAATTATATATATTCCGTTCATTTGACTGCACTCTAAGTTGAGGCAGTATAAAACTACCTTCAGATAAGCATGTCTTTGTATCAATTTGGTAGTATCACAATTATAATGACTTACTTATATTTATCAAATCAACCATAGCATAATCACGTGTATAACTAACTAGATGCAATTATATGTTATGCAATTTGAATTTGAAATGACTAAAACAAGCTTTTATGTATTGAAACATGTATTGAAACAGATGCCCACAAGTTCTCTACACAAACCAAGATTATCATTGGAACATCAATATCAACTTTTGGAATTATACTATTGATAATAGCTTTATATGTGTGGAGATTGATGGGTAGAATCCAAACTCTTGGCATCATTCTAAAAGGTGGGATTATATCACTTTTCCTTGGATCAATCTGTTCAAGCCTTGAATTTCTTAATAAATTAGTACATTGTAGTCAATCAAAATACACTAGAAAGTACATGTTTAATGGCATCTATTCTTTTATTCTTATGTTAACATTAAAGTATTTCAATGCCAATGAACTTCAAATTGGTAATTTTCTGAAATAATCTTAAAATATTAAAAATTTATCATTGTTTATAAATTGTCCTTACATTGTAGTTGAGGTGTCAATGGTTTGTAATGACTTAAAACAAATCTTTTAGTTAGTTTGGAATAAAGATGAGATTGAACTTGTTGAATAGATCAAACTGAAAGTAGTACATGTTTTATTTGACACGTGATGGCTCACCACTGGCCTTGTAGTAGTTTCAGTCTATTGTCTATCAAAACATTATATAGTATGATATATTTTTTTTGAAATAGAAGTATACAAAATAAAATTCATAAAGATAGATAATATGGAAGGGTTTGTAGTTTCTATAACAGATGGCCTTTATAATAAATTAACATGATTAAAATTATGTGTACAAAGCAATGTACAAGTGAAGAGAAAGTTATGTCTGGATCACAAAAATCATCAGCATTGGATGTAAAAGAGATTGTATTACGTTTATGAAAAGAAAATATTAGAAATGTCTCTAGAATTAGAAGTTGTTTTTCCAAAATCTACTAATTGCTTTGCATGTTGAATATGTACAGGTTTATACATGTTTTATATATAACAAATTTGACACGTGTGAAGTTGGCAATTTCAGAATTTGAGAAAAAAGAAGTGAAACCAAATTTGTACTCTTACAAAGATATCAAATTGGCTACAAATAACTTTGACAAACAAAACAAAATTGGAGAAGGCGGTTTTGGTGTGGTATACAAGGTACTTACTATACATGAATTATGTACATTTATTTCTTTATTTTCACGTTCTCAAAGTTCCATGTAGGCCATAAGCAAAGCGACTTTATATGAGGTTTTTTTGAATCTTATAAGTTGAATTCTTTCAATGGTCTGGAGATTGCAAATTTATATACTACACTTCCCAATTATGGATTTGAAAGAATTATTTTCCTCTTTAATTCTACTGATACATAAACTTTCATTTGTTTTCTTTAGGGAGAACTTTTGGATGGAACAGTGGTGGCTGTGAAGAAATTGACAATGTCATCAAGCCAAATGCTTTCTGAATTTTTGAATGAAATTGTTGTCATCTCTGGTTTAAAACATCGCAACCTGGTAAAGTTGAAAGGCTGTTGTCTTGGAGATGGTGACCAACGTATGTTGGTGTTTGAATATGTGGAAAACAAAAATCTCGCAGAGGCATTGTTACTACATGGTATGACCTACTTTTCATCAAATACACAATGTTTTTTATTTGATTGAATTTTGAATAAAAGATTAAAGGGAAGATGATGGATGCAACTTTTGTTATGGTTAAAATAAACACATTCTAAGAAATCCATACATACTAGAATTACTCTTTTACAAAAGGATTTACATATGTACATCTTCAAATTTTATATACATGGACTTACATTCAAGATCTATCTTGGTTTTGCTTGTAGGTGACATTCTAGAGAACTTTGAACCTCCATCTTTGGATTGGGCAGCTCGTTTCAACATCATTGTAGGTATTGCAAGAGGACTGTTATACCTTCATGAAGACTCAGAATCACCGGTCATCCATCGAGATATCAAAGCAACCAACATCCTTCTAGACAAGGATTACAATGCCAAGATTGCAGATTTTGGTTTAGCCTATCTTTTTCCAACTCTCGATAGTGAAGAAACTCACTTGACCTTGATGCAAGTTGCGGGAACAAGGTAGGTGCTCTAAATTTTGCAAAACTTACAGTTGCATATTGATTTGATGAATTCTATTAGAACTTGAAATGATATTGATATAATAATTAATTTGACCATTTAATGCTTGCAAATGCATTTAATTTATATGTATTGTATGATACCATGATTAAAAAAAACATATTGTACACGTGAATTTTTGTTTGAGTTATTTTTTAGCTATAGTAATTCAAATATAAAGTTGCTTCTTATCTTCCATTTGATGAAAATTTTAAATCAAAATTTAAAGTGTGATTTAAAAAGTCATTTTTTCATTTAAAAATCTACAACCTTGTTTCAAAAAACTAACTTGCAGATATTTACATGTGACAATGTTTTTGAAGAAACAATTTACAACAACAAAATCATGTGCATTTAATAAGGTCATGTATAGAATGGAAAATTTGGACATGTCTTATCATATTTTATTTGATCAATAATAAGGCATCTATATACCTAAAATACAATGCAAGTAGGTATATTTCTTTGGTAATACATACAATGTTACTACACAATTTTGTTTTGAAAAAAATGCGCATATGATTAAACTATTTTCTATAGATAATTTATATAAAGATGCATTAGATGCATATGATGTACAACTTGTAATTTTTTTCTTGGCTTGAGCCTTGAAGAGGATATTGCTCACCCGAGTATGCGGTTCATGGCCATATATCAACAGCACTTGATGTATATAGTTTCGGTATTTTGATCTTGGAAATCATAAGTGGCAGAAAATGCATTGATTCTCAAAAATCAGGAGACGAAGTTTATTTGCGAGAATGGGTACGCATTCATCATACCTACATATTTGCATATGTGAATGTTGTAATTTACTTTACAGTGATGTCATGTACAATATTTGAAGTTTGGTTTGTTTTCAGTGTGCATATCATTGGATTTCATATCCAAGTTTAACATTAAATTTTTAAAATAACCTTTTAATACATGATTTTGACAGTTTATATATATTTGATTCTGAGTCTTTCAAGTGTATACAAAATTTTATGTTTGATTAAATTTGATTCGAATGGTTTTACACTAGTATGGTTTTGATTGATTTTCACAGTAAATAAATATTCCATACTTTAAATGCACAACGTTCATTAATGAATTTGACTTGTATGATCATTGTAGGCTTGGAAACTATTTGAAGGAGGAGTGTTGATCACACTCATTGATTCCAAGATGAAACATTCTCCTTCAGATTTGGAAGCTATTGCGCGTGCCATTAGTGTGGCACTTGCCTGTGTGCAATATAAAACTGCAAAGCGTCCAAAAATGCATGATGTTATACCTATGTTATTAGGCAACATGCCAATAGGTGATCTTCATGTAGCCGCTGAGGGTGGAGAAGTACTTGGAGGTGTTGCTTCAAGCTCTAGTACAACAAGATCTGATACAACATCTTCTCTTTGGGAAAATGATCAACGTCGTATAGATGAATGTAGTTTATTGAGCGACATTCATGAGATTGAATTGAGTGCAAGAGGTTGATGTTGGTTACTTCATGTGACATGTTGATTTTAGTATAAAAGATATGGCAAACTTGAAAAGTGCAGAAATATTTCATTCAATATTCTATTATTTTCCAATTGCGATGATTTACCACTAGTAGAAATTTGGGATTTTAAGACAGGACAAATGACATACTTAGTTGTCATATTGGACGGATCGGGAAAAAAATGACGTAGAATTTTCTTGTCACAAAACTCTTGTCTTTTCTTTGTCCCCGTCGTTAAGGACCAGTTTTACCCCGGCAGTAAACGCGAATCACGCAAGCACTCTCAGTCCCCGACTGTTCCCGTCACGTACAGCATGAAGTGTTCACATGGCCGAACATCCAACACTCTGGGAGAAGATTTTCAAAAACTCAAACTCTGTCCGTTATTCGTACATTTGCACAGTCCACGAGTATGTAGATGCAATCTACGTTCTCTGTCCTCCTCACTAGCAGTCCTTACCTTAAATTTCGGAATTCAGAGTTGTATCTCCACACGCGTCGACATCTTGTATTTTTGATTTGCGTGTTTCATTTTCCAGCACTCTTATTCGATTATCCTCCAGTTGACACCTGTCAGCACCTCTGATTTCTGGTTATTTCATGGCATATTCAGTTTTTGAAAAAAACATTAACCACACACGTGGAGTCGCCACAGTCATTCTCAGATTTCAAATAGTGTGGTTCATCCCACCGGCACCGGCTTTTTCAGGGATTGTTTTATTGAATAAAACACGGATTTACAGCAGATATGACGATGGACTTTCTCTGAACAAACCGAAATCACTACTTATCCATATTAAAACATCAGGAAATTAAATCACACGGAGTATGCCGACTACTACTGAACTTCAATTGTATGTTTCCGTCACTCCCTTCACTGTTATAAAAAAGAGATACCGCGCTACTGTCTATGCTACTTCACTGTTGTTGCACTTCATCTTCCACCACAAATTCCAGAGCGTAGTCACTTCCGCCAGTGGATGTTCACTGCTAGGTAGTTCTCACACCTGCATTCGATGAACAATTCCCACACCCGCAGTTGAATCCCAATGCATATCCTACATGTCACTCTTGTAAGAAAACCAAACCTTTGAACCAGAGCACGCTAGATCCCTTCGCGTCGCTCAAGTTCACCATATCTGCCTCTTCGACGGGTATCATGAGGGGAAGGTCCACGAGCACTTCTTCCAAGTTAATTCGCACATACTCAGGTGGCACTGGTCTGTTGTGAAACATCCCTCTCCCTCCTGTGCTCAGTATAGTTCCTGCGCCAACGTGAACTCCAGGATCCACTGTGTCACCCAGCCATACCTTGTCCCCTGCTTTTACCTGCGTTCATGGATGTAAAAAATTAAGAAGATAGTTCCGTTTCATCTCATCCATATTACAAATGCGAATATAAATCTAGCAAAACACTTCCATTGTTCATTGACAAGGGTTCAAGCACAATGTGAAGGAAGATTTAGTACTTCCTTTTTTCTTCCACGATTCACTATTCGCTCACGACTGCCCACCTGATTCGGAACCTGAGATATACAAAGCATAGGAGGTGTTATGTCAACATTCGAACAACTAGTATTAACCATGTAATTCCTACACAGTTTCTGGTTAAGTATTCATATCATGGTTGTGTTGCCACGTTTATCAAGTTCCAGATACAAATGTCATTATCACATTTTATCAAGACTGTATCGGATACAGTCTGCCACTTCACGTCAGCTGATCCGGATCTGTCAGGGATACATAATCTGTTCGCAAACAATGATTACATTCGCTGAATTTATGAACTTCATTATGAAAAGATGTGTCCTACAAAACATCATGCAAATCTACATTACGATTCCAAAACGTAATATTATTCATACAACCACTACACTTAATATAATCAGAAGAAGGAGTCTACAACTCCGCCCCCCTGCATCATAGCTTTCACACATGAATCGTAAACATATTATGCCATCTACCCTCTATGACTTTAACGAACATTTCTTTACGTACCGTATCATCTGATTGCCTCGTTGAAGTTGTCCGCTCAGTTTCCATTCCCTAGATCGAAAACATTGACACTCTATCAGCCACTATTAAACATCAAAACATAGAACTAATACGGAGCAAATATTCATTTGATAAACAGCATGTAAACGAATTCTCTTCTAATATTTTCGGAATCTTGAACATGTAATGCTGTCATATCATGTTGGATTATTCTGGGAATTCAAAAAGTAAGTCCTGCACACTTTCACATAATTCACCAGCTAATTCAGTTAGTCAGAAAGGATGAAAAAACAACCTGTTACCACATACATGTGAGATGCAATACGCTTCAGAAATACACGAACCTCAAACATAAAACATTAGCATATAAAACTTCTGGATCAGGTTACATTGGTAACTCCACATACCTTTCTCGGATTGGAACATTTTGGGGCCGTTGTCATTCTTGTTTTGCGGATGTCACTGTCTTCCTGTACATACTAGACGATTATTAAATGCTTCATTAACCAACAATTGAACAAATTTGACAATGACTACTTGCACTCAGGATAATTTAAATACAATGTAGAAAATACGAACAATTCAATTATAGGTTTGCAATTTCAATACTTAGCAGATACTACCATGGTGCAGAATTTACTTTTCGAATGTCATCTGCAAGTAGCACAGCATAAACTGTGCCTCTATCCCAAATAGAGATACAACATATTCACTTTCAATACCACGGTGTTAAATTACATAATACATCGTCAGAAACGTGCACAATAGAGACTGTAACATGACAATTAGTATGTTGTAATGAATAAGAGTCATCCGATCATACTCAACAATCCATTCATGGTTGCTATAAAGAGTGGTTTAAAACACATAGAGGAAAAACGGATTTCGGGTAACTGAGCTAAAGGCTCGTGTTTTACCTCTTCCTGCGAAGGCAACTGTTGCGGCAGTCGATCAATGGCGACTGTTTTCAACTTCTGCGAGTCGTCGTCTGAGTTTCTGCAAAGCTTATCCCACCACTCTTCATTTCTGTCCATTGGTGCCGACTCGTTTACCTTTCGGTCGTTGATTGAAGGTCCTTGTCCTGAACTCTCGCCTAGAGCCGACTTTGTGTGCTGTTTGGTTACTTTACCTTCGTTATTGTCTTTGCTGGACAGGGTCGTCAACACTGTCTCAAGCATGTTTTGTATGTTCTGGTTGCTGTTCATCATGGCTTCTAGTTTCTTAGTCGTTTCTAATTGGTTTCGTTCCACAACCGTGAGTCGCACTGCGTTCTTTGTCTCCATGTCCTGCATTCCAAGATTCTCAGACTTAGAATCGTGGGCCAACAAAAAATAAAACTTAATCGAAGTAAAATATCCAACAATCTACTATTACATATAAAAAACGTAATTAAAATCCCACAACGCCGCCGATTCCCACTCAATACCTGTTACATGAAATAAAATTTAGTCAGGATTCAATAGGACGCCATTAATTGGAGTTCTGAAAAACTCAAATATAAACGACAGTTCACTCACCATTCTCGATCTTATATCATGGATCAATTGAGTCGGCACTGTAGAATATTTTGTACAAAAAATAATTCCTTACATCAATTCAGTAGCCAAAAACTAAAAACAATATTTTGGATTATAACAATCTCGAATTATATAGAAACTCGAACAGGGGAATGCAAACACAGAGTACCTCAGCAACCGGGTTCTCCACATTATTTCGCATTTCATCTGCCATTTCCGTAAGTCCGGGAGTGCTTTCACGTTCTCGCCTCTTCACAAAAAATCCAGCACGAAGGTGAAGATCACTTGAGTATTTCTTATCCATCGTGTGCTACTTTCTACAGAGATCTAGTACATTGTTAATCTTTGGCAGCACATACAGGAAATCAGAAAATCTGAAACATTCTAAGAATGAACGTTGGACAGAAATCTTACGACTTTGGCTTGTTTGCCTGCGTAGCCGTGTCGCCCAACCCGAGGGTTGTATACCACATTTCTTCTAGTTTTTGACATTTTATCGGACTTCTCCTTATACTCTACAGAATTCCAATACTTTTTGAGGCTCGCCCATTCTGTATCCGAGTACCTGGGGGGGGGTTTAACCTCATGTCCGTGTAGCCTTCTAACTCTTTCTCTGTCCCTACGGATCCAAGTTTTTATCATTCTGTCAAATGATTCTTCCGTGACCTCATGTTCTACGAACTCGAACTTAGCATTGAATGCGTCACGCAGTATCTTCCTCGAATTTTCGTTTTGGTCTTCGTACTTAATTATACTCATATCAAGAATTCGAGGTGTGAAGTCCCTAATGTACTCCTGCCATTTCAGATGGCCTGTGCACCCGCTGTCTACCTCTCCGGAAGGGCGCACTTGAACGGCATAAGGCTTCTTTCCAGCAACTAACCTCTCTGTTGCTTCCTCCTCTATCTCTCTCTTTTTCGCACGCCTGATTCTTTTTTTCACAGAAGCTTCTTTAATTGATGAAGATCCAGATGCCAGACTAAATCCATCCTTATCATTTCCCTGTCCCTGTATCCCAACCGTGCCTGGAGTCGACCCGGACTGATTGTATCCCCAGTTAGGAGGAAACACACCATGCGGGAATCCACCAAGAACATTGAACATACCTGAAGCTGCTTGGTTGTTCGGTACCGGCACCCATGTAAAACCTGGTTGTGCATCGTTTTGATTCCCAGTCGCCGCTGAACAAAATTGTGTACCTCCGCTTCTGTTCCCGTTCTTCGCTTTCCTGCCCCTTCCGTCCCCAAGCCGTGTGGAGTTCTGACCCTTTGTCTTCCCTCGTTCATCAATACCTGATTCAACTCTGGTTTTCCCTTTGCTACTGTGGATGTGGCGCCGGGATGTCGTGTGACGGCGCTCATCCGAAGAATGGGAGGAATTCTCGCTTCCACTCCCCTCTGCATAAACTCAATGAGAACGTGAAGACGACGTATGTAGTATGTGGGTTTTCACTAAACCCTAGATCATGGACGAAAACTCTATAGGAACACCCGTAATGTTAACGTCGAACCGCAGTTGTTTTGTCTCCGAGGATACGTTAAAACCAGAGACAATAAAGACTCCTCGACCGAGAAACCTTTCAACTCTGAAGTTCAATGACACTCTACATATATATACGCGATGAATTCCTCTACTTACGAGAAATTGACTTAAGGCACAGTTTTCGAAACATGCAGAAAGATAAACGGGGAAACAACAACTATGAAATTTACCTTTGTAGTCTGATGAGCTCGATAGTTCGTCCACCTCATCGGAAGGTCCGCGCTCCAAATTCTGGGGAGCAGCAAGAAGTCCATCCTCCTCGGAAATAGATCCCTGCAATCTTTGGGAACGACGTCGTGTTGCGCCATGTTGAACAGTACTCTGCGTCTTCGCCCGCTTTCTTACACTCCTAATTTGGGTATTCCTAGCATACAACAAAACATTAACCGAGTAGTATTGTACACAACATAGAAGGCGTCACCAAGTGAAGAACATTACTCAATCTCCCCAACCGTCAAGGTAAAACCCTAGTTCCTTACATCTGGGCCGTTTAAATTCACGCGTGTCTTCAATCGTACGGTTAGAAAACACTATACGTAGGGTTTCATAAATGTAAAAAAACTTACAGTTCATTCGCTGTGTTCAATACAGATTGCAGCTTAGCATTGTTATCCGCTATTCTTGCCGCACGTTCTTTCTCATATTCGTTAAGCTCCTCCTCCTCCTCGACATCATCATCTCCTGCATGTTCGTACTCCGTTTCTTCATCTGTTGTATCAACCGACATACTTTGAATGAACCCTCTCCTGATCTCTGGGTCCCTGTTCAGAACACAATGGCATGCAAAAAACTCTGACCTTCTACGCTGTTCACAAAACGTCGCAAGCTCCTCTAAAAGGAAACGCAAACAGGAGAAATTAGGTCTGTCGCCTGACCTACTGGAGATAAATTCTATTCTACACTCCACGGTGTGCTACAGCTGCGACATCAGGTGATTTCTTTCCTTTTTTCCGACACTTGTACTGAACTCCAGTTCGTTTTGGAAAGTAATTGTCTTGTAGGTGATTCAAACACTTTCTGTGCTTTTGCGAACCTGAGTTTTCTTCGAGGGAAGCTGCACCTTTGGCATTATCGATATATCAACGTCTTTGCTAATTAATAACTCGGTGCGTTTTCATCACGTGATTCTGTGACTTTGTCATATAGTTGTATCGAAGGCGTTAGGTATATTGCCGCGGAAGCTCGGAACTCCATTTCGATGCCGAACATGATTAGCTGTCGGTCACCGTCGGCTTCTATCTACTTCCACTATACTCAGAACGTAAGTACCCTGTGGTCTTTCACGATATTTCACGTCGCCCATTATAAAAATCCTACAACTCTGAGACTGCAGAATGTTTGTGCGCTCTTTCCTAACCCTTCACTGGATGTAGACTTTATTCAACGTCGGATACTTTAAGATTGAGATTGCGTTATCTCATCTGAGGGAGTGTACGTTTGTTCTTGCAGAGCACTCCTTGAACTCTATTTTGCTGGTCAGATATTAGCAATGGACGCGATGAGATGAAATCTAATTCCCAGTGTTTCGAAAATTAAGTATCCTTCAGAATCTGTAGGTGAATTTCTACACCACTGTTTTGGAAGCTCGAATCTCTCTTTGTTTCTGTACAATTGTGTATTTCAATGAATTTAAAACGACACAATAAAGTAGTAGGGTTTCTGGCGATATTGCCTGTGCAGTTACTTATGCAGGCAATTGCGAAGGAGATTTTTCATGATTCGAAGACTTCAGCACGGTTTCCAGATCACGAGTATTGGCTACCGAGTTATTTTCCACTTTGAAAGGTACGATTTCTTGCGGATTTGGGTTTTCCGTTTCCTAGAATTCTGTGTACATGGGGGAATGATGTCTTCTGGTACTGAATTGAATATTTCAAATATAATTCAGATGGTTAACATTCTGTTTAGAATTTTTTTGTAATTAAGTACTCTCTTTATATCGAAATTGTAAACAAACTCTGTCGTTTGTGTATGATATCCTCTGTACTTATCGTCACCATTTACGTGGATGTCTACGCTCTTCTCCTGTAGTTGAACTTCTGATTTCTATGCTCGTCTCGTAAAGATATCTTCGAATATAATCAGCTAAAACATCAAGTAGCATAAATGAGTGCCATTCATTTCTATAAAATTATTCCTCTCCTACCGAGTTTTTAAACAACAATTTTGCTATCGTTTTTGGAATCATTGGTCCACGAAATGTACCATAGTAACAGAAGGAGTGTAATCTGAGAGTCTCCTATATTGGAAGTCGATCCATTGAGAATCTCTACAGTACTTGTGGTTTCCATTCACTGTATTCTCGAATGTGATAACTTCGGACCTCCTTCATTGATCAATATTAGTTTATGTTCTTTTTGTTTTCAATCATTTGACGAATTTGTTTTGGATCAGGATGCTTGTAACAACCACTAAGAAGATTCGAAAGACAGAGTAGAACAAGGATTTAGTCCTCTTCTCAAGTAAGCTCATTTCTCCATTATTTTAATTGTCGAGAATAGATTCAGCGAGTCAGTTGAAAAGCTTATTACATATATTTGCTATTTCTCTAATTGGAAGTTCACCATCTTCTTATTCCGCACTACGTCGTTATGGTTGAAAAAAACAAAATATGTGTATTTCATTCCCGACTGCGAAGCATCCTTCTGCCTCTATCCAGTACTCTCTCTATATGCCTCAGAAGTGATCGCATTTCCCATTTTTGTATTTTAATTTTTAATTTTTTAGGTTACGTACCACTACTCTTCGTGATTTCCTCATTTCATTACCTGTTGACTTAATTCTAACTCAATAGTCCAGTTAAGATAAATATACGATTTGTTTGGAGACATTCATTCCATTACTTAATTTGCTGTAATTCTCTCAGTAAAAATCTATGCATATTCTGATTCCTTATTATGTTATTCGTACGTGATGAGCAGGATGACGAGTAAGTTACCTTTGTCAGATATACGGCGAATAAGAGCGCGTGACAACAAATTATGGATACGTGATAAGCAACGTGCTTCGATGTATAGCTTTCGAAAACTACCGTGTCCATGCAGTCAGCATAAGGGAACAGGTCATCCAATTCGCATTGAAGAAATCGAAAAACACCTTCTTCGTTACGGAAGATCCCCAGACTGTAGAACGTGGAGGGGACCCTTGGATCCTGATTCCTCTGATGAGGAATGGGAGTTTGATTTTGCTTGCAAGGTATCTTCAGCATCTCAGCCAAAAGAACAACGGGATAGTGGCATAGAAGTAAGGGAAATGCTCAGGGATATGTACCAGCAGGTTCAAAGGGTGGCTGAGATTGAAGAAAATATCAACAACATCACTCAAGACGCCATCAACGTAGTCGACAACATAACGGGCACAAATAAAGACGAATCGGCAACAGAGGACGTGCATCACAATGTTCACAACACGCATGAAGAACGAGCCTGCAGCCACTATGACGGGGCATATGACGAAAGAAACAACGCACACGGAGCTGGATGTCACGAGGGTGTTGGGACGGAAATTCATTTTGATCCAGGATTTCCGTTCAGTGAACGCCACGATGCCCGCGATGAAGCCAATGCCAACATCAATCGTAGTGAACCAGGTGACACAAATACAAATCCGGAAACCAATGATGCTTGTGCCGATAGCACGAAGTTGGAGGAGGAGAGAATTAAAGACTCAAAAGCCCTGGAGGATGCCATGTGTTTATTGTTTGCCGGATCTATTCATACAAAGTTAGGCGCGACAGTGATGTTGGTGAACTTGGTAGCGACGCACTCAGGAATAACAGAGAAGGCCGGAGATGATATATTGGCAACTGTCAAATGCCTCCTTCCTGGGGATAACAGTCTGCCTTCTTCGATGTACCAGGCGAAAACTTTGACTAAGCGATTAGGCTTGAGTTTCCGTAACATCGATGGATGTCTGAATGGGTGGGTTTTGTTCGACGACGATAGCACTAAACAGTTGGACCGGTGCCCTAATTGCGGAACTGGAAGATTTAAGGACATGATTAACAAAACTAGGCCAGTGAAAGTTCTGCGTCATTTCAACATTATACCGAGGATTCAAAGATTTGTCAGGATACCAATCCTATCAAAATTGATGAGGTGGCACAAGGAGAATCCTAGCACTGACGGCAAAGTAAGGTACCCAGGAGATAGTAGAGCCTGGAAAAGTTTAGATAATATGGACCCCCAGGTTTTTGACACAGGTGGGTTTGGAGAAGACGAACGCGATGTCAGAATCCAGATATCCTGCGACGGTATATGTCCATTTAAATTGCATAGATCGACGTGGTCCGCGTGGCCTGTCCTGGCAAATTTCTTAAATTTGCCTCCGTGGCTCATTACCAAGAAGTTCTTTACTATGTTGACTTTGTTAATTCCAGGTAGATTTCAGGTGCCCTTCGAGTTCTTTGACGTATGGATGAGGCCGGTGATCAATGAGCTGAAGGAACTATGGGAAGGCGTTCAAGCATATGACGTACTCAAACCTGAAGGAGAACGTGTTTTTAAGTTACGCGGTGCAGTCCTGTACACATCACACGACTTTCCTGGTTATGGGACAGTCTGTGGTGCAGCACATCAAGGCTACGTCGCGTGCCCTCCCTGTGGGGATCAAATGCATGCTACATACGCTCTTGAAAGTAAGAAATTGACATACAGAGACTCTCGGAGGTGGGTGAGGCCCGATCATCCGATCCGCTCATCTGATTATGACCACCTGTTTGATGGTAAACCCGAAATACGGTTGGCACCGGTAACCAAAACTCCAGCTGAGCAACTCGCAGCTGTTGCGGAATACGAGGCTTACCTGTCAAGGCGTACAGAGAGACAGTCCCGAAATGTTCACAGAAGTCACGGTTCACATCCTGGCAGTAGTGGGGGACCACAAAGACGTGTACGTGAACAATCGAGGTCCGTAACTTCGGTTTTAGGCAAACGCAGGAGGAAATCTGGGACCAAAAGCAGTTGCGCAGCAGAGGCGGGAACATCTAGGTCGCGGTGTTCTCCTACTCAAACGGCGACACCTACGTCACAACGAGGAGAGCAACCGAGAAGAAGAAAAGAGCCGAGTCCCGATCCATCTAAAGTACACGGAATGAAGAGGAGGAGCATTTTCTATGAGCTTCCATACTGGCAGGTAATCCCTTACTCTTGGTTTTCATTTACTTCCTTCAGTGAAACCAAATGATGATTGAGGATATGCATACAGAGTACTATTCTCATATTGATAACTGAACTCCTCCATGCACCTCCGTATCTGTAATTTGTTTTGTTTTGGTTACTCTGGGATACCCGCTTCTGTAAATTGCAATCCGAGTCCGTATCTACATAAAAACTGTTAATTAGCAATAATATGCAGTGGCAGTTGACCATAAGGTTACTGTATCAAATGTATGATATAAATCGCGGTAGGGAGAACGTAAATGTGGAATTGATTTACATGGACGTTTAGGTAACAGTTATACCACGATACAGTGTTTGATATCGAACATTTGTAAGTCTCTTAAGTGATCGTTAATATGTTTCTGACTGTCCAAGGCACGATTTTTTGTGGAAGTTGACTACGTTGTTTCCTGGTACTATTAGTTGCTTAAAACAAAGCGATAAAGCGTATTTAGCGATATAATCCTACTGTTTATTTTTGTAGCTGGTCATTCTCTATTTGAGCAAAGAACATACAATTCCAGTATGTCGAGGTTTGACAAAAATCAGTGTAGTTTGCACCTTGATTTTCATCTAGTCAATGATGATGACTGCTGAGACATTCATTTATTAGTACATTTTTCCGTTGTTGTATTTTATTTTATGGTGTAGTTCAGTAATGGAAATTAACGTAGCATGTCTCTTTGGTGCTGTTTTTTTTATATTTCACAGTTTCACTGTTGAAGACATAGTTTTGGTAGTCGTATATGTTCTGCTTCTATTTGCCTGTACCTTTTATTCCTATATGGAAAGGAACTTGATTTCGTCGTGCGAAATTCGGTTTCATCCGATTAATCTAGTTACAGTTTCGCTAGGTCTGAATACTTCCTTTGTCAAGACATTTCGTTGTAGAGATATATGCATTTTAATATGAATATATAATAAATGCCGACTGACAGGGCACAAATATCATGACTTTGATGATTCAAAATCGAATTGTACGTCCAATGTTATAAAACAGTGGAATGAAGAGATTTTAGTTCTATTGTTTACTCTATTTGTTTTATTGACTGCATATACCTACCCTGGCTGTTGTTGCAATGCATCTGTTTTAATATGTCGTTTAAAAATCATGGTTTGATCATAATATTGTCATGTAAATAAACCTCCTCCACGTTTTTAATCTGTTAGGGATTTTATTCTTTATTTATTGTTTTTGTACTTCATCCTTTCTTCTTATACAGTGAACCACACATGAATTTCGTTCAATTTCTAGTAACGAGGCCAATAGATACTCATACCTTCACATGAAGAGATTAAGATACCATGATTTATGTGTTCTGAATTGTTTCCGTTCAGGTATGCACCAGATATATTTGATTGTTCTGTTTTTGTGTCTTCCTGCTTGCAGCTGCTGATACGTTAAGGATGCATACATGTTGTCATGTGAAATCGTAGAAATTTACATAGGTTCGGTTTACTACAGATAACATTCTCGAAGACTTCATGCAGTTATGTACTTTTAAATTATGATCACAGTCTCCATTTCATATCAGCGAGTAGGGACGTTTTTTTGTTTTTTAATTGAAGTCGGTGACTTCTTTACAGTCGGCGACGTTATGGTCAATCGAAGCATGTATCTTTTTTTCTCAGAATTCGGTAACGTTCAGAGGAGTTTCATTGATATAATCTGAAGAGAACGAAAATGCACTTACCTTTTTTTGATGGTGGTCTCATTCTAGTTCTACTTCTTTTGCAGCACCTGGAGATTAGGAACTCACTCGACGTCATGCACTGCGAGAAAAACTTCGCAGAAAACTTGTTGAAGACTATTTGTGGTGTTCAAGAGAAGGATAGTGTGAAGGTTAGGCGTGACATGGAAAGAGAGGGCATTCGGCGACACTTGTGGATGACTAAAGACCCCTCTAACCCCTCAAGAATGCTGAAACCGGCTGCAAACTACGTTCTTACTGCCAAAGAATTCGATATTTTCTGTACCCGACTAGAGAAACTCAAGGTACCATCAGACTACTGCTCCGACCTAGGTACGCATATTCGCAATAAAAAATTTGGAGCGCTCAAGTCCCATGATTATCATGTACTAATGCAGACTTTATTACCCCTAGCATTACGAGGTCTTATGGAGGTTAAAACACGGATGGCCATCATGAGGGCTTCCAGAATATTTCGTCGACTCTGTTGTAAAGTCTGGGATCCATCGCAGGAAGATAACTTACGAGAAGATGTGGCCATCACCATGTGCCTGATGGAGATCTGTTTTCCACCCACGTTTTTCAATATCATGTCGCATCTTCCTAAGCATCTGGTGAATGAATTGATTATTCTTGGACCGACACAGGTACGTTGGATGTATCCAGTCGAGCGAACCATGATGACTTTAAAGAACCATGTGAAAAATCGTGCAAGACCTGAGGCATCAATTGCACATGGATATTTGTTAGATGAAACGATGGGTTTCGCGACGTCGTATATGCATGGATTTGATGTTGTGAGAAGGAGGGTGTGGGATGCTGATCCTGAAGACAGTGCGGAGTTTGAGGTGTTGGAGGGAGCTCCCACAGATTACAACTTCACACGAGCACAGCGTGATTCAGTTCACAAATTCGTACTGAGGAATAATACGTTAACTGCGGCATTGTACAGGTACACTCGCATTTGCCATGGTAGGAATCATTACGTTTTGAATTCGCTTATTCTGTCAAAGGAAGTCAACTTATGTCCGAGATTATGTCAAAGGACCTATTATGGTCTGATATCCCCTATTGACAGGCATTTTATGACATATGCTGTTGAGTGTGTTTTATCGAATTATTATTTTAAAACCTTCAAAATCATTTATTTTTTTGGACTCATGTAGGTCAAGACAAGAATTTAGTGAGATTAGGATGATGTAGGAATATGGATTTCCACAATTGCTATGGTAAGTTCTGGTGTTTTAGGAGTTTGAAAACTTATGTTTCGGAAGTGTGATATTCGTGAATTGATTACATGTGATGTTTTATATTACACTCTGTAGGGGTTTTAGTACCACAGAAAGCTAAGTGAATGCTAATTATTTACACTGGTTTTCAATTAAAGACCTGATGAATGGTTTGTTAGCTGATTAATGGGATGGTAGCATCTAATCAACTGTGTACATCATCGTGAACAGTGACTGGGAAGCAGCATGGATCAGTACCGGTGGAGGCGTAGGTCCTGTTGAGACCTGGATGAAGAAAACAGTGCATGCTATGGAGATGAATATGCTGGATCCAGATCAATCAGATACTGTACTCTTATCAAATCCGCCATCAATGGTTTGTAAACGTTATGCGAGAATGCAGGCATACGGTAACCACTGGAGGGTTGACGACGATATCGGCCGGAGCATGGATACTTTTGATAGTGGAGTAGCATGCCTGGAGGCGAATGAACAATCTGCGGGAACAGGAAAAGATTACGTGGGTGTGCTGAAGGATATTTTTTTACTCGATTATGGTGATATTAAAACTCCGGTGATTGTCTTCTCCTGTGTCTGGAAGAGAAGATACGACAATCAAAGGAAGTCAACTTATGTCCGAGATTCAGATGGTTTTTTAGTGGTGAACTTTCGGTTTAACACTTCAAAATCTGTTGATCCGTTTGTCTTTCCAAGTCAATGCAACCAAGTGTTTTTCGCGGATGACGACTTACAACCTGCTGGTTCAGAGTGGAAAGTTATACTTCGGAAAGAGGCTAGGTCTCGCAGGAAAATTGAAGAAGATGATGACGTTTTTATAGCTACGAATAGTCAAAATGTTGGTTCTATCCCTAGTATCGCCTTAATGAACCATCCGCCAGAGCCTGATCTGACAGGTGCAATTATCCTAAACGATGCTGAAAATGCCTTAGCTCTTTCGAGTTTCAATGTCACAGAACATCGAATTGCACGGCAAAAACCATCAGGCCCGGAGCGAGCCTCCAGAAGGGGAAAGCGTAAAGCAAGTGATTGACTTAACCACCTTCTGTCTGTTCCACAACAGGTATACCTTCTCCACAATAAGCATTTCATTTTTTTCCAACGAGAGGGCTATGCTGATCAGGGTGCGGATGCTTTATCAGTTTGAAATCGCGTGTATCGCATTTTATTGAAATGTTTTACCGTTTTATATTTTTTATTTGAATTTGTTTATTAATTTAACAAGTGAATTCACACTCGTGATTCTGGATACGTGTGATTTTTTTTTTTTTTGTTCTGTAGTATATCATAAGTCATTCAGTGATTGACAGAATTAACCGGAAGTTTGTTGCCACAGAATCCGGGACTAATAGCTTGGAATGATTTTAGGTTTCTACACTATAATTTCGAGAGAACTGACTACGTTGTTGCCAGCACATCATGTTCATGCTTTTCTTTTTTGATATGTAAGTTCATCAACTCTACCTTTAAGCATTGAAGGTTGAAGTTGATTAGACAGTGTTGAGCGGGCATCATTTCTTTCAGTGTTCTTATTTTTGTGGCTTTATCTTGTCAAAAATATTTACGTGACATAAATTACGATTGTTGACATAGGACAACCTCTAGGTTTTGGTGTAACTAGCTTGTTGTAGGGTATTCTTCCTTTGGCGATCAAACACAGTTTGCATGTTTGGTGTGGTTACGGTTGTGTTGGTGTCTTGGTGAGCAGAGTTGTTTTATAACTGTCGAGTGTGTGGAACCACAGGATTATTTGATACTCTTGGACAGGAAAGGGGAATATGTACCGATTTGAAAGACAGAAAGACATTACGGTTGAATAGAATTCTTTGTTAAAAATAAATAATAATTGTGAAGCATAGAAGTAACGTCGGAAGGTTTCGATGGTCTGTCTGGACTCTACATTGGGATAAGGGCTATTAAAGTAAAAAGTATTCTGGATATATTAGTATATTATTTAAAAGACCGAAACCAGTAACTTGGCATTACAATCGGTGACGTTTTTTATTGAAGACTTCAATCATTAAACTCTATTTTGCCAAAACCTTATTCTAAATTCTTATCTCTGAACCAGAAATTTGTATTGCACTTTCATGCCGCAGTATTAGAAAACGGTTGAAGTTGTAAGTGAGCTGGTTGACCTCGTATAACATATAAGAAACAGCTTGTTCCTACAAGAATCAAAACTGAGTCAATCATCTAGTACACCATTAACGTTGTAGGACATTGTGATAATGATGCTTACGAAGTGGTAAGTCTCGTAGTGCACTGTTTTGTAGAAGCATATGTGTTGGTTATATACTGCTTGTAAACTGATTTCCGACTATGATGCGTCTATTATCATATATTACATTGACATTATAATAATAAATATTAAATATTAAATTTATTGCAATAAACAGTTTAGAAGTTAAATTATAATACAATGAATTTGTTTGTAGAGAATAATAAACTGAAATATGTATTGAGCAGTTTCACCCAAAGTTGAAGATAAACGAAAGAGAGTTGAGTATAACAGTATTCCTTCTTATTGATTATAGGTGACATCAAACTGGTCGATTGAAGTGCTTGCAACGCTGCATGAAAATATTGTTCAATTATCAGCTGATACGTTTATGGAATTGATGTAGAGTTCGCACTTAATAGACGGTGCCATTCTCAGTATGGCTTAGATGATTACTTCAGTCACCACGTTGAGTGGATGGGATGTTCTGGGTTCTGATGTTCATTGTCGTTGGAGCACAGTTCGGCTGGTTACGCAGAATGTCTTGTCAAAGGTGAATTCCATCATTAAACACCACGTAGGAGTCTATTAGCCACAGTAAGGAGTTCTCGGGTATGCGAACCCCGTTGCTTCTCGAAAATGTACCTTGTGTTTGTATTAAGCATTCTTTGTTGGTAGATGATGATGTATAGATGAACGGGAAATAAGGTTTTGGACAGTTTTTAGAGACACTGAGCTTGCGTATTTCTTCTGAAGGCGTTATAACTCTGCAGTGGAGTCTTGAACTAGAGTTCATTTGTGGGTGCAAAGGATTTGAGAGCGTTTTGAGTTGAAGTTCCATACAAGATATTGAGTTTGAGGTATGTCAGTAGAGGTCCATCGTTGCAAACAATATTTCCTTGTCGACGTATGTGCTGAACGGCGGTGGTGTATTTGTAAGTCCGTTCAAGTAGAGTTTTCGATGGATTGTAACAAACAATATATTTCCGACAAGCGCTGTGCTTAGAGTATGTTACGATAACTTCAGCGTGCTTTAACAGCCTTAGTTGACTTATGTTTCCTGAATATTGTGTATTGAAAATAATGAAGTTGTTAATTTTTTCCGATGTGCTCCCAGTAAGCTGCCGGGAGGGGAGCAGTTAGAGGGTGCATCCAAATTAAGGCACTAACGAGAGGTATGTAGTCCAAGATTACTTTAATATTTCGCCCGTGCGCTTCTGACGTTATTTGCGTAGACAATGTTCTTATCCTGACATAAGAGCTTTAGCAACATCCTATTATCCTTAAGATGAACCGAAGGCTGAACAGCATGTACCGATGTCGAGATGTTTTTATACAGAATAGTAGGGTTTTAGTTAATAGATTACAGTGCTTCGGGAAAACAGTAAGGATAGACGGCGTTAAACCTTATCTTGGCACACATTTACATATTGTTAAGTGCAAATTATAGCAGTCCACTATGATTAATTTGTAAAACCTCAAAGTATTGTAAAGCGCGAACACAGTACACACTAACATACCTTTATCGGTGGAGGGTGTTCTAAAGAGTGAAACAGAAATCGGATTGTTTACTGATAGAAGGATAACCCTTGGGAAAGCAATGTGGGACAGAGTACCTTGCTGTAGGTACTGAGTTTAGGGTATCGTTTTTTAATTTCTTTGTAGGTATTTTGGCACATTTCTGCGGTCAACATGTCTTCCACAGGGAGTCTTCTATCGACATCATCGGAGGAGCCATCTACTTACATAGTAGGAGGTACTATTCGGTTCTCGCATAACCACTGTCCCTGTGTAATATGTACGTAAATACAGGCAGACTTCAAGGAATAGGGTAACACTAGATAATGACAGAATAAGACGTACATAGCAGTACAAGTTGTTAAAGAGAAAACAAGTTTACATTGTCTTGACATTGGAATATATAGACACGGGGGGTTTTATTTGTCTTGAACATTTTTCTATTCTTGTATGACCAAGTGACTTACGCCTTACTTTAAGGATGGCTCACTGTTTCCAAATTGTCTTCATTTACTCCTTTGTAGTGAACCCGTGAATTAATTAACCATGGAAATTTCTCTTACTTCTTTGTATGTTTTGTCAGTGACTTCTCCAAACAGGGAAGCCGATGTGTCCGAAGATTCCTACGAGGTTGCTCAACCTGAATACAACCATTTCCATATCGCAGGAGTGAATGAAGTAGCGGAGCATGGTCAGGAACATTCTCTCCCAAATGGAGTTGATTCTGTTGTTCATGTCGGAGATGGTGAGATACATAGCGCTGTGAATGGTGACCTTTCCATCCAGATCGAAATAGAACAGGTTAATCCATTGGGGGATAACGGAGAAGGTACGACATCCTGGGTTCAACATGTGATCGAACCAACTGAAATCAACACAACAAGAGCACCAGATTTGCACATCATCGAGCACGAAGCGGATCCGAGTGATGTCACTATAGGAGTTGAAGAAGAACATCCTGACGGGGTAATGCAAGAGTGCAACACTGAATTCAACATATCGTTCTGCGATGGAGTGAATGCAGAAAGAGTAACGAATGGTCAGCCAATGGACAACCAGGGGGAAGCTATTCAAGGGACAGAGGATAACGTAATTGTTATCAGCGATGACGACATTGATGATGCGGGCATGTATGAATGTCCGAGAGTGGGCCGTGTTGCAGAGATCAATGCTGTGGAAAACGGTGGGAACAACTATCCAAGACTTCAATGTAGTGGACATACTTCGCCTTCTTTTGCAGTAAGACTCGGCAGTGCCACAGAGAGCCTGAGGACAACAAGCATCAGAGACTATACACCACTTCAAAAATGGGAGTACCAAATGGGTTTGCCAGTGAATGGGGTGAAGAATGTTGAAAAATGGGCATCTAATGTTGGTTTAGTGAAGGATATTGAGGACGAGACTCTCCCGGGAAAGAGGCGGAAATTGAATGATATGTATGATCTACCGAAATACGGAGAGTCTTCTAGTAAGACTGTCTTAGAGGAGGCGGGAAATGACGACTCACCGGAACAGGTTGAAAGTGAAGACGAAACAGAGGACATGGAAGTGGATACATCGATTGACCCAAAAGGAAAAAAGAAGATGGACACCCTGTGATAGACGTATCATGTAAGGATCTCTTGTATTTCGCATAAGTAGAAATACCGTTGTAGACTTTAACAAACTGAATGTCAAATACCGTTCGTTCACTCAACCATAGTAGTCCAAGTAATGAAGGCTATAAATTTCTTTGTTGTATTAGGAATGATGCGATGAACTGGTCGATACACATCAGGTATGTGGAGCTCGGGGTAGCACGAATACACGAATTTAATTTTCTGTTTAAATGGCACCCTGTGACTGAGCTAAACGATTTAGCTGACTACGTCATTTAAATACCGTCACTGAATGGGAATCGTATATAATGTCTGTAATGACTCTTGTTTTGTGGCGGTATGCAGATTGGGGTAGGGCTTAGAAAGCGCGGACGTGTCAATTCGATATGACCTGGATTAAATTTCATCTTCAAAGACTTGGCACTGTGCTATTAGCTTCCCACTTTACGAGTGAAGTGTTAGGCCACGCATTTTATCGGTTCTTAAGTTTTGAAAACTCTTTTATGTACCTATTAAGAACGTCTGAGATATGTTTCTGTCATCTCTGTAGTTGTTCTAATTTTGTTTCGTACATATTGAATCTTTTTTTTCAAACGTGGACATGTAATGGGCGTTTGTATTTGTGTACATATGAAATGTACAAACTATGACTTGGTAACAGTGAAGTGCTTTGTGAATTACCTTTTTGGGAACTTAGCGCTGTTACAAACATATATTTGTAATACTTCTCCGAAATTGAATATAGGAATTGCTACTATTTGAGTATACGTTGTAAGGTCTATTTTGATTTTAGGGTATGTATGTAATATCTCCTAAGATGTTCAAATTATGATTCAAATCTAGAGAAATAGTAACGATTACGCTGTTTTCGTTCTCTTTGCGATCAATTTTTTTTTATTGACAGTGTGTGTTTATGTTCTTAAAATTTATGAAGTAACTGTGTGTGTGTTTGTCAGCATCGCAGGCCATTCTATATCTACCCGGTGTTTATTTATGGTAAGTGATATAGTATAACGTTGGTCCTTGTTTTTACTGTTTATTTAAACAATTATATGAAATCGTAAATTTCCACAATCTTGCAACAACTGTAGGAATGTCTTACAAGAACTCAATGAACTTGTAAAGAATGCATTCTTCTTATTATAACAAATGTGGACATTGCTTCAAAATAGATTGTTCTCTACGTTCCGTAGAATGTGTCATGAACTAAAGATTGACCCTGATAATCACTTCGCAGATGCGTGGTACAAATGTCTGAATGCGAGGACAAACTTCACGGTGATCGAGAGTTAACATGAAAGTGTCAGTTTCTGAAATTCATATCGTTGATCCTAAGTTTTACATTGGTTTCCGGTAGCTTAAGTATATAGGTCTATGTTAGCAACCTGGATTTTCAAAAGTATTGCAACTTCTGTTCGAATATAAAACTTCGTGTTGCTGTGGTCCAACGTTTTTGAACATGTTCATTTTTTATTTTTAAACTTTTTTGTCTGCTTGTAGTAATAAAGTGAGGTCTTTAAGTTATACATACTGAATTCAATGGCATGACCGTGAACATAGTGACATGTGGAATACCGTCTTTTAATGAACTTCACTTCGGTGAGAGACAGATATTAAAGACTCAGTGAATGTAGCGAATAACCAGTCTTCGATATTTACGAAGTCATTTTGTTTTCTTATTCCTGCATGTTTAGTGGAGTACAAATCGTTACAAGTCACAGTAACAGAGAGCGAACAATAAATAACTAGATTACATGTGTCCGTTAATATAGATGTCAACTGCAGATAATAAGTAGTCATCAATAAAGTGAAGTTCTTGTTGGAGATAGTATCCACGCACATGGAAAAAATGGAGGCACATAACAATAGACCTGGAGAGAATCTTATTTCCCGTCTTCGACTGTTGATGTTGATTGTTCCGTCCTAAATAGATAACGTGTGTTTAGTGTTGGAGGAAGCCTCAATGGATGCAGAGGAGACTGTGGAGGTGATCGGTAGCTGTAGCGCTAAGAGTGTAGACGGGAAGGCAGGAGAGAAATGCGTAGCTGATTCAGTCGTCGTGCGTAACGATGATGGGGAGCCAGGTAGACTTGTGCAGTCGGAAGGACAATCGTCTAGACAGAGTGCTTCTCTTAAACGAAGAAGCGAACCGGGTGACTCCAAATGTAGTGACGATGAACATGTACCGGCTGCGAAAGCTCCGAGGAGTGTAGCCGATGCCGATTTCGGCGTGGAGCAGGTACCTTCGAAGATGACTGACGATTCAACGGAGGGAATTGCATCTGGCAGCGGAGGTAATTCGCAGATGAAAACGCAGACGTTTTCGCCAGAGAAGGGGGTTCAAGAAGAGGAGGAATCATGGTATCATATGATGCAAAGGAAATACATGGAGCATTGTCAGGAACACGATAACGACCCCGACCCGGATTACTTCAAGCTCACCTGGGAGGAGTTCATTTCGCAACAAAAAATAGACGAGGACGAATTCGGTCCAGATGACACCCAGGTTTCGTTAATGAGAGATTGCATGGACCTACCCTGGCTCCAGAAGGAGTGCACGAAGGAATGGCGTCTACGTTCACATCGTTTCCACGAGGTTCAGAAGTTGAAGAAAAAGAAAGAAGATATTTGTAAACCCCCTGCTTCTGACTGAAGCAAATAATTCAAGTAAGCATTATCATGATGATGCACACAGTTCAGGTAGAATCTTTCTGCTAAAAGAATGTGTGATTGTTTCATTTTACTCTCAATTTCTCCTATCAATATTTGTAACCAAGATGAAGTAGAACACTACATAATAGTCCCAGTTCTCTGTCCAATGTCAATGTCATTCTGGGCGCTGATGTCTTATACTAACTGTTTAAATATTTGTGTTATTCAGGCATGGGTTTATTCTACATGTCAACGTACAACGGACTTAGTTACTTATCACTTTCGTGTACGTTTAGTAGCATGTCTCTCTCTTCAAGTTTCTCTGTTGATGAAATAGGTAGATCAGTAGCAGATGTGAATAAACGTATAACCGTTTGTACTCAGACATGTTTTAAGATGGAATTACCATTGTTTTCCACATGTAGCAATGTTTGCCATTATGTGTTGTTGTAAGTTTTGGTGATACAATGTTGAAATAAAGTATCTTCTTTTCTTTATCACTAATATACAATCTGAGAGCGTAAGTAGGGAACAGAGTACTGAGCCGGAATGCATGAACGGAGTACGAATTGAGTATATGGTTTCTAACTATCCTGCTCATGCTTATTTGAAAATTAGGCTACTCTCCAGCCGCTTGATTGTGGGTTAGTAATTACTTGCATTGTTTTCTCGGTAAATCTGCAGAATGCATATAATCATTTGTCAATGTGCTGCTCTTGATAGAAAGAGGCTTGCAAGCCATGAGGTCAGACTTTATTGAATGTCTTTGGTTCTGATTTCTGTATCTGTATATTTTGCTTTGCGAGTTTACTAAAATCCATATTCTTGAACGAAAGGATTGGGCTTATGCTGAAATAGAGGTCGGAGGAGCATGTTCATGTCCAATGCAGGGTTGGTTATGTATCAGTTAAATATGATAACTAAAGATCTTAAAAAAATCGGGGCACTTACGGGTGAACAAGGAAAACAGATTGGAGCTCTCGTGGATGAACAAGGGAATGGAATTCACAGTGAACAACGATAACACATTTCTGTCTTATGAGGTACTGATCTATTTCCTCCGTCGCTTTTATATCGAAGAGGTTTAGCTGGGTAACGTATTGTGGTAATCCTGAACATTTTTTGAGAGGTTGAATTGATTCAGTATGTGCCCTCTTCGTGTAGTAGTGATTTTAGCACTTGTATTTCAATGCTTCACTTCATGCGTATTAAAGGAGCCTCGTCGATGGGAAATCGTGTTCTAGCTTCATTTCCTTCAACGTGGCTCCATTTTCGGCTGAACAGTTTTGATATACAACACACTGTGCATTTTACTTCCCAAAAACGCAAATTCTTTCCATTTTATTTTGATATATATTCACCGGTTCACGTCTTCTTTGCATGTAGGGTATGTTCGAAACTGCAGATGACGAGTACATGAGATGGACACGCGGAATGAACTCCCAGTCCACTTGAGCCATACTGGAGAATGTGAGTGTGCACCCTACTCCCTTTAACTTTTCATGCATGTGCCCTCCCTCTCATCTCTCTCAATGGAGAAGTCGGTCGTAGGAATCTTGGCGACGTAGAATTCATTTCGGTTTTTAACATAGACAGGAAGGATTGAGTGACATGGAGGAATTAGTGAAGAGTGTGGACCGGCTTTTGCACGCCGAGACTGGAACCTTCGTAGTGCGACTGGAACTGAGCAACATGAAATATGAGCTACAATTGTTAGAGAGAGATGAACCTGTCCTTCGTGAAGCACTTCAGGATGCGCAGGAAGAGTATGAGAATGAACTTGATGTCTTATCTAA
Source organism: Ceratodon purpureus (assembly GCA_014871385.1). Classification (NCBI taxonomy): domain Eukaryota; kingdom Viridiplantae; phylum Streptophyta; class Bryopsida; order Pseudoditrichales; family Ditrichaceae; genus Ceratodon; species Ceratodon purpureus. The sequence goes on from CM026427.1 coordinate 16,621,366, forward strand.
CCTCCTTCAGTTGTTTGCCCCCACACGTTACAGGCGTGGAGTCATAGATGTTGACATGAGGTTGGGGAGGCAACTCGATGACGTGATTAACGCAAGGCGGGAAAAGGAGGGAGCCTTCAATCGCTGGTACCGTGGACATCGCAGAGCTGAAAGTCTGCGGCACTTGATTCGTGTGTCTGAGGCAGAGTTGGAGAGTCTAGTGGCAGTTGAACAGGTAACCAGGGAAGACTGTTACACACCAATTATAGAGTTGGCCAGGGTGTGGACTACCTCAAGCCCGAAACAGAGCAACCGCAATTGATCTACCTTTTGTCAGTGGTAGCTTGTTTTATGAGTTTTTTTTTTTTTTTTTAAGAATGAGTGTGCGTTTTTCCAAGAGAGTTTTTTAAGGAAGAGTTTGTTACTCAAGAGACTGTGGCAGGATTGTACATGGATTTGTCATTTGGCTATGGCAGATTTGAAGATTATGTTTTTTTTGGTTTTCCGATGGAAATAAAGACTCCTTTGGATTTATTGAACAGTTGTGATAAACATTACGCTCGCACCATACTGTTGGTGCTGTAATATTTGATTTTGAACCTGTACACTGATTCCTGTTGTAGTACTTGTGAACTGCCGATGAAAATGTAGATACCTTCTGGATTCGTCAGCACACGACATGCGAGGTACAAGTTAGTTTCTTCGGTTATTTCTTCAGAAATAGGAATGATTTGAGTCATCGGATGTTGCTGTTCAGGAAATTCAGTTCGGGGAGAGGTCAGATGGATTTCAGTAGGTAGTGTGTTCGAGGTGAAACGTGGAGATGTGCGTATGAGGAATTCAGGCTTGATGTAATATTAACCAACGTCGATACATTTTGGATTGGAGATGTTGTGATTTAACAATATAGTGTTTCAGTGATGGCTATGGTATTGGATACATTTTGGATTGGAGATGTTGTGATTTAACGACATAGTGTTTCAGTGATGGCTATGGTATTGACAAAGACGGCCTGGACTGGAGTGTAGTCGTTGCGATGTGATTTGTTCGCTGAGTGAAGTTGTGGTTTGTCATTAAGAAAGAGTTACATTGTTAGTTATGTACTGAAATAAAAAATTGGAAGACAGAAGCTATCTCTATTTGTTAGAGATTCAATCACACATAGATGTAAGTTCCCGATTTTTATTTCTTCACATTACTGTAAGTAGAGTCGTGTATACTGAAGGTCGATGCTTGAGGTAACGAGGCCTCTAAAGAAGTACTACTCAATATACTTTGCTATCCCAGCAAAGTTCCCAGAAGTAGATCTATTTTGTTTCATCACATTTCTGATACAATTGAATTTGACATTTTTTTTTTATCTGCATCAATGTTCATAATTTGTCAATGCAATTACTTGATATTGGAGAATTATAATGTTTGCAGGTTTTATCATGTCGCTCATGGTTGAAACCCTGTAACCTATGGACACAATGTCCGTCTAATAGGATAGACTTGACAGCTTGGACTCTCTCTAGACTTTGATGATGAAGGAAAGGACGCACACTAATGTGGAGACTGCCTCTCATAATGAACCTACTCATGGAAATCAAGTATGATTACTGATTTGTACTACATGGAAATCTGAGATGTGTGCCACCTTGTGAGGTATGTCAAGTCCCCCAAATTTTCTAATCATGGTCCCGTTCGGATATCTGCACTTCTGCTTTCCAAGGCATCGCATTCAAGGTCTGCAAATGATGAATCCTAAGTTTTTCTGATCACACATGTGGGAGTGTAGGAGAATCCGATACTGCCAAGATGGATAAACAGCGCAAACCACACTCGTATGTTGTGCATACTGCTATTCTCCTCTTACATTTCCTCATCTGCCAGCTTTGTTTTCTTGATTCAAATTTGTTTACTTACTTTGCAAGTTGCTTCTCCATTCGACACAGTTTCTCCGATCTGCTGCTCCGATTCAGTAATTGCTCGTAGAGTTTATGAGGTCACTGTGCTCCTTGTGTTGGAACACGGAAACGCAACTAATATCCGGATAGTGCTCCAATTGAGCGTAAACTTCCGTACTGTCACTAGGTTCCGAGTATCGTCCAGGGATTCAATAGTGTTTCACCAAGTAGTTACTGCTAATCGTTCCGAGCCTTGCCACTGCTCGGATAGTGTCTTCGGAACGTAACTCCCGAACTATCTCCTTCTCTATTCTTCTCTCATTAGGTGTTTCGTCCACAAACCCCAACGTCTCGGATCAGTCACCGTCTCACAACTGTCCTAGAGTACTCTGGCCAGCAGGTCACACAAACGATCCTCTCCGATCCGTGGGACTACAACGACAAACCAATCCGGATCTGGGAGAACCAGGATCCGATTATCCCTAGGCGACCCGTGCCACGTTCCGACTCCCCCTCTCACTGTGCACGGAACCTCTTCAGAAGTTCAGGGAGCCCGACCAAGTAGTTCTTGATCCGCTTCGACCCTAGCGACGGCTATTCCGTATGAGGTTGATTTGGGGACGGAACAGTGAGGCTTCACTCCTACGACAATCCACTAAATCTTTCCGCTCAATCCCATTTCCTTTCCGGTTTGGGTCTCGTCGCAACTCCCATCACCTTCCTATCCGAGCTACAGCGGAACTCTCATATCCTTCCCGGATCATTCACACTTAGCGGGAAATCACGCACAGTACTTACAAAACACAAATACTTTACTGATAAGGAATATAGGGGGAAAACATGCAAAACGAAGACCCGGACCGCCTCGCCTGCCTGGTTTAAGTAAGCAGGGACTTCCACAAAAGCGGCGGCGCCGGTAGTTCAATCAAAACCCTAATCCCTAACTATCTACCCAGAATCTACTTTACGATTAGGACGGATCTCCCGATCCGGAATCTACTCCTATAACTCCGGAAAGTTACGACAAGTGGCAGTGAGAGGAATCTATCACTTCTTTGTCTTCTTGTGGCTCTCCTGCTCGCGATCCTTCGACCTGGTCACCCGCGGCTCTGATCCACCCGCCCCTGCTGCTCGTGCCGCCTTGCGCCTAGCACTCCGTTCCGCCTTTGACTCTCTCTCCTGAGCCTCCAAGGATAACCGGGTAACGATCCGGGGTTTGGGAGAATTGGGCGATTTCGGAATCATATGTGCAGGAGGGGTTCCGGACGTCGGAGTCTGAGTTTCAGTTCCGGTGGTCCTGACCGGAGAGCTCCCATGTGTCTCTGAGTCGGACTCGGAAATCGTAATCGGCTCCTTCCTTTTCCGCAACCTTCGGAACTCACCGGCAGTGTTCGGAGGGGAACCCGCTGCTGGCGTTCCGGTGGGAGTAGGCGTCACCGTTCCGGTCTTGGCTGTGGGTGAAGGGGTCAATCCCCCCTCCTGAGTTACTCGGGTCCGTCCGGGTGGTGAAATAGGTCGTCCCCATTCCGGTCCCGCTGCCTCCCCTCGGTATTTCGCAATGATCACTTCATCTCCGAGTCGTGGAAGAACATCCGGCGGCACGGTCCGAGTCACCTGTTCCGAAACCGTCCTCTCCTCGATCCGCCTTTCGGTGACTGTCGTTCCGGTCACCTGCACCTGTCCGGTGGGGATCGCGCAGCTCTGCTGGACTGTACTGGTTCCGGGTGACGCCGCCTGTGCTTGGACTTCCCGGATCGCCTCCGCAATCGTCCGATTTGTCATGGCGGCCTCTTCGACCGTCATCTGTTCTGCTGCTTGGAGGTTACTCCCTATCGGGGTTCGGAACCCCACTCCGCGAGATTCTCCTACCACGGCACGAGAGGGCGATCCGGGGAGCGGAAGACCCCGGCCAGCGACTACGAGACTGGGACTTCCGGTGCTCGGATTGAGCAGCTGCCGGACCTTCTTCAGGATCATGTTCATCGAGTGCTCGCATTTGGAGAGGATCTTGATGATCTTCTGCTTGTCCTCGAAATCAGCCGGCTGCACTACGTTCTCATCGAACAGCCGGGCCTTGTTGATTACCGCTCCCGAACTTCCCACCAACTTCCGAAGCTCCCCCAAATTCTCCTCCTGCTCGGCGTGGAACTTACGGATCTCGTCACTCTTTGCCGCCAGCTCCTTCGTCAACTCCTGCAACTGAAGCTCCAGCCGCTTCTTCTCACTCCGGAGAGTTGGGGCATCCTTCAACAACTCCACTTCTCGGATCACCTCTTCCGGTAAGCACCCTCCTAGCGCTGTACAGACCCTCCGGAACAGGGTTTCGATCCGATCATAAGAAGCTTGAGCCCGATGAGTCTCCTCCCGAATCCCCCGAAACAGGTCCACCGGAAATCCCCGATCGGAACTGACCTCTCTCCGTTCCGGATCTCCCCGGGCCGTAGACGGTTCCGCATGTCGTGACGCGGGCTGCTCCGATCTTGATCTGGACTGAGCCCTAGCAGCGCCAGGGTTCGGAACTTCCCTCGTATCGTCCTCATCTTCCGAGTCCGTTGTATCAGAGGGCTCACCTCGCGGATCGGGTTCCATTCCGGGCGGAATCTCCGAGAAGTTGAGGCAGTTCTTCGCGTGCGTATACGTCTCGTCCTCCTTATCGGTCAGCAAGTCATACGTATGGTAAAGGTGAAAGAGGTAAGGGGAGAGTGGGGTCGGCTTCTTTCCGATCGTCGGAACCATCTTCTGCACCACTTCCGCCATAAGTGCAGCCCAATTCACCGGACGTTCTCCTGTATACGCTCCGAGGATGGTATTCCCGACCGTAATGGTAACTTGTGCCGGTTTCTGCGGATACAGGATCGGAACGAGGAAAGCTAAGACCTGCCTCTGCCTCCTATCCTTGCAGGCGTCTATCTCGTATCCATTGTTCCTATGGATCTTCCCGTGGAACCTATCCTGCACGTACTGGTCCGTCCGGGTCGCCCAAAGGAGTCCCTTCTGCTCGAAACCGTAAGCTTCCGCCCACTGTTCCGCATTCCACAGCGTGGGCTTGCCTCGGACCGTATTATCCCACCGGTTGTCCGGACCCTCCAGGACCTCCCTCACCATCACCTCACTCTTTAGTAACCACGGCCGTGCCAACAATCCCTCACACCTCATCCGAGTGAGGTCGGTGATCAGTTCCTCCATATCCGATTCCTTCACTGGAGTTCCGGGGCTAAGGACGCAACACTGTACGCGCGCCATCTCTACTCCTCACTTCTCTCCCTCTACGATCCGACAGCAAGAAACCCGGCAATCCAACTGCCGGTGAATCGGAAAAGACAAGGACACCTCACCGCTCTTTCACTCTCTACTCCCAGTTCGCAAAAAGGAACTCCAAACCCTAACACCCTCGCTTATATACCCCAGGCATAATAAACGCTGTGGCGGCCCGTAATTGCAGCCGCCAACGTACCGGGGTAAACGCCTATCCGAGTCATGATGACTTCCGCGTCGCTTCGGATCCTTGACGCGGTTACAGTAACGGTCAGTACTCGGATCGTCCACCCGTTCCGTATCTTATCTTCCGAGTTTCCGGAATCCAGGTTCCGGGAACACTTCCTACGTTAACTGTTTTAACGTTTCTGGAGTATCCGATTTGCGTTGACTGCTAATGCTGCTAGTGTCTGGCCAGTTTTTACCTAATTAACCAAAAAAATGAAAAATAAATGGAATACTTACGCCGGCTGGGGCTCTTCCGGTTTATTCTGAGTTTCTCGGATCCCACATTACCCCATTTTCAAATGTGAGAGTCCCCGCGAACACTATTCTTCTTCCTCCCCTTCCGGGCTTTCGCTTCCTTCGGTGTCTGTGAACTCCTCAGGGTTGTAATTCTTCACTCGGGATCCGTTCACCCGGGTTTCGAAGCTATTTCCCTGGAGGTCCGCCAGTTGTAATGATCCGTTCTCAAAGATCCGCGTAACCCGGTAAGGTCCCATCCATCTCGTATGTAACTTTCCCGGAAACTTCTGGTGCCGATTATCGTATAAGAGCACCAAGCCTCCTTCTATCACCTTATTGTCCTTAGGAATTCTTTTGTCGTAGGTCTCTTTACGTTTTGCCTGGACATCTACAGCCTGCTGTAGTGCGCCTCTCCTGACTTCTTCCAGATCCTGTAATGCCACGATCCGGTACCCCGGATCCTCGACTCTCGTCCCGTGACGGGCAGCCATAACCCGTAAGGTTTCTACCTCCAACTCCACTCCGTGAACTGCGGATTGTCCAAAAACTAGGAAGAAAGGACTCTTACCCATGGTTTTCTTCTCGCTGGTATTGTAGGCGTGTACAGCTGAAGGGAGCTTCCGATCCCAATCCGTCTTATGAGCCGAGACCATCTTGTTCAGAATCTTTCCGACGATGCCATTGGCTCGTTCCGTCAGCCCATTCGCTTTCGGATTATAAGGGGTCGTCTTCCGGTGCTTGATGAGATACCGTTCCGTGATATTGATGATGACATCGTTTAGGAAATGTTTTCCCCGGTCACTCACCAGTTCTAACGGATGTCCAAATCTCATCATTATTTCTTCAAAGAGAAATGTGGCTGCGGCTGCGGCGTCATTCTTCACCGTTGCTCTTGCCTCTACCCATCTGGTCGCATAATCCGTAGCCAGGATAATGTATCTCCTCTTCCGGGCTGTGACCGGATTGATCGGTCCGATAAAGTCTATCCCCCATTTTTCAAACGGAGCCAAGGGGATAATGGGAGTGAGGGGCCAGTGGTTTCGGAACGAAGGTGCCCCGGTTCTTTGACACTGGTCACACTGCCCTACGAATTCCTTCACGTCTCGGGAGAGGTAAGGCCACCAATATCCGGCTGATCGGATTCGCTTGATGGTTGTCTCCGAGGCGAAATGGCCGCCCGAGGGTCCGGCGTGTAAGGCCCTCATGACCTGCCTTCTTTCGGATTCCTCGAGGCACCTCCGTAATACATCATCCGGTTCCATTCGGAAAAGTACTCCTCGGATCAGTGTGAAAGGAGCTACTGTATTCTGAAATACCATCTTCTCCTCCCGCGTAAATCCCTCCGGGTACCTCCGTTGTGTTAAATACTGGATAATCTCCGAATAATCGGAGTTCTCCGTTCCGGAAATGTGAAATACCTCCGCCTCTTCCGGAAACTCATCCGGAAACGTGGCGGTGATGTCCGAGATTGCTTCCGGGCCTCGCATCCTTGACAGGTAGTCAGCGTTGGCATTGGCCTTACCCGGTTTCACTACTACCTCGTAGTTGAATTCCTGGAGCAGCAAGATCCATCGTGCAATACGCCCTGAGAGGTCCGGTTTGTTCACCAAATACTTCAGGGAGTCATGATCCGTATGGAACACGACCTTGTATCCGAGAAGGTAGTGTCGGAACTTCTTGCAGGCGTATACCACCGCCAAGGCTTCCCGTTCAGTGGTAGTATATTTCCGTTCCGCCAGGCTCATCTGCCTGCTAGCATAATAGATCGGATGCTCCTTCCGGTCCTCCCCTTGCTGCCACAGAATCGCCCCTAGGCACCACCCGGAAGCGTCGATTGTCACATGGAATTCCTTCGACCAATCTGGTGCTGATAGGATCGGAGCGGTGGTCAGGGCCTTCTTCAGTTCCTCGAACGCCTGCTGTCTCCGTTCCGTCCACAAAAACTCTTCTTCCTTCTTCAACAGTTCCGTTAATGGGGCTGCCAATTTGGCATACGCAATAATAAACCTCCTGTAGTATCCGACGCATCCTAGGAATCCCCGGACCTCTCGGACGTTGGTGGGAGACACTAGAATAAGGATAGCTCGTACCTTATCCGAATCGACTTCCAACCCGTTCCGACTTACGATGTGCCCGAGAAGAATTCCGGAAATCATCCCCATAAAACATTTTCCGGGGTGTAATTTCAGTCCGGTTTCCCTGCACCTCTGGAAGGTCCTTCGGAGGTACTCGAGATGTTCCTTCCACTTACTGAACACCGCGAAGTCATCGATGAAGACTTCTAGAAAATGCCTCAAGAAATCTCGGAAAATATCCACCATCAGCCTTTGGAATGTTCCGGGAGCGTTACACAGTCCGAAGGGCATTCTGTTGAAGGCGAACGTCCCCCATTCTGTGGTGAAGGTCGTCTTCAGCTGATCTTCTTCCCGGATCGACACCTGGTTGTAACCGGAAAATCCATCAAGAAAGCTGTAGCACTCCTGCCCTGCCACGTGATCGAGGATAATGTCCGTAAAAGGTAACGGAAAGTAATCCTTCTTTGTGGCCGCATTCAGTTTCCGAAAATCTTGACAAACTCGGATCTTGACTTTCCCATCCGAGCCAACTTTCTTCGGAACGACGACTATGGGCGATACCCACTCGGAATTATTTACTGGATAAATGAATCCGGCTTTCAGGAGGCTATCGATCTCTTCCTTCACCATCAGAGAATACTTCGGATTGAGCCTGTACTGGCGTTGTCTGACCGGAACTGATCCGTCAACCAAGTCTATATGATGTTGGCCGAGTTCCGGAGGTATTCCCTTGAGGTCGGATGGTGACCAAGCGAATACGTCTAAATATTCCTTTAGTAAATCTACATACTCCTTTCTCTGCTCCTTGCTCATGCTTCGCCCTAGCAGAAATGTCTTTCCGGGGGCTACTTCCACCTTCTCATAGTCGGATGGTTTCACAATGTTCTTGACTCGTTCCGATTCCTGTTCCTCTCCCTGATCCGTCCATGCGCTCCACACCCGGACAGGGGTGTCCGGATCGAGACCCATGGCGGGCAGGTTTCCCTCCTCGACCTGTTGTCGGAACCATTCGGCTGAGAGTGGAACACTCCCCTCTCCGAGAGAGCGATCCTCCAGTACCGGGAATTTCACGCGCTCCGATGATGGTTGGGGTTGCTCACTGATCGGATTATGAAATCGGAAGTCATCCTCGGTAACTTCCGAGAACTGATTCACGAAATAACTAAATACTTCGTCATCCTCCTCTTCCGGGTCGGACCAATCAGACGTATACCCATCCGAGCCACTGGTTTCCCCTAGATATCCATCCATCTTCCACGGAATCCGCTGATTGGTTTTTCCGAGTACGAACTCCTTGGCTCCCCAATCAACGAGGACTCGTGCCATGTATAGCCAGGGTCTTCCCAACAACATTGGGAAGGGACGGCCCGTACTAACTCGGATTATCACGTAATTCAAGAGGTAGGTTACCTCTCCGATCGTGGTCGGAACTTGGGACAACCTTCCCACGGGTTTAACTCTAGATTGATCCGCCATTCGTAACACCTGATCGGTGGATTCGAACGAGGTGTATCCGAGTTCAAAGGCCGTATCCTCCAACATCAGGTTCACACCGGATCCTCCATCCACCGGAACCTTCGGGATAGCGCATCCTTCTATTAGCACCGTCAGTTCCGGGGCTCCGTGATCCTCAACCTGTAAGAAATTAGTAGCTACAGACGGAAGTTTTACCCCTCGGCGCCTCCGCTTCGTCCATGCCTCCCGGATTACCTTCTGGTAATTCACATTGTCATGGAGCAACTGTCCAATCGTGACATTTGCCTTGAGGGATTTGATGTCCCCAAGAATGTCATACTCGTCCACTCTGGGATCGGAAGGAATAACCACCGGAACGTCATCAAACCGGACCGAAGGCTTGGTGATCTTCCGGGCAGGGGGATCCGTGAGTTCTTTCCGAACTTCCTCACTGATATCTTCCGGGAGGTTCCCTCCTTCCACCCCATTTTCAGCTCTTGGACGGTCATTTTCTTCTGGTAAAGCTCTGGTTACCGTAGAGGGTTCGGATCCCGAATCCGAATCCACTCTCCTGGATCTTACCCTCCTCCTGGTCTTCCGGGATTTCGGAAGCTCCGGTTCCTGGGCACGTTCTCTAGCGGAACTACGGGTTGATACTCTGTGTACTGGTACTTCCGCGCCCTCCTGTAGTTCCGTCACGAACCGTCATTTGTCCGGATTCTCTATCCCACCCGAGTGACCGTAGTTTAGCCCAGTCATCTCTCTCGGAGGAACCTCCACCTGTTTGAAAGTCGGGCGGGGTTGTGCCGGTTTGGCACACTGAGGAGCCGAATGACCGTACTCTCCGCAGTTTTGGCACGGAAGGATCCGTGGCGCTCCCTGCCCCTGCCGCTCAAACGGACAATTAGGCGCGTAATGATCCGGGCTCCCACAATTAAAGCAGTACCCGTGGGTCGGCTTCTGGTACATCGGCCTACCCGGAACGTTCTGTGGGATCCGGTATCCGGCGGGAGGACGAGCTATCTGGATCGGAGCTTTCCCTCTCCCGTAAGTGGTCTGAACCTGATACACAGGTTGGTACTCCTCCATCTGAAACTCTTCCTCTTCCGGATAGGCAAAGTACACTTCTTCTTCCGGATGGACGTAGTGGATACGTTTCTGGCGGGGTTCAGTACACTCCGGAGGATAATGTCCTTGCTTTCCGCAGTTAGCACACCACACATTAGCTCTGCTGGTGGGAATCATCTTACGAGGTTTCCGATTCTCGGAAAGGTGGACGTTGAGTTCGGCAATCGATTCTCGGATCTCCTTCATCTCCTTCATGACCTTCCGAGAATCGTCATCCTCCACTTTCACCTTGATCAACTCTCGGTTCCGTCTTGGCCGGGTGTCTCTACTGGAGCCGCCTCGGCGTTTCGAGGTTCCCCTGGAGTCCTCTTCCGACTGATCGGAACTGGATGAAGTGGAATCGCTCTTACTGGTAGAGTCGGAATCTTCCGAGGAGGACTCGTGCCTCCGACGGCGCTCTCTCTCCTTCCGGATCTTCTTGCCCCGCTTCTCGGTATGCTTCAGAGACTTCCGTAGAGATTGGGCCGAGTTCTCATAGTTCTGAGCCGCTTCCACGGCTTCCTGGAGTGTGGCGGGACGGGTTTGTCGGATCTGAAACCCCATCTCCTCTGGAAATCCGGCGACAAACCATTCCACTTGTACACTCGGAGCTATGGCTGTAGTGAGTTTCTGTATGAGCGCTTTTACTCTCTGACTGTACTTCCGTACTGACTCGGAAGATCTCATCGTCATCCGACTCAGCTTTCCGAGTGCGCGAGCCTCTCCTCCTGCCTCACGGAACGTACGTCGGAACAAGGTCACGAAACTGGTCCAGTCGTTACGTGTGCGTTCCGGAACGTCTTGGTACCACTGTAGAGCTTCTCCCTTCAGAAGACCTTGGAATATCCTTCTCTTCGCATCCGGATCTTCCTGATTGGCCAGAGCAATGGATTCGAACTCACAGAGCCATTCGTCCACGTCTTGACTTCCGTCTCCTTTGAATCGGTTGTACTTCAGTCGGGTAGAGGGTGCCATCGGATTGTCTTCCTCGTCTTCTTCCTCTTCCTCGGTCTCCTCTTCTACTCCTGCGTCGGCTTCGACCTCGTCAGCTACAACTTCTTCTTCTTCCGGATCTGGAGCTGTACCTGCTCCGGCTGTGGAGGTTCCGGCCAACGACACCACGATTACGTCTCCTTCTCGTTCTACAGCAGTCTGGATCCGGGGAAGTAGATTCGTTCCCGGTAGATCGTGTACCAAAACTCTTCCCCTCTTCTGTAGCAACCGAGTGGATCTTCTTCCCCCTAACTCTTTCGGTTGCGCCCCAACCATGGAAGAGATTGGGAATTCTTCTTCCGATTCCTCGGAAGGCAAGATCTGCACGTAAGACTTCCGCCTACCGCATATCCACCTAAATGAAGCCTTCACGGTCTGACTCCACTTTTCTTCAAATCTGCGCTCACTTATCTTCCGAGTATCCACCTGGTTCACAGCTTATCGAATCCCCGGCAGCGGCGCCAGATTTTTACGTGTTGGAACACGGAAACGCAACTAATATCCGGATAGTGCTCCAATTGAGCGTAAACTTCCGTACTGTCACTAGGTTCCGAGTATCGTCCAGGGATTCAATAGTGTTTCACCAAGTAGTTACTGCTAATCGTTCCGAGCCTTGCCACTGCTCGGATAGTGTCTTCGGAACGTAACTCCCGAACTATCTCCTTCTCTATTCTTCTCTCATTAGGTGTTTCGTCCACAAACCCCAACGTCTCGGATCAGTCACCGTCTCACAACTGTCCTAGAGTACTCTGGCCAGCAGGTCACACAAACGATCCTCTCCGATCCGTGGGACTACAACGACAAACCAATCCGGATCTGGGAGAACCAGGATCCGATTATCCCTAGGCGACCCGTGCCACGTTCCGACTCCCCCTCTCACTGTGCACGGAACCTCTTCAGAAGTTCAGGGAGCCCGACCAAGTAGTTCTTGATCCGCTTCGACCCTAGCGACGGCTATTCCGTATGAGGTTGATTTGGGGACGGAACAGTGAGGCTTCACTCCTACGACAATCCACTAAATCTTTCCGCTCAATCCCATTTCCTTTCCGGTTTGGGTCTCGTCGCAACTCCCATCACCTTCCTATCCGAGCTACAGCGGAACTCTCATATCCTTCCCGGATCATTCACACTTAGCGGGAAATCACGCACAGTACTTACAAAACACAAATACTTTACTGATAAGGAATATAGGGGGAAAACATGCAAAACGAAGACCCGGACCGCCTCGCCTGCCTGGTTTAAGTAAGCAGGGACTTCCACAAAAGCGGCGGCGCCGGTAGTTCAATCAAAACCCTAATCCCTAACTATCTACCCAGAATCTACTTTACGATTAGGACGGATCTCCCGATCCGGAATCTACTCCTATAACTCCGGAAAGTTACGACAAGTGGCAGTGAGAGGAATCTATCACTTCTTTGTCTTCTTGTGGCTCTCCTGCTCGCGATCCTTCGACCTGGTCACCCGCGGCTCTGATCCACCCGCCCCTGCTGCTCGTGCCGCCTTGCGCCTAGCACTCCGTTCCGCCTTTGACTCTCTCTCCTGAGCCTCCAAGGATAACCGGGTAACGATCCGGGGTTTGGGAGAATTGGGCGATTTCGGAATCATATGTGCAGGAGGGGTTCCGGACGTCGGAGTCTGAGTTTCAGTTCCGGTGGTCCTGACCGGAGAGCTCCCATGTGTCTCTGAGTCGGACTCGGAAATCGTAATCGGCTCCTTCCTTTTCCGCAACCTTCGGAACTCACCGGCAGTGTTCGGAGGGGAACCCGCTGCTGGCGTTCCGGTGGGAGTAGGCGTCACCGTTCCGGTCTTGGCTGTGGGTGAAGGGGTCAATCCCCCCTCCTGAGTTACTCGGGTCCGTCCGGGTGGTGAAATAGGTCGTCCCCATTCCGGTCCCGCTGCCTCCCCTCGGTATTTCGCAATGATCACTTCATCTCCGAGTCGTGGAAGAACATCCGGCGGCACGGTCCGAGTCACCTGTTCCGAAACCGTCCTCTCCTCGATCCGCCTTTCGGTGACTGTCGTTCCGGTCACCTGCACCTGTCCGGTGGGGATCGCGCAGCTCTGCTGGACTGTACTGGTTCCGGGTGACGCCGCCTGTGCTTGGACTTCCCGGATCGCCTCCGCAATCGTCCGATTTGTCATGGCGGCCTCTTCGACCGTCATCTGTTCTGCTGCTTGGAGGTTACTCCCTATCGGGGTTCGGAACCCCACTCCGCGAGATTCTCCTACCACGGCACGAGAGGGCGATCCGGGGAGCGGAAGACCCCGGCCAGCGACTACGAGACTGGGACTTCCGGTGCTCGGATTGAGCAGCTGCCGGACCTTCTTCAGGATCATGTTCATCGAGTGCTCGCATTTGGAGAGGATCTTGATGATCTTCTGCTTGTCCTCGAAATCAGCCGGCTGCACTACGTTCTCATCGAACAGCCGGGCCTTGTTGATTACCGCTCCCGAACTTCCCACCAACTTCCGAAGCTCCCCCAAATTCTCCTCCTGCTCGGCGTGGAACTTACGGATCTCGTCACTCTTTGCCGCCAGCTCCTTCGTCAACTCCTGCAACTGAAGCTCCAGCCGCTTCTTCTCACTCCGGAGAGTTGGGGCATCCTTCAACAACTCCACTTCTCGGATCACCTCTTCCGGTAAGCACCCTCCTAGCGCTGTACAGACCCTCCGGAACAGGGTTTCGATCCGATCATAAGAAGCTTGAGCCCGATGAGTCTCCTCCCGAATCCCCCGAAACAGGTCCACCGGAAATCCCCGATCGGAACTGACCTCTCTCCGTTCCGGATCTCCCCGGGCCGTAGACGGTTCCGCATGTCGTGACGCGGGCTGCTCCGATCTTGATCTGGACTGAGCCCTAGCAGCGCCAGGGTTCGGAACTTCCCTCGTATCGTCCTCATCTTCCGAGTCCGTTGTATCAGAGGGCTCACCTCGCGGATCGGGTTCCATTCCGGGCGGAATCTCCGAGAAGTTGAGGCAGTTCTTCGCGTGCGTATACGTCTCGTCCTCCTTATCGGTCAGCAAGTCATACGTATGGTAAAGGTGAAAGAGGTAAGGGGAGAGTGGGGTCGGCTTCTTTCCGATCGTCGGAACCATCTTCTGCACCACTTCCGCCATAAGTGCAGCCCAATTCACCGGACGTTCTCCTGTATACGCTCCGAGGATGGTATTCCCGACCGTAATGGTAACTTGTGCCGGTTTCTGCGGATACAGGATCGGAACGAGGAAAGCTAAGACCTGCCTCTGCCTCCTATCCTTGCAGGCGTCTATCTCGTATCCATTGTTCCTATGGATCTTCCCGTGGAACCTATCCTGCACGTACTGGTCCGTCCGGGTCGCCCAAAGGAGTCCCTTCTGCTCGAAACCGTAAGCTTCCGCCCACTGTTCCGCATTCCACAGCGTGGGCTTGCCTCGGACCGTATTATCCCACCGGTTGTCCGGACCCTCCAGGACCTCCCTCACCATCACCTCACTCTTTAGTAACCACGGCCGTGCCAACAATCCCTCACACCTCATCCGAGTGAGGTCGGTGATCAGTTCCTCCATATCCGATTCCTTCACTGGAGTTCCGGGGCTAAGGACGCAACACTGTACGCGCGCCATCTCTACTCCTCACTTCTCTCCCTCTACGATCCGACAGCAAGAAACCCGGCAATCCAACTGCCGGTGAATCGGAAAAGACAAGGACACCTCACCGCTCTTTCACTCTCTACTCCCAGTTCGCAAAAAGGAACTCCAAACCCTAACACCCTCGCTTATATACCCCAGGCATAATAAACGCTGTGGCGGCCCGTAATTGCAGCCGCCAACGTACCGGGGTAAACGCCTATCCGAGTCATGATGACTTCCGCGTCGCTTCGGATCCTTGACGCGGTTACAGTAACGGTCAGTACTCGGATCGTCCACCCGTTCCGTATCTTATCTTCCGAGTTTCCGGAATCCAGGTTCCGGGAACACTTCCTACGTTAACTGTTTTAACGTTTCTGGAGTATCCGATTTGCGTTGACTGCTAATGCTGCTAGTGTCTGGCCAGTTTTTACCTAATTAACCAAAAAAATGAAAAATAAATGGAATACTTACGCCGCCTGGGGCTCTTCCGGTTTATTCTGAGTTTCTCGGATCCCACACCTTGAAACATGATGGCATGGTGGGAGTCAGAAGTTTGTGATGGGGTAGTTCAGGAGCTCCTCACTCAGCTGACTACTCGTCCCGGTCCCTGGGACGCAGCGTTTGAAGGAGAAGGCGCCATTTCCCTGAGCCCACCGGCCGTAATCAGAGACCTCGAGAATTTGCGACTTGCGAGTCCACTCTGGTGCGACATCATAGACAGCAGCCCAGAGTGGGCTTGCATCAGGCTCGCTCGGCTGGATTTCCAGAAAGAGAACGGCGTGGCTTGGGAGGCGTATGAGCCCTTCGTACTGAACCGTTTTTTTCAAACCTGGGACACAGTCTGTAAATCTTGGCGAATGGCTACTCCGATTGCGAGTCGTCGTCTTCGGCTGGATCCATTGGGCTGGTTGTCCGACACTGAGTTGGAAACCCTGCGCAGCCTGCTGTGGGACCCTATGAATGTGAAGATCGACGTGGAGAGCGGGTCTGTTCTTCGTCATGCTCCGGACATCTGGGTGTCCCACCTACATCGTGGCTGAACTAATTTCATGGTATGTCTCACTCGAATTTTCTCTTCACACCATTTTGCGAAATCTATTTGCAACACCTTTCTCACACCTGTCCCGTATATTGTCTAAGTTTAATTCAAAAGCTCTACGATGGTCACTGCGCCATTGTCTCGAGGTGTATCCCGCATTTAACAAAAACCGTGATCTATTTGGCAGGTAATGACGAATGGAATGCTGCGTCTCAGACGGACCAGCACCGAACAGAGAAGTTGAAATATTTTTTGAGCTCATCTACGTGCAAGCCTACTCAGTGTCCGTATCACGTAAATTGTATGCGACAATGGAGAGGAAGTCGTGCGTCCTTTCTCAGCCGATGGTACATACTTCATTTTTGATCAATTTTGGGAGTACTCTGTTCTCAAAGAGGTAGTACTAGGAATATAGCAGTTGCTTTCAGGACCCCGCCTTTGGAATATATTTCTGTACATAGTATCCGGCAGCCGTGTGCTTTAGTGCTAGAAGTTGTTTCGGGTCGTAGGAGAAGCAACCGTATGTGAACTACTTCTAAATCGGCATCTCCATTGTACCCGACTGATAGGTGTGTTTACATAATCTTCCGGCGTGTCGAGGGCATTGACCCACAACTATGATGTACTGTGTGCAGTTAATGTCAATAAAAATTTTGAATTAAATTGTAAGATGACCGTGTTCACTTTTCTCCTATTTGTGTATGGTGCTTACGTGGAATTGGAGACTATGGAGAATACATATTTCTTGGCTTGCCGAAGGAGGGAGGAGATCTGGAAAAAAAAAAAAAAATTAACTTTGAGATCCTTGCATGGAAGATCGTCCTACAGGTTTTTGTTTAGCTCATGAGGCTAGTGGCAGGTAATAATAAATATAAATGCCTCCCTCGACGTTAACAATGAAAACCTGTGAAGTGTTTTCCATATTATCGCATATTCTTTGTTACCAGTGTCTAGAATCTATTGTCTGCGCTAGTTAATACATATTAGATATGAAAGCTTTGCAGAGGTTTTAAAGCGTTGGAAACTCAGTTGTATCCTCAAGTTTTCTCACGTCGTAATTACTGTTATGCAGGTGTTTAAGAGGTAGCCTCGAGCATGATTTTGGCAGGAAGTGCTTCTACGAAGGCTCGTCGTTTATTTGTTCCTTATTGGCTAAGAATTGACGCTTCTCTCCCAATTGCATACCGTATTCTTGAAATTAAACCTCACATTAGTTCAACTGTTGATTCAACATGGCTAACTAGGACAGGCATGGCTGCAAAGACAGCTGCTAGTCGACCTACTAACCTTGGAACGAAGGAAAATCTACAGCTAAACAGGGGGGTAATTATTTGGAAAGAGTGGAGGATACGACAGGGACTCCGGTGATGCTCTTACTCCAAGCCTATTATGGTCACATATGAGGATTGACATTGTCCTCTCCCTCTCACAACGGACATCTCACCCTCGTTTAGGCATTGCAATTGATGTGACAAACAGTGCAGTTTTCAGCCGTGCCTTGTCACTTTGGGACTTTGAGAACAATGTAAGTCCGTGGTTGCTCTTAAAGTGCCTTTCAATCGAGTATTTCTGGGATCTTCATTTTTCTCATGAGTTTGTTATGATTTGTCTTTTAAATTATTTTGTAACATGTAGTAGCAGATATCCAATCATCATTTCTTCGGTTATCAGACTGTTATTGGCCTTCTCCGTCTGTTCAGCTTGACAGATGGAAAGTGTCAATCGTCATCCTGTGGACGATCTAGGCGGTTGTTTCAGAGTGGCTGCATTCTTGGACACGCTGTCCGATCTTACAAAGGTATCCTTACCATTTCCCTTATCTAGTTTGTACGTACAGCTTGGCGGTATCAAGTGCAAGAGTTCTCAGCCATCACTGTTTCGAATTTTTTTACGAAGCAATCTCTCCTGTACCTTTCAGTTTCTGTTTTGGTGTATTTTTTTTTGCTAGCAGGCCACCGGAGTGATGCACTCCTGGTTGTTCAGATGCATGTAATTTTTTAAGTTTTGAGCATCATTGAAGTTTTGATTCCACTCACAATCATAGGGTCGGATGATTTTTGACAGGTCATACATGTGTAGCCTCACACATTGTTTGTCAGTAAACTGGGAAGAACCCTGTATTCAGAGTGACCTGACGCGTGAAGAAGTGTGCTAACGAAATGATCCACCGAAGGCCATTGTTTGGCAATTTACTGCCGAACAAGAGTGTTCCAGCTGAAGAGAATCCCAAAGTGAAATACGGCAACGCTCTACAAGTGTTTCGCCTGGTAAGATGAAACGCCTCCCTACAAACCCCTGTTTCTGTGAGAATCTATACATTACTCTGTTTACAATTTGCTTGAATTAGCGGATTCGCAATAGGGAGAATTTGTGATCAAATGGCAATTGAGTCAACTGTCAACAACATTCGGGTGAGAATTCGTGAATTTGTGAGAACTTACCGTTTTCTTCTGAGTACACTGAATCCATAAATTGACACATTGCTGTGCAGAAATTACTGGGTCTCCTCCAATTCAGATCATACGCACCTCTAAAATCTTATAGTGGGTTGAAGACTACACGGATCAGATGTAGAAGTTACAGACGGCGATGTCGTGATAGAACCGAAATCATTTGAATGTAGGTGATCTCCAGTAGACATGTCACACCGACAGAGTCTGTGTGGATATTGAGACTCTGGAAGATTTCTTCGTGAAATGTTCACTTAATCGCATAACTACTTAGAACGAACAGGATGTAAACAGAGATGTGAGGAAGTGCTAGACGTCAGATAGATTCGTAAAAGGACATAGTTTGTAGGAAACGATAGATTTTAGATAATTGGCTTACAAGGACAGAGTGAAACAACAATCAGAGTGCAATTGCAGATTGTATGTAAGAGGATCCATTCCAAGATTTTACAAAATCTCTGGTTCGTCGAGTTTGCAGAGCTATCTACAGTTTCGAAACAGAAACGAACATCGTAAAAGCCAAGGCGCTGAAACCAGCGAGACACTTTTACCTAGGTAATAGAATCGGTGTACCAGAACTGTACACGTTACTGCAGTGGAGTCCGAGTACTGCTGAATTTCAGTGGTGTCATTTACAGTAAACATTTGGACGCAACCTGGACACCTTGTCATTAACGCGGTGAACCAAAGGACAGGTTTTCTACTAGTGTACAAGGAGGATTCAAATCCACGATTCAAGGTGGTCATACCATTTGATAAGTACATGAAGTATTTTTGATACAATAGTAGAGACAATGCTTATTTCTTTACTTTTATTTACAAAGTTGGAAGAATCTTGGTGTTTAACAAAGGAAATATTTTCTATATATAGAATAGATGGGATCACATAAAATGTAATGTGTACTATAATGTGGTCTTTTTTGGAGTATAATATTTTCACATTATAGGTGAAATTTCCTTATTGTGAGTAGTAGTATCTTAAGTATAGTTTCTTTTCCGTACCTAAATATGATGTAGTTTATAAACCTTTAAGTTTTTTTTTTTTTTTTTATTATTTCTACATCTAGAGTTGTCTGATTTGTAATGTCCTTATTCTAATCCAGAGATAGACTTTTTAGTCTTTCTAAAGCTTTTCCTCATCTTAAGGACATAGTAGACCCTTCTTCATTATTTTTCATTTTTTTTAAATTTCAAAGGCCTTGCAGCCTCCTTTTAATAGACTTACATTTATTTTGGAATTAAAGAGTATAGAGCACAATAAAGTCAATAAGTTCCGTTCCTAAGTTATAACTTCTAATGCTATACAATGTTATAGGTGTTGTGAAAATCAAAGGTTATGCTCTAAACTCACAAACATAAATGCCATTACAACATTTTAATTGAATTAAACATCAAAACTACATCCAAACCATGCAATTATAGGACATGAATCATTTGAACATAATTATAGAAAAAGTCAAAAAGTATATCTCTCACCACTCACTGCTTACACGACAACATTTCCCTCTATGAATTCATTGTTTTATGAGCAAAGATTGTGTATATTTGAAGTAGAAACTCCATAAGTTGACTCAGTCTGCCATACACTTTGTGAAATGCTGATGTTTGTGAACTTGTGAATTTCTATGCATGTGTAGGAAATATCATGCTTTAACAGCGAGTATGTGTCTGACAGAAGGCTTGCGTGTGACTCTACGGGGAGCAGATTCTCGCTTCAGGAAGTGGGAGGGCATCTATGTTGCAGTTCCTGTACTGCTGCTGTTCATGAAGCCAAATTTTGTCCAAAGACTTGTGTTTTAGCTGTTTGCATTTGAACATATTCCCGTGGTATCAGTCCAACACAAGCATATTCCTCTGCTTTGGTAAACACCAATATCATGCCTCCACGCGCGCTGCTAACTGAACTATGAAGAGAGTGCATTGCACAAATTCTCTGGATCATGAGGAAATGGCTTGATTGAGTGTCTGTGCCTAGTCAGCATTGCAACTGGGTGAGTGTCTACTAGAGTCTTCTTCGGACTCAAAACTCCATCTTCCTCGCACCCGAGAGTTCAATTTGGAAGAACTCCAGCTTCCTCGACTTTATTGTGGAAGAAATCCTTCAACGTCGCAGCCATGATGGCGACTAGGAGTAGTGACAGAGGAGCCCGTCTGGGCGACGGGCTGCCGTTCCTGGGCTGTCGGCGACTCCACATCACTCTTCTCTTCCTTGTGAGCACCCATCTCGTTAGCCTTTACTGCATCCCTGCTAATGCCCAAGCACCACCTCAAGGACCCGATCCCACCGAGCAAAACTTCACAATCTTCAAGCAATATGAAGGTATCACTCGTGAACTGCTTCTGAACTCACGTTTTCACTCGATCATTGTTTGAATTACTGCATCTCCAAAATGGACTCCGTTTACAGAATTATCACCATATTCGTCGTATTGGGGGAGTTGCAGCATTTTGCGCCGTGGTATAGTGTGGAAAACACAGTGTGCATAGAGAATTCTCTGGCAAATGCGAAATTTGAGTTCTCTGCATGAAGTTCTCGATCTGTCACTGCTATCCTAAGGATTATCCGCAGTTATAGAAATGCTCGTACGCACAAGTTGTACATCCTGGTCATTATAAGAATTGAGGATTAGAAGGTTGCATTCGGGACCCCCGGCCATGGATGTCACTCATGCGCACATATGAATTGCCTTGAATTTGCTGGGTATGAATCTCTGAGGGGTGGCCATGGCTGGGTCCTGAATGGCGCATGTGTCCCTGAATAGGCTTTGGCCTTAGTCGTAACTGAGATGGGACTGAGATTTTGATTCTGAAATGCCGCTAATCAATGTTATTTAATTCAGCACTAATGGTTGAGAAACTCAAGCCTGCTTGAACACTGTTTGCAGCGAATGCTTTGAAGTCCATACGCCAAAACTGGACTCAGCAGAACGAAGAGTTGTCCCACGTCCTCAACTGGACTGCATCGTACCAACACCCTTACAAATGTCAGTGCCAATACCGCGATTGATATGGGCTCTTATTACGAAGGGGCTTGGCGTGGGGTTAGCTGCAATCCAATACTACGAACCTCGAATGTCACGGGTTATTACTATGACGTGTCTGTGACAAGCTTGCAGTGAGTCACATCTTCCTTGCTGACATGACAACTTGCAGTTTGTTATACAACTTCCACTTGAAGTACTGAAAATCATGATTGTGGTAGATGCAGGTTGAATCTTATCAGATTGCTTGGTGATGTATTTTCTATGTATACTGAATAGATACGCAATAATCTAATTTATAAATCTAAATCTTGGAACAAATCGAACAACGAGCTCAATTGGAAAAAGTGGAAAATACTGAAAAATGGACTTTTCTCCCACGTACCTGTTTCTTATCAAACTTCCTTGCAGATTATTTGGGAGCAATTCTAGCTGCGGTTCCGACCCAGTAGTAACAAATGTTGATTATCCACAGTGTGACTTCACGGGGATAAAAGGAGTACTTCCTCCTGAGATCGGCAATCTGACAAACCTGCAATATTTGTAAGTTCTTCTTTCTTTTTCTTTTGAAACAAAGTAGCCCCCTGATTGCGAAGAAATCAACAAAGAGCACAAGAACCAAGTGACCAGGTCACTGCCGATGAATCTTTGTAAGTTCCAATTCTCGTCATTGAGCTACCCTGCGCTCTGAGAGATATACTACCACTGCATGACTTGCGCTATTTCGCACCTGAAATATTGCAGATATCTGGTGCATGATCGGGAGCTAACGGGACTAGTGCCAATTGAGATCTGGAAACTGCCCAACCTCGGGGGAATGAAAGTGAAACGTCCAACTTATTTCGCCTGGTGCGAGGGATTTCAATGATCAGTTCGTGTCTGTTATTGGGAGAATGGAAGGGAGTTACCCCTCAGTATGTACAATTTAACATGCTTGTCTTATTTCTTATCCGGGTGCCAACATCGTGGAGACGAGCTCCAATTGGTAGTTGCAATAAAGTGTTTTGATTCGTTCTTCGATCCATAGTTTCTTCTGAAATTCAAATTAAGTGCATTTGAAAAATATTCATTGCTGAACATTGTGCATTTCAACCAATTTAACCGGAGTCGAATATGTATCGTTTTTCTGAACATGTTTCGTTTGAACAAGATTGAGTATGACAATATTGTGGGCTGAATTTGCAGCTGGTTGGGCAGCAACTCTTTGATCGGTACACTGCCGACCTCGGATGATTTGAACACTTCGTCAAATCTGCAAATCCAGACTTTGGTTGTTTTTTACTGAACTGATCAAGCCCACGATTGAAAACATTTGTTCTTGGTTTGCAGGGTACAGGGTGTGCTAAACTAGGAATCTCTTCGTTGTTGCCCTTAACTTATGAGTTCGGTAATTTGTAGTGGTACTAAATCGACTTTGATGCCTGCACATTAGATCGCTCTACAACAACAATTTCAGTGGGAGTGTCAGAGTGAGCTCTGAAGGGACTCTCTTCAGTTCGTCTCAAGTTTCTATTCTGTGAGTTTATCCCTTGCCAATGAATTCCCAAGTTAACCCCTAAATGCCCATCACATGTGGAGCCTCAACACTGCGATTCCACCCCTTGTCACAATGAGAGCTTTTCTGAAATTTTGAATATATATTTGGGAGTTTTGACCGTAAAAGCTTACTACTAACATGAACGGTGAGTATTTCACCAATTTTTGACCGTTGATTCCTCTTGAATCATTGAAAAGATTATAACGTTTGAAGTTTGCTGTTTTCATTTTTTTGGGCCCTGCCCACAGAAGAATGTGGCTATTTTTTTGTCAAAATTCGGAAATTCTGAAGGTTTTTGAGGTGTTCAAATCCAATTTCCTTGAGAGCATTAGGTAGGTGTTACATGTACAAAATATGAGAATGTCATCATATGTGTAGTATTTTCAAAAAAATGCATATTTGGGAGGGGGTCAAGCAACACACACATAGTCTATGTGTTTTTTTAGCACTTAGATGACACACTTGAAATGGAAAAAAACTCAATCCCAACGGTCAGAGTTTGCCTTCGAGGGGAAGCACAATAAAGTGTACCACAAAGTGCAATATGTGACGACTAAGAAGTGAATATGAAGTGTGCTGTTTTTGAAAGCTCAAAGCTGATTTTGAGCATTTTGGTGTAGTTTTTGAGCATTTTAGTCACTTTTTAAGATGTCATAAGATATTTAACACGCATCTCCATAAAAAGAACATCTTCAATTGAAACTTAACTTGACCGCTAGTTCTAAATCATGAAAATGAACTTTTTCAAAGTTTTAATTTCTTCACTTGGGGACCTCTATTGTCTTTAGAGGATGTTTTTTCCAATTTAAAAAACAATGTTCGGTGAAAAAAACCTCACAAAAAGTTTCACGGAAAACAGTGTTTTAAAAAACGTCCTTGAAATACTTCTCGTGCACCCAAACTTTCATTTCAAGTGGTCATTGCCATTTATACATCCGCAATTCACAAACGGAGATCTCGGTGGAGACAGAAGTGATTTCCGACAACATTCGACATCGTTCTTATCACTTTTTCAAATGTGGACATTCACTTTGTCGGACTTTGAGCTTCTCGTAGAGCATTGTAGAAGACACGAATTCATACCATATTTTCCCACACTTTAGAGAATCAAGTCTATTTTCTAAACCCATACTTCTTCCCAACATACCAACAATCGAGATGCCACTTTCTTATGTCTTTGCGATAAGGGCTGAAATGGACAATGAGCAGAGCACTTTTTTGGTACACTTTATTGTGCTTCCCCCCCTTCACTATAATTTTTGAAGTTGCAAAAAAATAAAATTAAAAAAATTAAAAAACGAGGAAAATAGGTATGGTTCCAGTGATCTAAATGAAAATATGGGGGATCAGGACTTGGGCAGGTCCAAAACAAGGGTACAGGGTGGGTGAGCAGCAAAGCCCCCCTGTCCCTTGACATGGCTGTTGACGTCCAACCTAGGCCCCCCCTCTTCAATTTCAAAAACAAAGAATGGGGGCATGATCTCATCCCCGCCCACCCCCCAGGCTGCCATGACCCCGGTGTGCCGTTGGGCGGGCACACCGTTGGCAGAGGCAGGCAGCGCCAAGCCGGGCAAGGAGAGCCCGTCCTGGCTCCCCGACGGCCCACTAAGTGAGGCCGCGGCCTTGAGCCCACCCGAGCCCGAGCCCCCTTCAACCCACGCGCCCTTCTTTATCCGCGCCCGCCCTTCGCTGCGCCCGCCCTTAGCCGCGCCCCCCTTTGCCCACCTGCGCTCCCCCCTTGTCAACGCGCCAGCCCGCCCTTAGCCGCGCCCCCCTTTGCCCACCTGCGCTCCCCCCTTGACAACGCGCCAGCCCTCCCTCCAAAGTCCTGAATCGCACCCTCCCAGTTTCATTCAGACTATCCCAGTTCTAACAGTGACTTTGAAAGTAAGGATGCAAAAAAAAAAAAACCCAAAAAAAAAATTAAAAAAAAAATGAAAGAACAAAAATGTGCATAATGAAGGAAAGTCATAAAAAATGAATAACAACAACCTTCATGGAATTTAGAAAAAAATGAAATGAGCCGTGGAAATTAGGAAAAAAAGATTTCAAAAGGAAATGTTGGATAAAGAAAAAATATGCTAATAATTTTATAATCATCTCAAATAGTAGAGCAGAAGGAGTATATGTTTGCCCAATAAAAGTTGAAGTTACCTTCAACCGCGACTATGGTAATTCTCAAAGCACCTTTTGTTGAGGCACATATATTTGCTCTCACAACATTCACAATAATAGTTGCACCTCTCAGAGGTGCACACAACACATTTTCTTCGCAAATTGGTCCACTTTGGAACGTGGATTTGTTGAACATGTAGGGGCTCTTCATCTCTCTTACGAGGCCAATTGCATGTAAGAGCTTCACAGAAATTGGTCTTGAATTGGAGGTGTGTCATTCGTGCCCTTCGAATCCGCCCTTGACGTAGAATAGCCAGATAGTAAATATACATATTGACAATGGTTTGGTCAAGAAGGAAAAAAAAAGGCCTATGCCACCACTTGCGAGAACGGATTTGGCATGTATATGATGCCCTGAATTGGTCTGCAACATTGACGCCGCGCATAAAAGTTGTGTATTCATAATGAATTGGGCATGATGGCACATTTTCCTTCACTGCACCATTACGACGTGGGACCGTTGTAATAGGCATGCAAGGAAACTCTATAGGCATCGCATGAGTGGACAAAAAGACCACCGTCTTTTTGTCCTTCCACATCACACTTGAAATACCACGAGATTCATGCATTCTCCATGCCAAAGTCCCTTGGGGCATTTTGTTGAATTCCTTCACATTCTTGAAATCCAAAGGCAAACCCACTCAATTGATTCGTACCGTTCTAGTTGCATAAGTCCCGAGGTTTGCTAATTCTTCAAATAGGCCAATGCTTGTAAAATAGTTGTCCATCACAATACAATGTCCCTTGCCATGGTTTCCCTCTACTAGTTTCATGACAACATCATGTGCAAGTCTTGATTCACCACGAGGTACACGAATGGCTTCCACAACTCCATCTCCATTCCTAATTGCATCTTGATTTTTACCACAATAGATGTCAAAGTTATATACAAACTTTGATATAGAATCAGCTAAACACCATACCTTGATTCCCCACTTCTGGGGTTTCTTTGGCATATACTGATGGGCCGGGCAATAGCTACCTTTGTACCGAATCATCATTTCATCTATAATTATAAATGGTCCCAACTGCCATGCACTCATGAAATTCATCCTCACAATGTCCATGACCGGTCTCACTTGGCGCATTTTATCATAACCCGGCAATAAAGGATCATCAACATAGGATGCTGGGTGTGTGAGATGTAGACACTTTGTCAACAACTCAAATCTCCTTCGAGACATAAGATTGCAAATAGTCGGGCAATTGAAAAATGATGGCTTCATCATCCAATAACTTCTTATATTAGGTTGTTTTTTCATAGCCATATACAAAATCACCGCCAAAAATACCTTCAATCCAGGTACCCTTAGTGGCTCCCAATTATCCCCTCCACGAGAAATCCCATTGACATTCACCTCCGTTGCATAACGATTTGTCTCTGCCACAATACTCCTCATTATGGCCAGTGGCCAAAACATCTGAAATAATGTCATAAAAGATGGCATTCTCCTCCAAATTTTTTTGGGCCCCCCTACCATCGAACATTGAATGCGATATGGTTCATATGTGTGATTTGAAGTGCCCTATGTAGAATTTCGATATCGATATTTTAGACTAAAAGGATCAAGGCCTTCCCCATGATTTGCTGCATCTGGTTCTTCCCCATCAAATTCAATGGACTCCGTTGCATCACTCATTTCAGGTATCTCCAAGGGGTCCATAAAATCCCTATACCTTCTCTCTTGCCTTCTCTGATTTTGAGCTCTTCTTGGTGCCCCATTCAAAATGCCCCCATGTACTCCTCCTCCCTTGCAGCCCCAATATCAGATTCACTGTCTTCAAATTCAGACCCCCAAACCCCACCATCATAACCATCCCCATATGCATCCCCGGCCCCATAACCCTCCCTTGCCCCATAATCCTTCCTCGCCATATAACCCTCCCCTGCTCTATAACCCTCCCCCAACCCAACACCCTCCCCCGCCCCAACACCCTCCACAGCCCCACAACCCGCCCCGTTAGTCCCTGACCCGGGGAGGAGGTTGGCCCCGGGCTGCAAGGCCTCCCCGGCCTGTAATGCCTCCCCGGGCTGCAAGGCCGCGCCGGGCCCTGCCTTAGCCCCGGGCTCGGCTGGGGTCTGCATGCCGCCCACATGGGGCTCGGCGACCCCGTCGACGTCGTCCCCGCCTTCTTCCGCCCATTGTGTGCCGTGGCCTTCCCATCCCCTCCAGCCTTCGTTGACCCCAGGCTCTTCTCCTTCACTGCGTGCTCTCACCTCCGACCCTCCTCCTTGCAATGCAGTTGCTCCTACATCGACTCCGCCCACTACCCTTCCTCCCACTGCTTGCATTGCAGTGTCGTCACGTAATCCTTTGTTAACCGGAGATCACTCTCCCCCTTTTTCTTAGTTTCCTTTAGGTCCCCTCAGTTTTTACCTTGGCAGTCCCCAGACAGTCATCCAATCATCTGGATGAACTCTGTCCAGCCGACTGGATGAACTCTGTCCAGCCGACTAGATGATAGCCGCCAGGTTTCAAGGGGGTTTAAAAGGCAACTTTAGGGTTTCCTGGAATCATTCCAGACTAGAGCAGTTAGAGTTAGAGGAGTCTGAGAGCCGTTAGAGGCTGAAGTACCATGGTTATGGGCTGTTTTGACTCATTAATGGCAGTTTTGACTGTTTTCTCCACTTGTATTGTGTGTTTCTAGCTTGTTATGACTGGTTTGAGTACTTGTATGAGTTGGATTTTGTAGGGTTTTGATGGGTTTGTAGAGGTTAGGGTTTGGTTGGTAAATCCTCCCTCTATCGTCTTTGCAGTCCAACGTGACATTGTCCACTACGCTTCCTCTTGGGTTTTCTTTGTGGACAGTGCAGAAGCTCCGGTGGCCAAGGTAACATCTCTTCTAACCCCATATCTGGTAGCTCTGAATACATTCCCTCGTCGAAGGAGTCTTCATTGTCCTCATCACATCTGCTCTCTCTTGCTAGGTTCTCATAAGTCTCTTGACTGTCCATGAAATCTGATGTTGGGTCTCCAATCCCTCCTTCTTCTAAGTCCTCTAACTCTGTTGTTTCTTGCATGTGCTCTTGGTTGAGAGGAAAAAAACTTACAGATTCACGTGTCGGAGGCGACGTATCACTCCTCCCCTGTCCCCGGCCGCGCCTTCCGCTGCGCCCTCTACCCCTTGCGGTCGTTCAAGGAGGTCTTCCTACAGGTGGCCGACCTCCACCACGGCCTTTCCTCCCCCTCCCCCGCGACGAGCCCTCTCCGGCATGCTGCGTGACCGCAGCAGGGGCTGCAGTCACTGCCGGCGGACCTCCCACCCCTCCGGTCTCCATCAGCAATCTGTCTTTGACTTGCAGGTGTCGTCAATGATCTCAGCTGAGCTTCCCTTCCAAGGCCCCCCCACTGCTGATGTTTTTTTTTTTTTTTTCTAACTTCCCCCTCACAGATCTCTCTCCGCCCACCGTCTCCCTCACTTTTTACAGTCCTTCTCTTTTCTAGCTTCCCCACCCCTCGGCCACTCTCACCCCACTCTCGGCATCCTCCTTACTCCGTCCCTCCTCGCTCACCCTCCCCCCTCTAATTTGTTCCCACACTCATCCCGACCCCGGCCACTGACTGGGCTCTTCAACTAGGCACATCGACGGCTCCTCTCTGTGTGACAGCACTTCTTCGGCGCCCCCCTCTCATTACTGTCTGCGTTTTTAGATTTTTTTTGCACTTTTTTTGGGGGGGGTTTGGCTGCTCGTATTTAGTGTTGAAGTGGCTGCTTTGCAGAGTTTTGTGTCTGCAATTGAAGTGTCATTTTCTGAATCCACAAACTTGTACCACATGTTCTGCAATGTGATTTACAGCCACCATTTTGTGACTAATCCAAGCCTTGTAGCCGTCTTGCATTGATGTCTCTTGTTTTTTTAGACTGCACCTGTCAATCTAGTTGCTAAGTAGGTTGTGGCTCTTTGGCTTTTGTTGAAATTTGTAAAATTGAAGATCTGAAATCTTGCAAGTTTAGGTGCTGTTGTTGTTAGTCACAGGAGTGTCCATTAAAGGTTGTCTTGACACTATGAAACATGACCTTGCATGACCTTCTAAATCGTTTTTTGCACCAATGAGATGTGAGGGATGATGTCATCCCATTTTTTGGCAATGGAACCCACTATTCTGACAAAAGCACAAGTTGCCCTTCCCCATGCCCCATTTCTGCTGGTCACTTGAATTTTCACAAGGGCAGAACCGCACAAGCACTCTCATTGGTCCTTGGCTGCCCACGTTGAGATTTTTACCCTGTTTGTATCCATATCTTTTACTACACAAATAATTTTCAAAAAAAAATTACATCACGTGATTCCTCTCGAAAAATCAGATTGACACACAAAATTTAAAGATTTTACCAATAAATGTGACTTCACAATAACCTGCCTAAAATAGGCAGCGACCACATTTCGGTCGCCTGAGAGTTTAGGGGTTAACTAGTCGGTGTATTTAGAAGAGCTAAGCATGAAATGAGAGTCAAGGTGTTCAACGTTCATATCTATTTCATTTTCTGGTCAGTTTGCTTCCAAATGCGTTCAAGGATTGTTCACATGCAAGGAAGTCATAGTTTAATATTAGAATTATTATAGTATCTCCATTCACTCGCTGCAGTAACTTGTGAGAGGATGATGTCCCTTGTCAACGAGGTAGTGCTGATAATCACCTCTCTTTTAGTTTAGTTTTACTGTCAATTTTAACAAATTAATTCGGATCAAATGCATCTGACGACTTAACTAGATTGCACCTTCCAGCTCGGACTCGTATACAGGTGCTGTGGAATGTTACTGTACAGTAGTACTGTATTTGAGTCATCCAAAAATAGTTCTAAGACAAGAAAATGAGATTTGGTAAATTCTGAGGATTAACTCCCAAAATTCCTTGACTATGTTTCACCAAAATACGCTCCAAAATTGCCATTTCCAATGTAAAAAGTATGATTGATTAAAAAATCATTATTTTCTAATTATAATTCTAAGATCTTCAGTTTGGTTATTGTAGTAGATAGCTCAATAATTTTCATCATAATCGACTGTAGAGATTAGAAGATTATAGCAATTGAGATTTAAAAACAAACTTTTTTGATACAATTTTTGACTAGGTTGATATACTCTAACTTTTTTTTCCTTAGGTTTTGTGTAGTATGGATTTTGGGGGTTTTGGTGCATGACAAAAATGACTAAGTTAGCTAATTGTGCAAACAAGATTACACACAAAAGACAAGTGTAGCATGTTGAAAACAATATTTTTATTAACTTGAATACACAAGAGTCTTAACTCATATTTCTTTTCTAGAAATTCCATTTTGTAATAAAATCCCAATCCAAACGGTCAAAGTAAAGATTGATGTCCATCCTTTAAATGTACAAAAGAAAAAACCTAATAACACATATTTTCTAACTTTTTTGATGGAAAGAAGAAGTTTTTTTTGTACACTGCCTGAAATGGTGGAAAAACTTTGATATTTTGTAGAGTGAACATTTTGTATTGAAAGAAGTTTTTTGGGGAAATCTCAAAGATGATAACATTAAGGGCTGGTTCAGACTATGGCCGAACTCAAGAGGAGAAGCTCAGTCCACTGTCCCAAACTTGGTCCATAGGAGAAGCCTTTGAGCTGAAAAGTAATCTTAAAATAATCCACTTGGGGCTTTGGTCGGGCATAGTGTGAAGGCCCAAAGGAGAAGGCCAAAGGCCAAGACCTATGATCCGAGTATTCAGACATTTATAGAAAATCGAAAAAAAATCAAAAAAATCTGAAAAATTTAGGGAAGGTGTAAAAACTAATGACAAATGTGTGGAAAAATGTGAGCTGACTTCTTTTGAGAAAAGCCCCTTTTGGTAAATACAATGTAAATAGGACTAAGTTGCCAAGTCAATTTGAATTCCATGTAGTTGGTGACTGTAGAAATCTGATTGAGAGTCAAATGGACATAGTGTAGAATTCAGGACACGACTTGTCAAATTGACTCTACCTACAAGCACACTTTTTGGGAATTAAGGCATAACTAGGAAACCAAGAAGAAGAATGAATTACTTCACCACACCACACAAGACTTTGTGAGTGATAGTCACATTATGCAAAAAATATAAAATAGAATTCTCTTGTCTAATTGATTGTCAACTTGAATCTGAGTAGCTTACTGTCTAATTGACAATTGAATTCGATTACTTGCTGCATAATGTCTAGTTGATACTGGTCAAATGGACAGGATGGTGGTCCAGCATACATCCATGTGCATACATACATTGTCAAATTGACTTGCATGGAGCATGTCTAATTGACACAGTGGAGAGTGGGTGAGAATTACAGTGAATGTGGTGACCCACACTGGATACTGTCTATTTGAAAATGAAAATGCTTATGGAGCAAAGTGACAGTGGTGGAATTTGTCTATTTGAACTCAGGATGAATGGAGATTTACTGAGTGTATAGAAAGATAGAAATTCCAGATAATAAATACAACAGTTTGTCCAATTGACTTTGCGTTGTTGTGAATGAGAATTATGGAAGAGTGAGAATTCCATGTGAGTACTGGAACAGCGAATTGAGTATTACTTGATAGTCTTTTAAATTAGATTGGCCATCTGAAATGGAAGACTGAGAATGACTTAGAGCATGATAGATAGATTGAGTACATTGATGGACAAAAGTGGAATTAATTATTAAGGAGTGATCAACCTTGGTGATTATTAGTTTTCATTATAATAGAACTTGAATGTATTCAATTGGGGGAAATAGTACATTCATTGTAGTAAAATTGAGTAATACAATTGAGAAGTATAGTTGTGATGAATGGTAGACTTGGAGTAAGATTGAATGTGAATGAGTAGACAGTAATTACATGTCTAATTGAAATGCAATGGATGGGAGGAAAAGATGAAGACAAGCAAGGAGTTGCTTGAGATAAGTTAATCTATCATAACATATTCCAAAGCATCATTCATAAGCATAAATAGGTAGAACACTAGATTCTAACCTAGTAATGAATGAACTTGCATATGCATAATAAATGCATTGTCTAATTGAACTTGGAAGGGAGTGATGGCAATAAACCGAGAGATGGTACTTGTCAAATTGAACTTCCATTACCTTTGAACCAACTGAGAGTATGGATTATTTGGGTGATGCGTGACTTGGGGTAATTAAGACATTAGAGTTATAAAGAGATTCTTTTAAGGAAATACTTTGCATTCTATAATTCTTTACTTACTACAGTGACCTATTCTCGTGACTTACCACTATTTGTAAATTTTACCAATTACAAAAAAAATTCAGCAAATTCTACATTGTTATGACAAAGTTATGAGTGATTGAAGTTCAGCTTATTTTTGGACAACATTGGTCTAAACCCAATGATTCTCAGAAAGTTCATTAAACAGAACATGACAAGGCAAGTGGAGCATGACCAGCTCTTATTAGCCCATGAGCCTTGTCTTCTTGTCCATATTTTAATGAAAAAAAAAAGTTTCTCCTCTCTATGGAAGTTTGGATCGAGCATTTTGCTTGACCCAAACTTTGGTCGAGAGGAGAAACTCTTGGCGCCAAAATTTCTCAAAAGTGCTGCCACCTAAGCTTTTTTGAAGGCGACGTCCTTTGGACCTCGGCCTTGGTGTAAAGGCCGAGAGGAGAAACTTTGTGGTTTTCTGTAATTTCATTGGTTGGGACACTTCTCCTCTTGAAGTTTGGCCACAATCTGAACCAGCCCTAAGTATTTATAGAAAAAATCTAAAAAGAACAGATGTATTTAGCATAGCTGCCCAAATTGCCCCCCAAATATACAATTTCACTTTGGGCACCGTAACTATATTTATAAATATCCGATTGAAGAAAAATAAAAATAAAATAAAAAATCCACAAAGTTCTTGTTATGGCAAACATTCACAAAAAGTTTCAAAAAATCTTGATTTAAATTGAAGTCATGGGTACATGCCCAAACCCGAAAACAACCCAATTTTGCCAAGTTGTCCTTTAGGGATTAAAACAGTTGGAAGCTTTATTTTAGAAATATCTAGTTACTTTTGAATATTTTAGGCTCTTTCAGCTTATTTTTTGGTAAATTCTTGGAAGTCAATAGTTTTGCTTCTTGGAAGTTGAACCTTATTTTTCTTAAAAGATATAAATATTTTTTTGGTGCTGGACATTTTAACCATGGCTTTTCAGCAACCAGCTTTTTCACTTACCACAAATTAATCAGCTTTTTCAACCACAAATTATTCACAAGTGATATTATTTTCTTCCTCAGCTCACTTGTATGTTTTATTAAGGCACATGTTCCAGTATGACAAAGGTTTGCCCACCTTTGACCAACTCTATTAGAATTTTAAATTGATAGCACTTTTATAACAAGTTTGAGAGCACAGTTTAAAATCTTAAAATGAAAGTAAGATCTGAGTTGTAAATCAATTTTGTAAACAAGATATATTGAATAACTTAACTTATGATATGGTTTATACTACACCCGAGAACACAAATTAGAGTGGTACTACCTCCTTATTTTTTAAATACTGTATGTATTATAGTTTTGAACAATTTTTTGATTACCATAGAGATAGAGTCATTTCAACTTTAAATCATGTCTCTAAATGTTGTCGAGATTCAAGATTTCCATATGTACATATCACTTGTAGATATTAGATATTGGATCAAAATGGGCCAAATCTCACAATTCACATATCCAACCTTTATTAATTCCTAAAGGATCTTAATGTGTAGAGATATATAAAATTACAAATATTATTTGTAAAATATAAGTGGAAGAACAAAATGGTAAGATGCACAATCTCAATGTCAATCTTAATTATGCAAAACCTCCTTTGGTAAGTTCTTTTGAACTTTGATCTCAATTCTGTAGGATTTAAGTTTTATTAATGTTAATGATTTCGTGGGCGTAGGAATATTGGATAGGAGACTTAGCCAATAAGAACATAGATTGGATGGGAGACATATGTTTAAGATTACAAGACATTGGTGTTTTTGGAGCCAAAACAAGTATTTATTGCTACTAATAGAAACCCAGTTTTTTCTAAATTTAGACATGAAATTGAATTTAAAGCCATAGGATCTTGTAATAAACTTATTCAAAAAGGTGTACATCCATTTTGAAGACAATCCACCGTACAAATTGCGAGATTATAACGTTTGAAGTCACCGAAAACGTTTTTTGAGACTACCCCCGGAGTACACCTAAGTTTTGATGCCCAAAAACTATACTTCGCAAACACATTTGATTTACAAAGGATCATCGATTCCTTTAGGTATGGAAGTTAGGTATATACTCACAAATTTTGAGCCTTATACGGGCTTGGAAGTTGGAAAGGAGAAAACATTCTTGATTTTGTGAAAGGAGGTGTGCTGAAATTGCCATACATTCTCCAAAATTAAAACTACTTAAAGAGTAATCTAAAAAGTGTCCAATTCAAAGTCCAAACGGTAGAAATGTTGAAGTCAATGAAGGAAAGAACCACAAAAAAAAATTATCGCAATCGGAGTAGATCTCAAATGTCTAGAAATTTTTTAAGTGTAAATTGTACATTTCCCTTTTATTTCAAAGGGCAGTTCTGGTAAAAGGGGGTCTTGTGGATGGACCCCTGCCACGTCATAGATATTGGATGTAATTTATTAAGTTTGGATGAAAGATAAAGATTAAATGAAATATCTTATATAGATGAAAAATGGTTTTTGGATGAAAACTAAGCTCGACATGATAATTGTCATTTGGATAAAAAAAATCAGCAAACTCTTTAAATGGAAACGGTTAGTCAGATGAAAAATTCTATTGAATAAAAGTTGTCGTGAATGTGTACGGATGAGAAAATATTGGGCCCATCATTTTGCAAGTGTCCACCGATAGGAATTTTGTCTTGTCACTTTCTACCCTGGTGAATGACAGGCAACTTGGGCAGAAAGTGGGAGATATTGATTGATTATTGGTTGCCCATATTTAAAGTAGATTCTTCTAAAATTCATAACTTTTGCATTGTAATTCCAAATTCTTTGAAATTTGCGCCATTGAAAAGCTACCGTTGAATTCTTTTAACACTATTTTTTTTAAATAACTATATTCAAGAAACCTTAGAATAGCATGCCCAGAAGTGTTGTGACCAAAATATGGTCTCAAGGGCCTTTAAGAGTTAATACATAAACTTAATGCCTAAATTAATGCATAATCTTTATACATAAATTTAAATTATAAATTTAATATTTAAAATCAATACACAAATTAATGCACAAGGTAATGCATAAATATCATCCAAGAACAACTAAAAAAACAACAATATATATGTTTGAGGCTTGAG
Source organism: Ceratodon purpureus (assembly GCA_014871385.1). NCBI lineage: Eukaryota > Viridiplantae > Streptophyta > Bryopsida > Pseudoditrichales > Ditrichaceae > Ceratodon > Ceratodon purpureus. The sequence continues at coordinate 16,656,646 of CM026427.1, forward strand.
CTTAACCACTTTACTATAAAGAAGACATTTCAGTTGAAAAGAGCCTTTACCATCTCACTCATGAGCCTTGTATACTAAATTTCCTTCCAGTAGCAATTGGTAGTCTAACTATAGTTGTTTCTTTTCTATGCCAAAATAAGATTTAGTACATGAATCTTTAAGTCTTTTTATTTCTACACATAGAGTGGTTTGATTCTTGAAGTATTTACTTCTTTTCCAAATTTAAATTTATTCTATAGATATTTTAAGCTTTTTTAAGCTCTCCCTTCATCTTAATGACATAGTGGACCCTACTTCATTATTTTTCCGAACCTATTTTAAATTTTTAGAGGCCTTAGAGCCTTCTTTGAATAAACTTAATTTTATTTTTGAATTAAAGTCTCCAATTAAGCCCACGGGAAATTCATTTAGCTATGTTGCAGATCTAACTTCTCACATGTTGAGGGAAAATAAGATCAATTTGTGGAATTATTTGAATAATTAAGATGAAGTTGAATAGATGCATAAAGTACTTTACGACTTAAGGGATGTGGAACAAAGTTAGTCATGTTTACATCCATCTAAAGCACGATACTATAGTTGTTGACCTAGTAGGATCATCCAAAAACATTCAATAAACCATAGATGTAGAATATGTCCAAAGAGGTTCCAATTTACACTTTACAGGGCACTAGTTGACTGTTAAAGGATCATATTAAATCATGTAGAGCACAATAAAGTCAGTAAGTTCCGATCCTAAGTTACAAATTCTAATGTACTATACATTGCACATGCTATACAATGTCATAGATACTTTGAAAATCAAAGGTTCTGCTCTAACTGAGAGAAATAGACACCATTACAACATTTCAATCAAATTAAATATCAAAACTACATCCAAACCATGCAATTATAGAACATGAATCATTTGCAATTAATTATAAAAATTAAAAAAGAAAATACCGCTCACCACTTACTGCTAAGATGACAACATTTCTCTCTTTGAATTTAGTGTTTTGAGATCAAGGAGTACAAACATTTGAAGTACAAACTCAATAAGTTGACTTAGTCTGCGATACACTTTGAGAAATATTGCTAAAGCTTATGGATTTTAACCCCTAAACGGCCAAGGGTGTTTTTCATCAAAACTGCCTGAAATCAGCCCCTCTTCAAAGCAAGGTGGATTTTGCAAAGTTGGGGTCTTAATTAGTACATCTAACTGTAAGATCTTGTAGCTAACTTCTATGTCTACATGTCCACCATATCTTACACACTCATTCCTCACCAATTGCAAGATCGTAACGTTCAAAGTTGAAAAACAAGTTTTTTTTCCCTGCGCAAAAAGGGATCAGTAGAGTTTTGAAGGCCCAAAAAACCATTTTTTTGCATTATGGATTTTGAGGGCGTTGATGCACGTCAAAGAAGACTGAGTCAGCTAATTGTGTTAAGAAAATTATATTCAAAAAACATGTGGAAGGTTGCCAAAACAATCATTTTCTGCTGGGGGGTATACTGAAATTCACAAACAAAGGTCGTTTTTTGACAATAAAAATAGTATATGAAAAAAAGTTTGATTGAAAATCCGAACGGTGGGAACATGCTCTACTACTTTCTCTATACATGGAAATTTTTATTTTTGAAAAATATCAAAATCTCAATTTTTGGTGGAATTTCAAAGTTTCGTCTTTAGGCAGATTTGGGCAGATTTGGGCAGTTTTGGGCAGAAATTGCTGCATTCACAGTGGCTGAGAGCCTGCCCGTGGAAGGGCGTTTTATGCTCAGAGGAGCATAACTTTTTCTCACTTCATCCAAAAAAAATAAAAAAAAATATCCCCATAAACCTCTTGAAAAAACCTTTTACCACAAAAAAATTCAAAAATTTTCAAGTAAATTTGAATTTTTAGGAACCTGCCCAAATTTCAAAAAAGCCCATTCTAGGACAATGGCTGTTTAGGGGTCAATACATGTTTTAGAAAATATCATACTTCAAAAGCATGTCTGTGTTTGGAGAAAACAATGGGGAGATGTAAACAGTTTTGCACAGTAAAAGTGTAGGTGGGGCTAGCAATTTGGTGCTTGCAATGGATGCAACGCCAACTCTCACAACTCAATTGTATGAACCAAGATGTTTTAGCAATTTGTGCTTCGGTAGTGCAGACAACTTTGCACCGGACTTTGTACTTGTGCTTGAGTTGAATTTTGGTATTGTTGTGGAGGATGAATATTTGGTCTTGTACAAGTTTCATGCATGTGTGACATGGACAACTTCTCTAAGTGGTTTGATGTAGAAAGTTAAAACATAAAAAGTAACTTTGAAATGTTTGGGGTCTGTATATAATGTCACTAAGGTAAGAAGTGGAAACCTGTAGGCGGGCACCCTATAATGTCACCCATGAGGTACATGCAAGGGAGGTTATATCTTTATAAAGGTAAGAATCTTAGGGCATGCTCATGGGGTGGTGCCCGCTGATAGGTGGTTTCACCATAGCCTTGGATCCCTTGTCAAGTTAGAACTGTCACTCCCAATGTTCAACAAATGCACGGCCCGATGATGGATGCGGTAGAAGCTTCTAGAGATAAAATGGAAGTTTATAAGAACATGTTCCTCCTTTTACGCACCCTCCACACTATGAGTTCTATGACTTCTTGGAAATTCCATATCTACTTCTAGCTTGACGTGGCTAGTAAAAAAACTTAAAAGACTTGGTGGCTACTTGCATGTTACAAAAGATGGCCCGTGGAAGAAAATACATACGTTGGCAATATTATTCCACCTCGACTACATATTTTGGTTTAGAATACTTGTTGAATGATGATTTTTTATTTATTTATATATTTTTTATTTTTTAATAATTTAAAAAAAAAAATATTGGATTGCTCTTATACCCGTATTTGATTTATGATTTATTTTCTGGCTAATAAATAAGGTTTTTATCACAATGCTTTAGACAAAAGTTGCACTCTTCAGTTATGTAGGCTTGCAAAATTAATTTGCACATTACTTGAAAAAATTTCCAAGCAATTACATAGTCACTTTATTATGGCATGATATGCTAACTAAAGTGTAAATTAGTGAAACCCACCCACCTCCCTTACACCTGGCTTCCTGGTAGTTACTCCAAACTTGAAGCTTACTTTACTTGGGGCTTACTACAAGCTTGAACTTTACTCTTGCGAGGCACTAATCTATGACCATTTGATCTAGGTTAACCTTCATCTAAGGGTCAGAGATGATTGGTCTTGCAAGGCTGTTCATTTATACAGGCTGTTCATTTACACAGACTCTCCATATAATGAACAAGTGAATCTCTAGAAACCATGGGAGTTTCTTTGCCATATGCATCTGTTTACTTGTCTGCTTTGAAAGTAATTCTAGTTTCCTACATGTGTGTGAGAGATTTTTAGAGCTTGTGAAGTTTTGGTTTATGGTGGTGTAGAGCTGAAGCAAAGTGCAAGATGGCTGAGTCTGGTGGAACTACTAGTCAGGTCCTCTAATTTATGTTTGCAATTAGACTCTTTCATCTCTCCCTTTGATTTGTATGTTTGGTGTAGGGTTTGATTTTTCTTGTGACTCCAATAACAAGCTCTAAAGGACTGTTGACACCTTGTCTACAAACATAATCCTAACTGTGGTTTTGGTTGTGTTTATGGGGATAGGTGAGGCCCTTTACCTCTAGATTTTTCTTACTTTACTAAACCAACATTCAAGGGATGAGAAGATTTCTAGAAACTCAAACTATTTTGTGTTTGATCTTGTATTGTCAGTTTTAAGACAAACTTTTCTCTACTATATGGATTGTTTTATCATACACTACTATTTGTAAGTTGTGAATTGATTGAGAATTCTTTGGCATAAAGCACTAGGTGACTAATTTGGAACTACATGAGATTGTTTTGTCATACACTACTATATTGTAAATAGTGTGTTGATTGAGAATTCTCTAGTGAACAACACTATGTGACTAAACTGGTAATTTGGAATTACAAAAGAGTGCATAGACTTGATAAGGTTTGAATTGAGAATGGGTTAATTTAGAAAGAAATTTGGTGAGGAAGGTGATAAAACCTGCCCTGTAAAGGGATGTCCCGCCCACCCACCCTTACGGGTAGGGAAGTTTTTTTTTGGGGTATTTGGACTCCATGATCAACGCTCACTATTGACACTATTGTGTCTTTGATTGTTGAACGTACAAAAAGGAATACTCAAAAGACATATAAAGTGATAGAGATTTGTGGTTCTTAACGGCCTTTGGGAAGCATGTAAAGAAGATGTCAAAAGCCTAGCTCATCCTAACCTCTACACTCTAGAGGAAATTTGGGGTCACAAAGGGGCCCTCTAAAACAACCCGAGTTAGGTAAACCGGCTGCCCAAAGGCCCCTCTGTTGGTAGCAACAGATGCTAGAAATGCTCCCCATAGAGTTAAGAGCCTCTCTTGATGGTGTCGGAAAGGAGTTGCGTGGCATGGAGGAGTGCTTAGTGGCGCCGACGTGGCTGGGGTGTTTGGCGAACCACCGACTTCCAGCATTTACTGCTCTGCAGCAAGGTTTGATGGAGAGCAGTAATGGAGAGCAATTACTCCATTATAGAATCTAGGGTGAGTGATGCCAACGGTTTTGAGAGCCAGTGTTTTGAAGTTTGGTGGCACAACGGTAAGAACATAGGAGCTTGGCCGCGCAGAGGTACTTTTCCACCTACAAAAAGCAGTCACAAATTTGGGTGCGTAGAATATGAGTATTGCAGAACAGATGACACCATTGTAAGGTGGAATTCAAGGGAAATTGGGCAAACTCAAGGGTGCATGATGTTGAGAGTGACAACTAAAATTTTGGCCAGTTTCTCTATAGATGTCCGCTCGCAGCAATTACGAATTTGAGCAGGAAGCAGATGCAAGGATGTTCTTGTAACTCCTATTGGGGTGGACTGAGAATATACTATAAGTGATGTTTTTTCTATGATAAGTTTTGGTTTTGTTCCACAGTACTAGGGTAGATGATGTTCTTAATTTTCATTTTGCAATTTCCATGAGTTGCTATGGTATACGGTTTGGTTGTTCACAACTCTGGAGATTTGGGTACTTGGCAATCATAAGAAGGTTTTTCTACATACTTGCAGTCCGTTCAGAGCCATTGAGAGCTTCAAGCACTACTTTGGATTTCTGGAGTGTCAATGGCAGCAAGAGTGGCGTACGTAGTGTTCAAGCTATATTCCCTCAGTTTTGCTTGATGCACGCTATGCACCACTTATTAGGCAAGGTGTGCAGCAATCTAAACGACCCTGTCCATCAAAGTTTCGAGCGCGGAGGGCAGCTGGGGATACAAACATCGACTTGTGGACTGATGGCAGCATTTACCCGGTTGATCCAGGAACAGGGAAGCCACCTCTATTCAGAACTCTCTGGAACTGCCTAGAATTCATATGCCATGAAGAGCAAGGTCTGTACGGATATACACGTAGATTGGAGATCGGTTCTGAAGGACCTTTTACGCGGCGTGAGTTGGAAATGCAAGATAGACAACTTGAAGAAGAACTGTGGAAGGAGAGAGACGAGGTTGCTGGCAGGAGAGTGAGGCTTGGCCATTACAAGGACATTGAGTATACATGCATGCAGTTGTTGAATGAATTGGAGACTACTCTTAATGAGATGAACAACAAAGAGAGAAATTATAAGATGATGGTGCAGCGCTTGGAGTCTGAGGTGCATCGCTGGCAGCAAGAAAGTGAATGCCTACAGTAGAGGGCCAATTTTGAGAAAGACACGTCTATGGGGTTGCGACGTAGGGTTTGCTGGCTTATAGGGATTCATGAGTTGAATCCTGGTATGGAGGGTGCAAAACGCACAGTGAAGCTCATTAGAAGAGTGTTGCAACCACATGTTCTGGATGCATGTCGCCCAAACAACTTCGGTTGAAGGTGGAGCAGCGCACATCGGTCGAGGTAGGAGGGCTGACTCGTAACTCTTTCCTTGAATGCGATGCCAGAAATTTTACTATCATGAGCTGCGGGGCTCGGGATGTGTGCCGCATGTTGTCAGCCCCGACATTGTAGCAACGTGGCACACACGCGCTTCCTCGAGGTGATTGGTTCGAGCCCTTTAGCCCGCCGCACTGGCACCACGCTGGTACCTTGGGTGCCACCGTCAAAAGTGCGCGGGCACCCTTTTTTTTTCCCCTCACGTGCCAATCCCAGAGGCCCCTTTGTGACCTCAGTTTTTCCCTAATGTTTCACCTTCAAGGTGATGGTTAAAGCCAAAAAAGATAAATGATATCCTCAATATGTATTGCCGCTCATTGATGCTTATCTAAAAAGAAATTAATCAATGAATCAAGCTAATAAAGAGAAGAGGGCATAAAGAGAAAATTGCCAAAATGATGAGACTATTGTTTCCTCAAAGTGGAGGAGAATCAACTTTAAAGTGCATATAATTTTATTATAATTTTATAACTTTTTAAAAAAAAAAAATGCTTCTAATTGAAAATGCAGCTAACAACGTGAAACCAAAGTTCCAATGGAAAATGAGGTCAAATAGGAGAGTTGAAGTAAGTTAAGTTCCATGATTGAAAGGTATTGCAACGGTAGCATTGGGAGGAATCACAAACTTCATCCAAGACTAGGGTGAGGCCACAAATCTTGCCTTGTAATGATTGAACAAAAGCAAAGTGTGGAAACTGTTCCTTATGCCTAAATGCTAAGCAAGGCCGAATACAAGGCAAATTTTGACTTGTATGTAGCGGTTGGTACCAATTAGTAATCAACCATTGTGCACTCATTAGAATTGCAATTCTATAGTTGAAACTTGACTATGGAAGCTAAAGTAAAAGTTAGAAATGTGACACTTGATGGAACTGTGGGATCCGAGAAACTCAGAATAAACCGGATAAGCCCCAACCGGAGTTAGGATTCAATTAATTTTTCATTTTTTTGGTTAAATAGGTAAAAACTAGCTAGACACTAGCCACATTAAGAGTTAGTACAAACCGGATGCTCCAGAATCCTTAAAACAGTTAACACAGGAGATGTTCTCGGATCTCGATCCCGGAACTCGGAAGAGAAAACTTGGATCGGGGTGACGTTCCGAGAGCCGACCGTTACCGTAACCGCGTTCGGGATCCGAAACGACGCGGAAGTCATCATGACTCGGATAACGCTGGGCCCAGTACGGTGGCGGCTGCAATTATACGCCGCCGCGGCGTTTATGATTCCCTGAGTATATAGGCGGGAGTGTTAGGGTTTGGAGTTCCTTTCTGCGGACTGGGAGTAGAGAGTGAAAGAGCGGTGAGGTGTTTTTGTCTTTTCCGATTCACTGGCAGTTGGATTGCCGGGTTTCTTGCTGTCGGCTCGTAAAGGGAGAGAAGTGAAGCTTAGCTATGGCGCTCGTTCAGTGTAGGGTTCTCAGCCCTGCAGTTCCGATCGGGACATGAAGGAGTTGGTTGACGATCTCACTTGGATGAGGTGCAAGGGGGTTCCTAACGGGACCCTGGTTGCTGACGGATGAGGAGATGGTGACGGAAATCCTAGACGGGCCGGATAATAGGTGGGATAACACAATCCAAGGTCAACCTGCTCAGTGGACCGCCGAGATATGGGCGGAGTGTTACGACTTCGTGCAGGAAGGATACGGTTGGGCAACCCGGACGGATAAGTTCGTGTAGAATAGGTTCCATGGGAAGATCCATTAGAAGAACGGATTCGTGATAGACGCCTGCAATGATAGGAGATAGAGACAGGTCCTAGCCTTCCTCGTTCCGATTTTGTATCCGTTGAAATCGGATCAGGTCACCATCACGGTCGGAAACACAATCTTCGGAGCCTACACGGGTCAGCGTCAGGTAAACTGGGCTGCACTCATAGGGGAAACTGTGCAGAAGTTGGTGCCTACAATCGGAAAGAAGCCATTGCAACTCCGATCACCGCTTTCCTCTATCACCTCTACCATTCCGGTGGCCTGCTGAAAGACCACGAGGAGGAGAAGTACATGATCGCAAAGAATCTCCTTACCTTCCAGGAGGTTCCGGCGGGATTTGAAGCGGAGCAGCACGAGGACGACTCGGATACGGCGTCCTCGGAAGGGGGAGACGATACGGAGATAATTCCCGAGCCCATCCCGATGAAGGCCCAGTCCAAGTGGCGATTGGAACGAGCCACATCGCATCATGCGGAACCCTCCACGGCCCGAGATGACACAGTACGGAAGGAGGTCAGTTCCGAGCGAGGGTTTCCGGTTGACCCGTTCCGGTCACTTAGGAAAGGAACTCACCAGGCCCAGGCTACTTACGAGCGGATTGAGTCACTGTTCCGGAGAGTCTGCACATTGCTAGGGGGCTGTCAACCGAAGGAGGTTATCCAGGACGTGGAGCTTCTGAAGGATGCACCGAAGTTACGGAGCGAGAAGCAGCGGCTGGAACTTCAGATCAAGGAACTTACCTCGGAACTGGTGACGAGGAGCAAGGAGATCCGTAAGTTCCATGCCGAGCAGGAACAGACCTTGGATGAGATCCGGAAGTTGGTGGGAGTTCCGGGCGATGTAGTCAACAAGGCCCGGTTGTTCGATGAGAACGTGATGGAGCCGGCTCAATTGCACAATAGGGAGAAGATCATCACGATCATGTCTAGGTTTGAGTTCTCAATGAGCAAGACTCTGAAGTTGATGAGGAAATTGCTCAATCCGGGAACCGGAAGTCCCAGCGTTGGAACGAGATTTCCCGGATCCCCCTCTCGGACAGTGGTAAGGGAATCTCGTGGGGCGGAGTTCAGGACCCCACAGGAGCGAAATCTCCGATTTGAGGAGGAGAGGGCCATGGATTCGGACCTTTTCGGTCCGCCTCGGACGATCGCGGATCTGATAAGAGAGCATGTAGCCAAGGAGGCATCACCCGGAGCGAGTATTGCTCAGCAGAGTTGCGCAATCCCCACCGGACAGGCAGAGGTTACGGGCACCACAGTCACCGTGAGGCAATCCGAGGAGCAGACAGTCACGGAAGAGGTGACCCGGACCGTGCAGCCGATCGTTTCCCCGACGGTAGGGCCAGCGGTGATTCTTCCGGTTCATCAAGGAGAGGTAGCCGGGAGTGAATGGAGGAGATCCCTGTCACCACCCGGACGTACCCGAGTGACCCAGGATGGGACACTCACTCCTTCACCCACGGCCCGGACCGAGACTCTGACCCCTACCCCAACCGTAACGCCTATAGCGGAATCTCCAGCGGATTCTTCCGGTGCCAAGCGGATTCTGAGGAAGAAGAAGGAGCCCGCGGAGAAGGGGCCGATTGAGATTTCCGGGTCTGACTCGGATTCTCACGGGAGTTCCCCGGTAGGGACAACCGGAATTGATATCCGGACCCCGACATCTGGAACTCCTCCTTCGAGAGGTACCCCCATCAAGTCCCCCACGACCAGGATCGATACCAGGTCCCTCTTGGACACCAAGGCGAAGGAGACGAAGGAAGAACGGAGGGCTAGACGACAGGCGGATTATGCGGCGAAGGCAGGAGGATCCGAGCCACAAACGACCCGGTTGAAGGAGAAGGAGAAGGAGAAGGAGCAGGAGAGCAACAAGAAGACGAAGACAGGATAGATTCCTCGCACTGGAACTGCCAGTCACTTTCCGGATTTATAGGAGTAGGTATCGGATCGGCGAGATCCGGATTAACCGTAAAGTAGGATCCTAGGTAGATGATTAGGAATTAGGGTTTTTGATTGAACTTTCGGTGCTGCCGCTTTTGTGAAAGCCCCTCCTTACTTAAACGGGGAAGGCGATACAGGCCGGGTCTTCGTTTTGCATGATTTCTTCCTATATTCCTTATCAGTAAAGTATTCGTGTTTTGCAAGTACTGTACGTGGTTTCTAGCTAAGTGTGAATGGTCCGAGAGGGTGTTGAGAGTTCCGTTGTAGCTCGGATAGGAAGGTGATGGAAGTTGTGACGGGACCCGAATCGGAATGGTACTGAGATTGAGCAGAAAGATTGAGCGGGTTGTCGTAGGAGTTGAAGCCTCACTGTTCCGTCCCCAACCCAACCTCAGGCGGAATAGCCGTCGCTAAGGTCGAAGCGCATTGAGGGGTACTTGATCGGGCTCCCTGAACTTCTGAAGAGGTTTCGCACTCTGTGAGAGGGGGTTCGGAAAGTGGTACGGGTTACCTAGGGATAACCGGATCTTGGTTCTCTCAGATCCGGATCGGTTTGTCGTTGTAGTCTCACGGACCGGAAGTAGTTGCCTGTGTGACTTGCTGGCCAGAGTGTTCTAAGTCACTTGTGAGGTAGCCCCTATCCAAGACGTTGGGGTTTTGTTGGCGAAAAACACAAAGTAATAGAGAGAGTAGAGAAGAGCTACGTTCCAGAATTACTATCCAAGCACTAAATGAGACTTGGAACAATTGTAAGTAACTACCTGACAAAGCACTATTGAATCCCTGGACGATACTTGGAACCTAGTTGACAATACGGGAATTTACGCTCGTTTTGAATGTTATCCGGATGTTAAGTGAGTTTCCGTGTTCCGACAGGAACTTCCAAAAAAAGCACCTGGTAAGGGTAGCAATCTCACCAAATTTAAGTTGCAAGTATTGGATTGCATTCAAAATGATTTTCATTCATAAAACACTACCGGAGTAAAAGCTTAATGGAAAGAATGAATAAAAGGAAAAAACACTGGACATTATGTAAATGAGGACATAAATAGCTAGAAGCGGGAGAAAATGCACCTTTCCAAGTGCACAAGAGATGTGACTCACTTTGAGAGGCTTCCAAGGTGGGGGTGGGGGAGAAGCACAATAAAGTGGACCAAAAAAGTGCTCAACTATTTGTGAGTTTAAGCCCTTTTGCAAAAATTGCACAAAAGTGATGGAAAGATGTAATTGAAGTCAATTTTTTTGCTAAAATAGACTTTCAATTTTTTTTCTACAACTTGGAAAAGTTTTGTGCAAAATAGACACTTTAAAGTTATTGTATGAGGGCTTTAAACCCAAGCAAAGTGAATGCAGTTATTTGAAAAAGTGGCTAGAAAAGAATCAAAAACTATCTATAAATCACTTTTGATGAAGTGGTGCTCTTTGTATGTTGAGGTATTCTAAAACAGTCAATTCATATAAGAGTACTTATTAATTGGTTTAGGGTTCCAAAAGTACCGCAAGGATGTATTTTTTTAGGGTCACTTTTGCGGTACTTTTTGTGAGTTTTTTTCACCAGACATTATTTTTTAAATCTAAAAAAACATCTTCTAAAGACAATAGAGGGCTCCAAATGAAGAAATTAGGACTTTAGAAAAGTTCAATTTTATGATTTAGAACTAGTGGTCAAATTAAGTTCCAATTGAGGATGTTTTTTCTATGAAGATGCCTATAAGATACCCTATCACACCAAGTTTCAATTGAAGATGTTTTTTTTATGAAGGTGCCTATAAGATACCTTACGACGCCTTAGAAAGTGACTAAAATGCTCAAAAACTATACCAAAATGCTCAACATCAGCTGTGAGCTTTGAAAAACAGTACACTTCATATTCACTTTCTAGTGATGGCATGTTGCACATTGTGGTCCACTTTATTGTGCTCTCTCCGGATGGAATGTAGGTAACAAATAAGCTAAGACATATATCTCTAGATGCCTTGAAAAGGCACTCAGGAATAAAACTTGTAGGGGAAAAGGCTTATAGAGTGTCTTAGTGGCGCAAGGCACATGGAGGAGGAAAGGTGTGGTGGAAGTCATGAATGATAAGAAGGTGAGGTGGTGTATCGCTCTTGCCAAAAAGAAACCTTAGGGCCGGTTCAGATTGTGGCCAAACTTCGAGATGAGAAGCGTCGGGCAACCAATGAAATTACAGAAAACCACAAAGTTTCTCCTCTCGGCCTTCACACCAAGGCCAAGGTCCAAAGGATGTCGCCTCCAAAAAAGCTTAGGTGGTAGCACTTTTGGGAAATTTTGGCGCCAAGAGTTTCTCCTCTCGACCAAAGTTTGGGCCAAGCAAAATGCTCGACCCAAACTTCCGTCGAGAGGAGAAACTTTTTTTTCATTAAAATATGCACAAGAAGACAAGGCTCATGGGCTAATAAGAGCTGGTCATGCTCCACTTGCCTTGTCATGTTCTATTTAATGAACCTTTTGACAATCATTAGGTTTAGACCAATGTTGTCCAAAACTAAGCTGAACTTCAATCACTCATAACTTTGTCATAACAATGTAGAATTTGCTAAAACAAATTCCACACATTCTTCATTTTTTTTTACACCTTCCATAAATTTTTCAGATTTTTTTTTTTTTTTTTTTATTTTCTACAAATGTCTGAATACTCGGATCATAGGTCTTGGCCTTTGGCTTTCTCCTTTGGGCCTTCACACTATGTCTGACCAAAGCCCCCAAGTGGATTATTTTAAGATTACTTTTCAGCTCAAAGGCTTCTCCTATGGACCAAGTTTGGGACAGTGGACTGAGCTTCTCCTCTCGAGTTCGGCCATAGTCTGAACCGGCCCTTAATCGTCAAAGGATGGGTCGCACCTTGGCTTGACCATATAGACTTAGTGGCCATGTCTGGTTGTACTTTTAAGGCATCCTTAAGAAAGCAAAGTAAGTTGGATTTACTTCAAAGTAGTTGTATGTATATCTTGAATTTTTCATATTAGTTTTTATTGCTTCTATAAAAATTCCACGGGCTTTACAAAAATTATGTTATTATAGTGTTGTTTTTCTTAAAACTCTCTCTTATGGAAAAATTGATATTGTTTATAATATATAATCATATATATGTGAGAATATTGTAATGAAACAAGTGGCAATTAAACCTTGGTAGGAATTGTAGGATCATACTGTCAAATTGGAAAGTTATAATGTGTCTTTGGATAACTGGGTTAGGTAAATTGCACATTCAAAAATGAGATTCTGATGGACCATGTGTGACTTTAAAGTCAAATTAAGTTTGGATCAAGTTTTCAAAAATAAAATCAACAAGGTTCAATAATGATCCATGTCAACACCTCTCTGTTGCAATTTTTTGTATCAAGAAGAGCCTGACACACAATTAATGTTAATTATATAAGTGGGTACGACATATTGATATACGGTTCAGGACAAATAATTCTTGTACAAGAAGTTGATACATTGATGAACATCACAGTACATACATATGTGAAATGAAATTGAAGTCTAGAGAACAAAAACCAAAATAAAAACAAAACAATACAAGATGATAAAATTTCAAACCTAGGAAATAACACAATACATGTGATGTATTTGTAAATATTTTTGGTATTTTCAAGTATTTACATAATTTTTGGATTTCATTCATAGGTAATTTGATGATTACACAACTCCATATTGAAATGTTGTTTCTCTGAAAGATGTGTGTTTTTATTCGTCACATGCAAACGTCAAGATTCAAATTCCATTTCTATATTGATTTCCTATTGTTATCATATTGGATACACGCGTTAACCCCTAAAGTTGTGAGGGTATTTTTCATCAAAACTGCCTCAAAATAGCCCCTCTTCAAAGCAAGGTGGATTTTGCAAACTTGGGGTCTTAATTAGTAAATCTAACCGTAAGATCTTGTAGCTAACTTCTATGTCTACATGTCCACCAAATCTCACACACTCATTCCTCACCAATTTTTGTTTTTGAAAAATATCAAAATCTCAATTTTTGGTGGAATTTCAAAGTTTTCTCTTTGGGCAGAATTTTGGTAATTTTGGGCAGTTTTGGGCAGTTTTGAGCAGAATTTGCGACATTCGGTGTCATTCTCATTGGCTAACGGATTGCGCTTGGAAGAGCTTTTGCGGTTCAGAGGTGAATAACTTTTCACTCCGACATCGGAATTGAGAATGAAAAGTAGTGACACGAAGCTCTCACAAAGGCCTACTTTCATTAAAATTTTCATAAAATTTGAGTTCAAATTGCATTCATAGGTACATGCCCAAAGTCCAAAAAAGCCCCACTTTGCCAAATTGTCCTTTAGGGGTTAACGTTGTCCATAATTTCAGCTGCCTGGTATAGTCCGGTAAAGTAGAGTACAATGTTTTACCATAAGAAGGACTATAATGTACTCCATAGTAATCCACTTTTACTTCATATTTCAAACTAATTAATTCTCCATAACACACTTCGATTAAGGTTGAGATACCCATAACGGATAATGGCCCCATCACATATAAGTAGACTTCTTAGTTACAGAACAATGGAAAACCAGAAGGGGATAATTGACGAACAGTAGATTCAGGACGCATCCTCCAATAGGATGCATCTGTGACTATAATTGAAGAGATAGTCTTGTGTTTGTTCACTAGTCTTCTTGTTGTCCGTTATGGGTGAAGCTATATGTTGCTTGTGTATCTCACCCAGTTTTGCACTTAAAAATCTGTAGTAATTTCAATTTTGCTTAATTTTTTTTTAAAAAAATATCTCATTCTTTGTGAACCTTATTTCTCGTCAAAGGAAAAATACCTCCTTCTTCATAACCACAATCACACCATACTGAAATGCTTAAGTTATCCGTAATACTCCCTCTGTTTCTGAAAGAAACCGTGGTTTCCATTTCAGGCCAGTATTAAGCACAGTGACGCCGCCTTGAATTTTGTTAATTTTAATTGAAAGTGCCATTTGCCTTAATACGGATTTCAAGTGCCATAATGCCATTTGGCTTAACACGGTTTTCAAGTGCCATTTGGCTGAACACAGTTTCCTCCTTTGAATTCTCGACGGTGGACTTCTTGGTAATAATGAAACCATGGTTTCTTTGTGAAACAAAGACTTTGTGGAAACCATGGTTTCTTTCAGAAACAGAGGGAGTAGGTGCCTGTACCTTATATTATACCATATGATATTCTCATACAATAAAATAACTCCATACCATATAATGACTTCATACTATACAATATCTTCATACCATATAATGAGCTCATACCATATAATAACTTGAGATTCCGACGAAGACCTCGACGAAGCTGGGCCGAAGCTCCAGTCTGAATTTCTGCCTCCTTGAGAGAAAGGTGAAGATACCACGGCTACTGTAATATTCAAAGGCATTTCCAGAAAGTATGTGTTAGATGTGGAGCACCTGGTAATGCTCACTTCACTCGTGCTAAGTTTTCAATATGCTTCACGAAAGCACAATAATTGGTTGCCAAGAATGCTCCTGCATCACAAGAGTCAACAGAGAACTTTGCTCAAAATATTTTGGAGTCCGTGTAAGTTCTCACATTAGCAATGAATTTTCTTTCTTTGCGTCAAAAAGAAAAGAAAAGAAAAAGAAATAAAAACGGAAAGAAAAGAAAGAAAAAGAAAAAGAAGTAAGTTCTCACATTATTGCGTATCCGGCGTTTGGCACAGTTTCAGTGAACAGTTAATCCACATCTTCGGTCGAAGAAATCGTACCCCATATTAGATAGTACGGTATCCGCATCCCGAACTGTACTTTGTAGTACAACGTCACCAGTAAAAGATGGAGACAGTACGCTTGCGTGTGACTCCACGAGTAGCAGATTCTCGCTTCAGGGGGAGCTGGAAGAGGGAGAGCATCTATGCTGGAGTTCCTGTGCTGCTGTTCATGAAGTCCAATTTTGTCCAAAGACCTTTGTATCAGCTGTTTGCCCTAAACATATTTCAGTGGTATCAGTCCAATACAAGCATCCTCTGCTTTGGTGAACACCTTCATGCCTCCACGCGCGCTGCTAACTGAACGACTATTATAGTACTCCTGTCAAAGTGAAGTGATTGCAGTGCACAAATTCTCTGGACTACGGGCCGGAGGAAATGGCTCGATTGAGTGTCTGTGCCTTCTAAGCGCCATTCCGAGTGTGTGAGTGTCCGCTGCAGTCTTCTTCGGACACGAAACTCCATCTTCCTCTTACTCGAGGGTTCAATTTGGAAGAAATTCTTCAACGCAGCCATGATGGCGACTACGTGTAGTGCCAGAGGAGTCCGTTTGGGCGATGCGCTGCAGTTACTGGGCTGTCGGCGACTCCACATCACTCTTCTCTTCCTTGTGAGCACCCAGCTCGTTGGCCTTTACTGCATCCCCGCTAATGCCCAAGCACCACCTCAAGGACCCGATCCCACCAAGCGAAACTACACAATCTACAAGCAATATGAAGGTATCACTCGTGAACTGCTTCTGAACTCACATTTTCACTCGATCATTGTTTGAATTACTGCGTTGCCAAAATGGACTCCGTTTGCAGAATCATCACAATATTCGTTGTATTGGCGGGCGGAGTTGCAACATTTTGCGTCGTGGTATAGATGTGGGAAATGTATGCACAGACAGTGCTCTTTCAATAGTGATAATTTTGTATCATCAGTTCTCCAGCGATTGTGGAATTTGAGTTCTCTGCATGAAGTACTCGATCAGTAACTACTAGCCTTAAGGGTTATCCGCACTTATAGTAACGCTCGTACGCACAAGCTGTACGTTCTGGTCATTATGTGAATTGAGTTTGGCCTTAGTTGTAACTGAAATGGGAGCGAGATTTTGAATTTTTGATTCTGAAATGCTGCTAATAAATGTCATTTATGGCCGATCGAGGTATAGTTGAGCTATATATCTAGTTAAAATAGCATGAATTCTTCATTTGCTCCAATGAAATAAAAATAAAAAAATAGCATGAATTCATGGTGAACGGCTGATCCTGGCACCAGGAGATGGGAAATTAGAGGCACACTGTGGTGGCTGAATGATCAGAGAAAGCACTTATAGTTGAGAAACTCAAGGGCTTCCACCTGTTTGGACACTGTTTGCAGCGAATGCTTTGGACTCCATACTCCAAAACTGGACTCAGCAGAACGAAGAGTTGTCCCGCGTTCTCAACTGGAACACCTCGTACCCACACCCTTGCAAAGTCAGTGCCGAAACCGCGTTATATAATGATTCGGAATACGAAGGAGCATGGCGCGGAGTTCTTTGCACTCCAATACTTCGAACCTTTACTGCAACTGGCAATTTCTACGACGTATCTGTGACAACCTTGCAGTGAGTTATACCTTTCTACTTGGACATGACATATTAGTTACACGACTATCACTTGAAGTGAAAATCACATATGTGATATATAGATGCAGGTTGCATCTTTCCAGATAGATTGGTGATGTGTATTTTATGCATACTGAATTGATATGCACTAACTTTATGTTATTGAATTTTTCGAACAAATGGATCAGAGAGTTCAATCGATAGAAAGAGGAAAAACACATTGAGCTTTTTTCACACTTACCCAACTTCATTGCAGATTATATGGGAGCAATTCTAGCTGCGGTTCCGACCCAGTAGTAACAAATGTTGATTATCCACAGTGTGACTTCACGGGAATAAAAGGAGTACTTCCTCCTGAGATCGGCAATCTGACAAACCTGAAATATTTGTAAGTTCTTGTTTCATTCTCTTTTTAAACAAAGTAGCCCCTTGATTGCGAAGGAATCAAAAAAGAACACAAGAACCGAGTGACCAGGTCCTCGGCGATGAATCTTCGTAAGTTCCAGTTCTCGTCTTTGAGCTACTCTTCGTTCAAAGAACTATTCTATCACAGTGGCATGATTTGCGCTACTTCCCACCTGAATTTTTGCAGATGGCTACTTCATAATCCGAAGCTAACGGGACCAGTGCCAATTGAGATCTGGAAACTGCCCAACCTCGTGTCAATGTAAGTGAAACGTCCAACTTATTTCGCCTGGTGTGAGGGATTTCAATGATCAGTTCGTGTCTGTCATTAGGAGTCTGCAAGGGAGTTACCCCTAAGTATTTGCCTTCGGTATGTACAGTTTAACATGCTTCTCTTATACTAGTTCGGGTGCCTACATCGTAGAGACGAGCTCCAATTGGTAGTTGCAGTAAAGTGTTTTGATTCGTGCTACGATCCATAATTTCTGAATCCGTGATTCAAATTAAATGCATGAGATTAAAATTTTATTGCCGAACATTGTGCATTTCAACCAAACCGGAGTCAAACATGTATCGATTTTTTGGACATGTTACATATGAACTAGATTGGGTGATATGACAATATCGTGGGCTGAAATTTCAGCTGGTTGAACAACAACTCTTTGATCGGTACACTGCCGACCTCAGATGATTTTAACACTTCGTCAAATCTGAAATATATGTAAGATGAGTCCAGACTTTGGTTGTTTTTGACTGAACTGATCAAGCCCACGTTTCAAAACATTTGTTCTTAGCTTGCAGGGTACAGAGTGTGCTAAACTAAGAATTTCTTCGTTGTTGCTCTTAACTAATGAGTTCGGTAATTTGTAGTACTGTACTGGATTCCTATCGTGGTACTAAACCGACTTTGATGCCTGCATATTAGACGGCTCAACAACAACAATTTCAGTGGGAGTCTCAGAGTGAGCTCTCAAGGGATTCTCTTCGCTTCGTCTCTTGAATGGCTGTGAGTTTATCCCTTGCCAATGAGTTCCCAAGTTATCTGATCGGTATGTCAAGAAGAGCTAAGCAGGAAATGAGAGTCAAGGTGTTCAACGTCCATGTCTATTTCATTTTCTGGTCAGTTTGCTTCCAAATGCGTTCAAGGGTTGTTCACAAGTACCCTAGGTAAGGTCCTCATAGATTAATATCAGAATTAGAAATTCTTCATCCACTCGCTGCAGTAACTTGTGAGAGGATGATGTCTCTTGTTAACGAGGTGGTGATGGTACTAATCACCTCTTATCGGTTTAGTTCTTATTGTCGTTTTTAACAAAATTCGGATCAAATGCATCTGATGACGTAACTTCATTGCACCTTCCAGCTCGGACTCGTATACAGGTGCTGTGGAATGTTACTGTAGTACTTTATTTGGGTCATCCAAAATGATTCTAAAAGAAGTAAATAAGATTTGGAAAATTCTGAGGATTAAATAAAACGGAAACTTACTTTTAGTGATATTTAATTCCTTTTTTATATTTTAGGCTACTCTCAGTGTATTTTTTTGTAAATTCTTGAAAATCAATAAACTTGCTTCTGGGAAGTTGAACTTCTGTTTTTCTAAAAGATACAAAAATTCATTCGGTGCTGGACATTCTTACTATGGCTTTACAGTAACCAGCTTTTTTACTTACCTTCTTGTTTAAGGTTTAACTCAGCAGGAGAAGGTAAACATTCCACTTCATGTAAGTTAGTACATCATTGTGAACATTAAAACCAAAATTATGGTACTGGGTCTATATACAAAGTGGTTGAAACCGATTTAGGAGGCTATTTCCCAACCATTTTCCATGTGTTTTGTGCAGAGACCTGAGCTGTAATCAACTGAATGGAACAGTGGATTTTCAAGGACTCAATGCCAATGCTGATGATGGACTTTCCACATTGTAAGAATTTTCTTGTTCAGAATCAAACTTTGGGTGAATTTCAATCTTCTCTCAAGACCATCCGGGAACTCAGCTGTACCAGTGTAAATTTTTAAACCACTGAGGAAATAGTCAGCTCAGCCATATCGATCTAATTCTTACTTGTGAATCTTATCATACTGAGATTTTGTTTGTGGATGTTCAGATATCTGAACAACAATAACTTCAGTGGGACATTCTCTACTGGTCCCTCTTTGAATCCAAAGACCCTCGATTTGTCCAACAATGCCTTCATTGAAATCAAGTTTGCAAATTACACTGGGGACACTTCATCTGTATACATGCCCACTTTAAGATATTTGTGAGTTTCTACTTTCTCTGATGGCTGTTTTCCCAAACCTGAACATCATGAAAATCCAATAATTTATGTGTACCACAACCTTGAGGAATTTCATTGTGCTTGCAGTACAGTATGATGTTGTCCAGATCTTACAGTCACATAAATATTACCATTGCTGGGTCCCCACCAGTCTACGAACTATTCTTATCATCTTACTTTGGAAAATATGCTTCACTGTGTGGAGTTGAAGGTGCTCATTTATAATTGATAGTTCCAAACAATCTCACCTGGGGTGTTGGAGCCAAGTTGCTCCTCTGGGTTCCCATACACTACAGTATTAGGAGGATATCAGCTTCACTGGAAAGATTCAAATTCACAACATAATTTTCTTATTTGCAGTCACCAGGGCCAGTAATTTTATTTTTTTATTTTTTTGGAACAAGGATGTTAAGATTCAAAGTATAATGAAAAAGTAACAACCTGCCAACCGAGCAGGGCAGGGCCAGTAATTTCCAGCTTATTACTTTCTGCTTTTTTGTGAGTTATTTCCGGGAAATATTATTACAGTACTTTTAGTTAGGAAGTCGACAACAATCTAGATATTGTACTAAACATTTTTCTGTTGACAGCTTTGTCAGCAACAACCGATTGAGCGGACCATTTCCTACAGATACTGTGAATTTTATGACGGGCTTACATGAGTTGTAAGTATTTGCTCTCCCATTCAAAATCCATGTTCTTTCTTCTTTATGGATGCACGTCTTGTATTCTGATGACATAGTTATACTGACTTTCAAATAAGATAGCTTACAGGATGTGTTGAGGAAATTTAATAAAATGTAACTAACATCATTCACTTATTTATAAATTTAACCTTCATCTAACGTCCACAAGTTATTCACAAGTGATATTATTTTCTTCCTCACCTCATGTCACTTGTATGTTTTATTAAAGAACATGTTCTAGTATGACAAAGCTTTGCCCACCTTTGACCGGCTCAATTAGAATTTTAGATTAATAGTACTTTTATAATAAGTTTGAGAACACACTTTAAAGTCTTAAAATGAAAGTAAGAACTGAGTTGTAAACCACCAATATTTTTGTAGGTATTTTTAAAATCTATATTGTAAATTTCATTTCAATACAATAAAAAAAGAATTAGAAAAGAATATGACACTTTTATGGTGGTAAATTTTCTACATTTTTGGTTACTTAATTAAATGAGTAGACTTTTTAATGATACAATTTCAACTTAAATCTTAGGAATGTTTTGTGGATTGCTTCTCAAACTAGGGATTACAAAAAATTCACAGATCATGCCTTTTCTCTAGAAATTCTCTATGCACAATGGTAACAAATCATAAAATTTAAAAACAGTTTTTGAGATTACATGAATGTCACTCATGATCAGTCTACCACTTTGCGGCAATCAAGCATAAATGAAAAGAACAAATAGTGGTAGAGTATTGAGTTAAGTAGCTTCTAATAGGTATTGCCAACGTTTGAATAATAGGAATTTGGGATCTAGACATTTGAAAGGGACATTTGTTGAACAAGTGATGTTTCTAAAGATTTATAGATATCAAGTTTTGGTCTATAACTACTTCAACATGATAGATTATTGAAATTTTAATCATGTATTTAACAAATTCAGCTTTTTGTATCTAACAGCTTACTTTACTTACTGTACTGGTTTGAAAGATACTATATTTCTAGTTATAACTTTGTGATTATTTTTCCCATGCAATTTTCAATTCATTTTCTAAAACATTTCCTTCTAAACCAAACTCACTAGGAAGAATGCTGTGAATTAGAAAATTTAACACTTTGAAAACAAATTTGCTGTAATTGTATATGAAATTGAGGGAATTGCAGCAATTGTTTGCTCTTATACTATCATTAACCATGAACAATGGATGTGCAGAGATGTGAGCGGTAACAATTATTCAGGATCACTGGACTTTCGAGGCCTGGATAATATCAGTTTAAATCTAAATTTTAGTCTCATGTAAGATATAGTATACACCCCATTCATTACAACCAACTTGAACAGCTGTCTGTAGATGTATTTGCCAAACCAACATTTTTTTCATTCTTGATATAAATGACATTGTCTAATACTGAAATAAAGTCTTAACATCAGGTATACGTGATATGTACTTCCTTAAATTATATATTTAAAAACAAACGATGTCATTACTTTTTATTTATTATTCTGGAATATTTTAAATTATTTTACAAAACTATTTTTTTATTTCACATAATTACAATACTAGATCAAAACTATCATGGAAAAAATGACTATGTTACATTGGGCTAAAAAAATAAAACCTAATTGGCTTTGAACAACTTTACTTCATGATTCTTAGTATTGGAGAATATGTATATAATGTAGATTTAAATTAAGCTTGATTATAACCTTAAATTCACTGGATTATTCACTAATTAACACTCTATTTGAATTTTCAGGAATTTCAGCAACAACAATTTTGATGGATCATTTTACTCTGGTCATTTCTTGAATCCTGTAGAATTGGATTTATCCAACAACTACTTCAGCAATATCAGTTTCGATGTCTACAATGGGACAGTTGATGTCTACATGCCATCACTGATATATTTGTGGGTTCAAAATCACTTATTGTTTGTTATTGATGAATATCATAAATTAACATTCACTGATGTTGGCTTGGCGTATTTCCAGATTTTTACATCAGAAATTAACATCACTAATGTTGGCTTGTACTGTATCTTTGTTTAGGCACATGGAAAACAACAATTTTAGTGGAAAGTTTCCAGAACAGATTTTGAATGCACCTAGTCTTGAAACTTTGTAAGTTAGTGAATTTGAATTCCATCCAGACAACATTTAATGGATTTCATGCAATGTTACATTTTCACATATGTTTGAAATTTTATAAACCTATTGTTAAGTTGTAGATTTTTTTTTTAAAATATATTATTTGTTGCATGTAGAGTTTGGACATTAAAGACAGATGTTCTTTGCCAAGATTTTTCATTATTTATTATGTTAAACTTTCCTTCCTCATAAAATTAGATTTGTAAGATTCTGATCGTTCATATTGATAAATTCACAGACATGCTGATCAAAACTACTTCAGCTCAATACAACTTCCAGACATTAAATATGAAAAATTCAGCATCTATGGAGGGGTATTCTTGACAAATAACAATATTAAAGAGGTTGAATATGCAAGTACTGAGGGACCATTCACACAGTACAACCTTCTGTATTCATACTACTTTTTGTAAGTACAAAATCCTGCACCTAGACTTCTCTAGACTTTCTTTCCTAACAAGGCTTAATTTTCTTAATTTTCTTATTCTTAGCTCGTAGGTATTTCCACAAGAAAGATCAGTTATTTGTATTGTCTTCACTTCTCTTAAATAGAGAGTGAAGAGGACCTGTAGTTCATATACTTACAGTGTTTGATTCTGCTGTATGGGTTTGACAGTCTTGGGGGCAATCCATATTGCAACAATATTGACAGCCTGCTTCTTTCTCGAATTTGCCGTATGGATCAATCTGAGGAACTTCAATTTAATGGTACGACTTGTATGTTTATTGCTTTTGTTTGACGAAGAACTAAATACATCTAAGTAATTTAAAACATTAAATAGAATAGCATTCCCAAACACATAGAAATAAATGTTGATCTTGTTGTTTTGAATTGGTTTTTGTAAAAAATTTGGTTTGCTGAATCATAGTTCATCCATGCTTCAAGGAGAATGTTGTGTTGATGAAACATGTATATGAAACAATACACGACATAAATTGTTTTCACTAATTTTTCTATTATATGCTATGAACATGATGAGTTTCAAATTTATTGTAATAAACTATTTACTATATGTTTTCCTTTCATTTGAGTACACTCTCAAGTGAAGCAATATAAAAATACCTTCACACAACCGTGCATTTGTATTCATTTGGTTGTATGGCAATAATGACTTTCTTATACTCATAACGCAACCATACCATAATCACATGTATACAGTATCACTAGATGCAATCATATCTTTTACAATGAAACTCGAATTGGATTTGAATTGACTAAAGCAATTTTTATGTTTTGGAACAGTTCCTCAAAAGCTTTCCACAAAAATCAAGATTATTATTGGAACATTAACATCAACTTTTGGTATAATACTATTGATTATAGCTTTATATGTGTGGAAATTGATGGGTAGAATCCAATCTCTCGGCATCATTCTAAAAGGTGGGATTATATCACTTTTCCTTGCATCAATTTGTTCAAGCTTTAAATTCATTAATAAATTAGTACATTGTAGTCAATCAAAATACAATAAAAAGTTCATGTTTAATGGTTTTTATTCTTTTACTCTTTTGTTAACAGTGAAGAATTTTGATGCCAATGTACTTCAAATTGGTATTTTTCTAGAATGAATCTTACAATATTAAAAATTTATCATGGTTTATAAATTGTCCTTACATTGTAGTTGAGGTGTCAATGGTTTGTAATGGCTTAAACTCAAATGTTTTAGTTAGTTTGGAATAAAGATGAGACTGAACTTGTTAAATTGATCAAAGTGAAAGTAGTACATGTTTTATTTGACCTGTAATGGCTAACAATCGGCTGTGTAGAGGTTTTAGTCTATTGTCCACCAAAACATTATACAGTATGAAAAATAATCTGAAACTGAAGTATAGAAAATAAAATTTATAAAAATGGATAATATGGAAGGGGGGTTGTAGTTTCTGTGACGGGGTATTTTTTATAAATTAACATGATTATAATTATGTGTATGAAGCAAAGTACAAGTGAAGAAAAAGTTTGCACCATGGGAAAAATTAGGCATGGATACACAAAAATCATCAGCATTGGATGTAAAAGAGCTTATATTAAGTTATTTTCATATAATGATTTATGAAAAAAATATATTAGAAATGTATATAGAATTAGAAGTTGTTTTTTTAATATCTAGATTCTACTAATTGATATGCATGTTGAATATGTAAAGGTTTATTATATGTATTCATATTTTATATAACAAATTTGACACGTGTGAAGTTGGCAATATCAGAATTTGAGAAAAAAGAAGTAAAACCAAATTTATACTCTTATAAAGATATAAAATTGGCTACAAATAACTTTGACAAACGGAACAAAATTGGAGAAGGCGGTTTTGGTGTGGTTTACAAGGTACTATACAAGAATTTATGTTTATTTTTGTGTTTTCATAATTCCATCTAGTGCATAAGAAAACCGACTTTTTAAGAGTTTCTTATGAATCTTATTAGTTTAATTCTTGAAATGTTGTATGATTGCCAATTCAATATACTGCACTACCTCATTATGAATTTAAAAGACTTTTTCCTCTTTAAGTATACTAATTTAGAAATTGATGTTTTTTTAATCTCAGGGAGAACTTTTGGATGGAACAGTTGTGGCTGTGAAGAAATTGACAATATCATCAACCCAAATGCTTTCTGAATTTTTGAATGAAATTGTTGTCATCTCCTGTTTAAAACATCGCAACCTCGTAAAGTTAAAAGGTTGTTGTCTTGGGGATGGTGACCAACGGATATTGGTGTTTGAATATGTGGAAAACAAAAATCTTGCAGAGGCATTGTTACTACATGGTATGACCTACTTTTCACCAATGCATACATAATTGTTTTACATTTCATTGTGTTTTGTAATGAAAGATTACAGGGAAGATGATGGATGCAACTTTTGTTGGGGTTAAACAAATACATGCTAAGAAATCCATACATACTAGAATTACTCTTTTACAAAAGGATTTACATATGTACATCTTCAAATTTTACATACATGGACTTACATTCAAGATCTATCTTGGTTTTGCTTGTAGGTGACATTCTAGAGAACTTTGAACCTCCATCTTTGGATTGGTCAACTCGTTTCAACATCATTATAGGTATTGCAAGAGGACTTTTATACCTTCATGAAGACTCACAATCACCGGTCATCCATCGAGATATCAAAGCAACCAACATCCTTCTAGACAAGGATTACAATGCCAAGATTGCAGATTTTGGTTTAGCCTATCTTTTTCCAACTCTTGATAGTGAAGAAACTCACTTGACCTTGATGCAAATTGCGGGAACAAGGTAGGTGCTCTAAATTTTGCAAAACTTACAAATGCATATTGATTTGATGAATTCTATTAGAACTTGAAATGATGTTGATATAATAATTAATATGATCATGTAATGCTTGCAAGTGCATTTAATGTAAATGTATTGTATGATATCATGACATAAAAAGAATATTACACATGTGAAGTTTTGTTTAAATTATATTTTCCTTCTGGTAATTTAAATATAAAATTGCTTCCTATCTTTCATTTGATGAAAATTATAAAAGAAAATTTTAAGTGTGTTTTCAAAAGGTCAAATTTTCATTCAAAAAATGTACAACCTTATATTAAAAGATAATTTGGAGATATTTACATGTGACAAATGTTTTTAAAGAAAAAATTTACGACAACACAATTATGTGCAGTTATCATAGAATCAAAGATTTAGACATGTCTTGTCATATTTTATTTTATCAATCCTAAGTATATACATATAATACAATATAGATAGGTACATTCTTTTGGTATCATATATGATGTCAGTATACAATTTTGGTTTTAATAAATGTACATATGATTAAACTATTTGTCATAGATGGTTTAAATATGGATGTATTAGATGCATGTGATGTACAACTTATAATTTGTTTCTTGGCTTGAAGAGGATATTGCTCTCCTGAGTATGCAATTCAAGGCCATATATCAACAGCACTTGATGTGTATAGTTTTGGTATTTTGATCTTGGAGATCATAAGTGGCAGAAAATGCATTGATCTTTACAAATCAGGAGAAGAAGTTTATTTGCGAGAATGGGTATGTATTCATTATTCCTACATCTTTGCACATATGAGTGTTGTGATTTTCATATACATTGATGTCATGTACAATATCTGAAGTTTGATTAAATTTGATTCGAATGGTTTTACACTAGTATGATTTTGATTGATTTTCAGTGTACACAAATATTCCATACTTTAAATGGACAACGTTCTTTAATAAACTTGACATGTATGATCGTTGTAGGGTTGGAAACTATTTGAAGCAGGAGTGTTGATCACACTCATTGATTCCAAGATGAAACATTCTCCTTCAGATTTGGAAGCTATTACACGTACCATTAGCGTGGCACTTGCATGTGTGCAATATAAAGCTGCAAAGCGTCCAAAAATGCATGATGTTATACCTATGTTACTAGGCAACTTGCCAATATGCAACCTTCATAGAACTGATGAGGATGGAGAATTACTTGGAGGTGTTGCTTCAAGCTCTAGTACAACAAGATCTGATACAACATCTTCTCTTTGGGAAAATGATCAACGTCGTATAGATGAATGTAGTTTATTGAGCGACATTCATGAGATTGAATTGATTGCAAGAGGTTGATGTTGATTACTTCATGTGACATGTTGATTTTAGTATAGAAGATATGGCAAATATGAAAAGTGCATAAATATTTCATTCATTCTTCTATTATTTTCCAATTGTAATAATTTGCATGTAGCATTCAAATCCACGATTCAAGCTGGTCAAACTATCTGATAACTACAGGGAGTATTTATGATGCATTAATCGAGATAATGCTTATTTTCTTACTTTTATTTACAAAGGTGGAAGAATCTTTGTGTTCAATAAAGGAATTGTGTTCTATTAATAGTAATAATGGGATCACACGACAACAGTTGTAGCTTGAAGAATCAAAATCATACTAACATTGTACATCACTTATTATACTTTGTTAATGCTAAATGTTGAAAATTATGGTCTTTGCCATGGTTATGGAGGTTTTTGTAGCCTACGAGCACTACTTAATTTATACAAGTCACTTGTAATAAAGGAGCCAATAATTAAGTAGAACCAACAACTATGTGTTTTAGACCTCATATTAACAAATCATGATGGCACCATTTCCCAACTCTTCATTGTCATGGTTAGTAACTCCTTATTGGTTAATTGATAGTTGAACACCTTTTTTTTTGTGGCCCCCTAGTAGCGGTTCTCATGAGTACTTACTCTCCACTATTCGAACTCTAGTTTTCAAACCTTTGAAAAATAATATAAAGATCAATACAACTTCAAAAAATTTGAATATCTTTTGGTTTGTTAAATTACTTATATTTGTTCAAGGACAAATTTTTGGACTCCATTGTGTAGGGTGCATGGCTTGAAATATTGGTACATCGTGTAGGAATTTAACCCCTAAAGGACAATTGTCCTAGAATGAGCGTTTTTGAAATTTGGGCATGTACCTACGGTTGCAATTTTAATCGTGATTTTATGAAAATTTTATTGAAGGTAGACCATAACGAGAGCTACGTGTGGGTCTTTTTTAAAAAAAATTCCAAGACTCGATGCAAAAGTTATGAGGGTCTGAGCAAAGAAAGCTCCTTAGTGGAGAAAACGGGCAACCACCTTCGGCAATGAGGTGGCAGCAAAGAATTTAACTTTTGGGCATGGGCAGGGTTAGGAAGGGAAATGAGCCGGCAGAGATGGAGGGAATGGAGGAAAAGGGGCGGGTTCGCGTCTGCTGTAGAGGAGTGGGAGGCACGAAGGGGAAGTGCGGTGCGAGCAAGGCAGGGACGAGACGAGGGGACGGGGTGCGAGGGCGGGGCCAAGGGCCTGCTCCGACGTTGGGGTCGGGTAGCGCCGTTGTTAACTGGAGATTTAAGGTAGTAGAATAGAGGGGCAGTAAAACTGTAGGGGAGCCGTAAAACTGCAATTACTGGGGGGGACAATTAACTGTTAAATTACTATCATGTCATGTCCTGCAGTAACTCTGGTTTGGATGAATTGTCAGTTTTGGATGAAAACTGCCAGTTGGATGAAAACTGTCGAATGGATGAAATCTGGTGGTTGGAAGAAGTCTGGTGGATGGATGAAAACTGTTAGGATTTAGGGTGGCGGCTAGGGTTTTGGATGGGGTTGTGAGGGAGGGGGCTGCGAAGCTCATTCTCTCTCTCTCCCCTTGGGAGTTTTCTTTTGGAGCTCTCAGATTTTAGTGTGTGTAGAATATGTTGTAGGATGGTAGGAGAGTTGCTGCTATGACAGTTTTGAGGATCCTAGGGGGGTCCAGGGAGTGCTAGCAGTAGGAAGCAAGATGATGTACTGATTTACAGTGAGTAAAGGAAAGGAATTGATTACATTTGTGTGTACATGCTTAGATTTGTAGTAATGAGTGGTTGAGGGACCAGATTGGTAAATTCGCCTGATGGGTATAGTAGATCTGGTGCTTAAATGAGTGGGTATTGTAGATCAGACCAAGGAGAGTAGGAATATGTATCAGATCTGAAGATATACCTTCAGAATTTTCGTAGATCTAGGTGGACAGTTTCAGATCTAGGGCAGGATTGGGGGCAGTTTCAGGGGGACAGTACAGTAATTTTCGCAGGATTTCAGAGAGTTTTAGGACAGTATTTATTTTTGAAGGAATAAACACCATATTTGATAAAATGAGACTTTTCAGAGTCTCAATTTAATGCTTGACTTTAGATTCTTCATTGATTTCTTGATTTATTCTATATTTATATAAAAAATGCTATATATAGGAAGAATATATGGGAAGATTATCCTCAAGTGGAGGATAATCTATAATTAGAAAGTCAAAAAAGGTTCAAATTGTCTCAAAATAACTGTTGAAATTGTAGCCAAAAAGTCTCAAAAGTTCTGAAATTGTCTCAAATATAACGAATATGGTCATTCACTTAGTATGCACAAATAGCATGCTCTGTCTACAAACACTCTTCAAGTGAAACTACTAAACACTCATAAACTTCAAATCTTATCACTTAGTATGCACAAATAGCATGCTTTGCTTACTCTCAAACACTCACAAACTTCAAATTTGTATCATTTAGTATGCACGAATACCATGCTCTGCCTACAAACATAGCACCCAGAAAGGATTAGCACCACTCTATATTCTACAATGTTGAGGGAGGTCTAGGGTTCCTTGGTTATAGCTTATGCAAAGGGAAGGCAAGAATTGTGACATCTTAAATGGTGGAAGACCAAACTAAATCTTTGAGACTTCAGATGCGGACCTCAAATCCACACATGAAGCCCATGTGACTGGCATAACGGGTCATATTATAACTGACATTCTTGCAAGCAGTATTTTGAAGAGTTTAGATAGTAGATTTGAATGTACATCAACATTTTGTTGGTGCCAGGTGCTTAAGTTATGAATAGTCTACCAAAGCACCAACTTTCTTACCAACTATGACGAGTAATTTTAGAAATCACAATCAACTGACCTACTTTTATTGAAGTATATTCGACCATGCAAAGGAGGTTTTTGTAAATTGAATATCTGATAAATCTAGACCTTATAGCTCCACTTGTTCACACGTTCAAAATTGAACTATATCTAGATTTAAAAGAAAAAATGCATTATTTGGATATTTAATGAACGTAAGTTGAAATTATTGATTTTATACTAAATCAAGAACTAAAGATGAATAATAAAAAACAATGTTTCCAACTATTGCAAATGATGCTTATTGTTGTGTAAAATTATATCTTTAAAACGTCATGTTATCAATAATTATTAGTATAGATCCTTTTAGATGAAAAAAACAAAAAATGTTATTTTTTAAATAAAAATATTTTATTTTAAAATCCAAAATATGTTATTTTATAATCCAAAATATGTTATTTTTTAATCAAAAAAATGGATAATAAAATAAAAATAAATATGGTATGTTGTTTTTAATTTTTAATTTTTTTTAATTTTTAATTTTAAGTCAATGTGTAAAGATAGATATTTCCTTATATATTTCAATCAAATATGTAAAATATCATAATATACCATCTTTGATTAATTATTAGATTTGAAAATATCTGTGTCATGTTAGCCTTATTGAAAACCTTATTCATTGAAATCAAACATGCACAACCTACAATTCCAACATTTTTATTCAATATAATACATTCATTTATGAGGGATTTAATTAAAAAATTCATAGATTGTATATGCACATTTTTAAATATAAAAAATTATATATAATTAAAACTGATCAATCCGACTCCCTCCGTCTCACTAAAAGACCCTTGTTTTGGTAAAATAATAGGTCTAAAAATAAGAGAGTAATTTGGTTTATTTTAATAGTTAATCAATAGTACCAACACATACCATTTCTAAACGGCGAATGTCCTCTTGACACATGCTTAATACCTTGTGCCACATACTCTAAGTCAATGCTAGTAAATCCCTTTTTTCATGCTGACTAAAAAAAGAAAGCCCCATTATAAGAAAAATATTCCTTTCACATTGGCGACCATGCAATAGTTCAAACCATGTGGCTCTAGCTGCACATGCCAGGACAGTACCTGATCCGTACAGTTCCAGGAGTGATAGGTACTGTGGCGATGTAGAAGGGCAGGAGTAGATCTGACAGTGGCAGTGTCAGATCTGTGACAGTGACTGTCATAGTAACCAGATCTGTGAGAGTGGAGGTTGCAGTGACCAGATCTGCGAACGTGGCGGTTGCAGTGGTCGAATCTGCAACAGTGGCAGTTTTGAGTAATGGGGAGCGAATCAACAGTGACGGTAGGACCTGTGCAGTCAAGAACCGGTGAGAGCAGTCAATAGCAAGGTGGAAGGGAGGCGCATCTCAGGAGCTGAGGACAGCTCTATAGAAAAGGGGGATAGTCAGCCAGATCTAGGTAAGCTGCTGTTCACCACTGATTTGAAGTTGCACTGCAATGAATAGTAGGAGGAATTTTTGACTAGCAGTGAAAAAAAATGAACAGTTAGTAAAACAATCGTAGATCTACTGTCTGGATAAATGTGAAGACAGTAAAAAAATGACGCAATAAAAATGAGAGGTAAAAACAAAGTAGTAAAAAATTGAGGTAAAAAACGGAGCAGTAAAAAAATTAAGGTAAAAATGTGGCAGTAGAAAACGAGAACCAGGAGTAAATGAGGAAAGGAACCTAGAGACTAGTGATAGGAGTCTGGAAAGGAAACTGGACCTAAAATCACTAGATCTAGGTTAAAAACACTCAAACTCGACTAGGAGTGTGAAAAATTGGACCAGTTTCACTAAAAACTAAAGGGGTAGGACTAGAAAACTAGGACAGTCATTTAGAAACAAACTGTAAGACTGAACTGCTTTGAAATCTGGTAGAAATCTAGACTAGGGACGAATTTTTCAACCTAAAGGCAGTTAGGACCAACCTAAGTAGGAGCAGTAGCTACTGACAGATCCACGAAGGACCAGACTGAGGTGGCAGACGGATGTACTGACAGGGACCAGGAGTACAAAGGACTAGCACACAGGGACTAGAGGAGGACTGGGACAGAGATCCACAATACCTATCCAAGAGTTCACTTGGAGGGGCAGACTCAACTTACTAGAGAAGAAGACAGACCGGAAGATCACTAGCAGAAGGGACCAGGAAGGAGAAGCAGTGAATGCCCTAACATGGAAGGCGGCTACCAAAGGTGGGACAAGGAAGAATTGGCTAGAAGACAGGCAGCAGAGAGGCTGGCCAGATACGAGCTCAGGGAGCAGTAGAGAGCAGCAGTTGAACCAGGAGGGGAACATGGGTGGGCAGCCCAGCTCTGAGGAGAGCATTTCCAAAGGAAAGACCAGGGACTTGATTGACATGGATCTGGTGGGCGAAAATTCAAGCCAGGAGACACTGCTTGGAATAAGCAGGAGGACAGGATCAGCTAAGGGTGAACCTAGTTCCAATTTCAAGAAGTGGCAAGAGGATGAGGAGATCAGGAAGTATGATGGCTCAATGCCATCACCAAGGACCAACAGAAGGGAGTTTCCAAGACCAGGAGGTGGAGACATCCATCACAGTTGGAATCCTCAACTGGAGACAGCAGTAGCATACGACCAGTTTCAAGAGGAGGAGAGGAGAAGCACCAGCCGACCTAATACACCAAGACCAGGAATACAGACACCAGGGGACTTGGTGGAGATGTTGGAGTCACTCAAGAGGAAAGTGGACCAGGTCAGGAGTGAAGACAGGGTCACAGGAGAATCAGTACCCACTTCAGAACCGACCAGGACCAGCAGACAGGGACATCAGACGACAAGGAAGCAGACAGTCCAGTTCCAGGGACCAGAACTGGATGAGGAAGAAGAAGAAAGGAGGCAACTGGAGCAGTTCAAGGCCCAACAGCAAGCTAGGAGGCAGGCTAAGAGGGACAGAAGGAACCAGCAGACCATGGAAGAGGTGTACAGGCGCCAGATGGAAGAATTAGGACAGGCCACCACGTTCAAGGAAACCATGCCGGCTTGGGACCAGAAAGACAGGGAGGAAATTCAAATGAAGGAAGCCATGAGGTTATGGCAGGAGACCAAGAGGATAGAAGAGTAGGACTAGGAGAGACAGAGGCAGGAAGCCCTTAGATCCTGGCAGGAGGCTCAAAGGAGGGAAGAAATCAAGCAGGCAGTAGAGAAGTAGGAGGCCATGCAGCACGACCTGTTACGCTAGGAGCCTATGCGCCTGTAGCAGGAGACCTAGAGGCTAGAGGACCAAAAGAAGAAGGAGGAGGAGAAACAAGAAGCAAACCGCCAGGCAACCTTGTATAGGTGGCAGGAGGTGTTTAGGGAAGAAAGCCAGAAGCTACAGGCTCAGTAGAAGGGGAACCTGTGGCTAGGATATGAACAATGTGAGGTGCAGGGTGGAAGAGCTGGTCCTTCAGGAGCAGCAGAGGCAATGGGAGTACCGGTTCAAGCAACTGCTGTATTCCAAGGACCAGCAGAGAGCCACTTCCAACCCTAGACTTGACCAGCAGGTCCATTGCTAGGAGGGGGAGCAGCAACGTCCTATGTGGATCACCTAACTGGTGATCTATACCAGCCAGAGGTATCCCAGTTGAGGTACTAACCAAGTGGAGGAACAGACTTAGGAGCAGGAGCCTCCAGTATAGGTACAGGGTTTCGAAGACCAGCGGAAGCAGTTGGAGGAGCATCAACTGGGACCAGTCCACCAATGGGAATTGGAGTACCAGTAGCCCCTGCTGCCAGCAGTCATCCAGAGCAGCCGATACCACCAGTGTACCCACGAGTCGGAAGACCAGGCATTCCACCAGCGTATCCACCGGATGGAAGACCGGGGGTGTTACCAGTCTACCCACCAGTGGGCAGACCAAGCGTACCACTAGTCTATCCACCCATTCCCGTAAAACTTCGAATACATCAACTGCGGTGAAGAGTAGCAGCCGCGGTCAGAGTGGAGGAGCTACGGTGAGAGAGACGACTCTATCCCGATCTGGGTGTCGTGACATGCAGTTGGATCTTAATCTAACGGCAGGGATTTAAAGTTTCCAAGGAAGTTATGGTCCAAGGAATTCTTGAGTTCTTAGGAATTGAGCCGTTTTCCTTTTCTATATCCTGATTCTAAAAGGACGTTAACTCCTAGGGAAACGCATTGGCATGCAATCAACAAGAGCAGACCGTTAGAGGAAGGAACGACGTAGGTGCCAAAACTGGAATAATACAAAAAAGAGTTAAATTTCCTTTCCTTACTTCGAGCGCCCTCATAATTCCAGGATGGGGCCACTTCAAGTAGCATAAGATTGTACGCTCCAACCCAATCAATGCATCTCAAAAACTAGCACACCATGTACTTGTAACAAGTTTCTGACTGTATGACTTCTCCTTGTGACATTCCTGAATTCTATAATAAATTAAACTCATAAGAATACAAAACACCAATAATTTCAAATTATCTCTTCATATTCTGCAAAAACAAGGAGTGCTGGAACTTGCTTGAATACAATAATAAAAAAAATTCAATTTCTGAAAATCCAATCACAAGGTCAAAAATCAGAAATTCAGGAGAAATGAGAGTGTGATGTTCCTACCTAGACATCCTAGGATGCTTCCCCCCTGCTGCCACTCAGTTTCGGATCCTTTCTAATCTCCACGTTGCCACCGTGAGTCCCAATAGCTGACAAGGACTTCTCCATTTGCTCTATTGCTGTAGCCCTTAGTCTTTGATCTTGTATGTTCCAGACATAAATGATATGTTGATGCACAATCTTCTCCGTTAATCGAACCTGGGCATGGAGTGTACAAATGTGCACTCTCTGCAACGGAATTGGCAAGATAGGCCGCCACCTTGTATGTGCACGCATGTCACAAGGTTCTGGCTCCACAGAGTTGGTAAACAGTCCCCCCACCCAATTCGGTTTCCCACGTTTTCTGATGGCAACACTCCCCTGGCTTGCTGTCCCTACGGTAGGCTTAGCCCTCTTCTGCTCGCAGTATATGCAATTCATTGCACACGACGGCCCCGACTGAAGCCCGTACATACACTTGATCGTCTTCATGTCCGCAGCGAGATGCCACTCCACATGGAATTCTCCAACTTCAGGGACCGTGAGTTTCTCGCCACTCGACTGTACTGCAATCACATATGGAAATTTGGATTTCCCAAATATTTAGGAGAAAACTTTGTAGGACTCTTTTTCCACTTGAAAGGTTGCCACTGGCCAAATTTTCTGCTCCGACTGGACTGAGAAAAACAAGGCATGGTTCCTCTGAATGTCTGGGTCGAGCGCCCTATTCATCAACGTGATGCTGACGCGTTCAAATTTCTTGCCATTCACAATCTCGGCCTCGTCCAATTTCATGACAAATACTAGCGGTGCCCCTCTTAACTCAATGGAAACATGGCGAGTGGATGTGTAAGTCACAGTTAATTGATAAATAAGCCTGCTGACAGCAAACTCTGAAAACAACAGTCTGAGGTGATTACGTTACCTTCTTCCGTGATGCCGTAGAAGATCACCATGCTTCTTTGTACCACCTCAAGGTCTGTGAATAGGGAATTCTTCTCAGTCAAAACGACTTCCTTTACCATGTCCTCGGACTTCTTGTTCTTCTTAGAACTTGCTGGCAGCGTAAGTCGTCCTTCAGCATGGTAGTATTCGCCAATATACTGTGGCAGGTTTGCATTTAACTTCTGCTGAAGCAGTTTCACATGATAGGGGCTCGGCAAAATACTCCCGAGGACTCCTTTGTTCAGACCAGCAATGGGAGCCTTCACAGATTTATAGAGAGCACCATATCCCCGATGGGAAACCCCTGCCTGGTCGCAAGCAGCAAGAATTTTGTCCGGTCCAATACTCTTACCAATCGATTTAAGCACATTGTTCGCAATCTCTGACTGAACATGTGCCATTGCAGGCTGAGAAGCGAGGGCTACACCTTCATGCCGTGACAGAATTCGAGCTAGTGCTACTACAGTCCTATTTTGAGACTCTTTATCCCCCCGAAGTCGAGATTGGCGACGCTCCTCTCGGTTCCTGTGGACAACAAACTGCACCACATTTGGTTGCAGCACTGTCCGCACAAGCTTCATTCTTGCTTTTGTTCCACCTGATCCAGGTTTTAACTCGTGAATCCCTCTAAAAGCCCGAGCCCTACTTCGCATGCCCATGGGGGTCTCCTTCTCGAAGCTGGCCCTCCGCTCGCAGCGGTCAACGTCTTCTTCGAGACCCCGCACATGGCGCTCCAATTGCTCCACCCTTTGGGCATGGCAATCACGGACAGCCTGTAATTCAGCTTGCAAATCCGTGCATGTCTTCTCTAACTCAAGGCAACGCATGAACATCAATTGGACATCTTCGGCTGCCCTTGAGTTGCTGGCCAGAGCTTCGCCTCTAAGTTGAAGCACTTCTTCGCTCAACTGTGTCAATTGGATCCACGTCTCCTCCTGTGTAGGACCATGTACACAATGATCCAGCAGCTTGTATGTATATCCGCGAAGACCCTGCTCTCCATGACATATGAATTCAATGAACTCTTTTAGCAATTTGATTGGAGGTGGCTTCCATGTCATTGGATCAATAGGGTAAATGTCTCCATTGATCCACAAGTCAATGTTCGTGTCTCCAAGCAACCTCCGTGTTGGAAACGAGCTCCTCAGGCAAGGTGCCACTTGCTTAAAACCTCGCCTCATGACCGAGGCATAGGGTGCGTCCAGTGAAACTTGGGGAATGTACTGAGTGCTTCGTGCAGCCCTTGCTGCCATCGTGGATCCAATAATCAGTAGTCTTGATTGAATCTCCCCTGGTCACGCTTGGTGATTTGCAGGTAATCGACAAAACTTGTTATGATTTTGGGACACCTCCTACACCCAATGAAAGACTAAAGTATTAGCAAATTCTGTCAACCGTGATAATTAATGCTGGACGACTAAATTCACAATCACAAATACTCCTAACCTAATTCGATAGACCTCGGCATCTACAAGCGCTGTCGACCACGAAACCTACCTTGCCTTATGCCATTGTGGCAGCAAGGCCTAATGAAACCGAAATTCAAATTGCTCTAAAACCCACTAGCCTTAAACACCCCACAAAGGTTTATCGTGGCAAATCACCTTCCCTTCAAGTACATCAGTTTTCATCTCTTCGATGAAGCCAATGTCGCCGACTGAGAACGACCCCTGGGCCCTCGCCGCCATTGCTGCCAGCAGACACTGCCAATAAATTAATCGGAATCTCAATTTTGCTCCACCGATCTGGGGCGCCATCGTTACTCGGAATCTTTGGAGCAAATCACATACAATTTTGCGTCCCACAGTTCCATAAACGATTTGCTTGAAGCACAACAGGGCGCTTCGTTTTCTTGGTGCTGAACGGCGTAGAGCCGGTGGCGCCATCACGCCCAAACCGTTGTGGCAACAAGTCGAACAATTCGTGGATCGAGGCAACGGATCGAGGCAGTTTATTAATTGCAGAGCAATAAATTCCACTCCTTGGCGCTCAACAACCACCGTCCACGCCCTCTCGCCAAGGAGGCAAAACCCAGCCACGCAGCTCCCATCCGTCTCCAAAAGGCCGCTACGGGCAGCGTTTCCTCCCCCTGCTGACAGCGACAAAGCCGTTTTTGGGCAGGAAGCTCACATAATCCGGGGTGTCTTACAAGGCCCGTTGCAGACCCCATTTTTCCCCTAATGCTACATCCCCACTGCTGGCACGAATTGCGGATGATTGTAAACCAGGCTTGACACACGCCGAAACACCTCTCCTCATCCTCCCTGCAAGCTTCTTGTCTTTTTGCAAAGTGCATCCTTGTCTCATCCTCACGGTTGTAACTTGTGGATGCTTTGGACAAAGCAAGTCCATTGTAGGTAAATACCATCAGACAACAAGTAGTAGCCATTGTACTGTTGGCCGTTTACCTCAAATGTCATGTCACATGCGGTGCTGCTTAGCAAGTCATCGATCAAGGGGGACCGATCTGAGACATTTAAGTCATTGTTCGAACTAGAGAGGCCAAAACAAATGTGCAAGCTCTCGTCAGCCATAACTTCAAGGATAATGGATATTTTACGGTCTCGGCCTCCAAAATCAACATACCAAGCCACAAGGCAATTCTTCCACTTATAATGCATGCAATTCAGAAAGCCAAACATACCAGGGAATCCATGGATCTCATTGATGGCAAGTTGTTGCCAGTAATCCTCATATGTGGGTTCTTGCAGGTAGTACTCTCCAAACTCCACTCGCACTGCAACACAAAATCTCCCCATGCACTTCATGGCTGTAGACTCACTCGTCCGGCAAAAGTCATCCATGGCATCTGCACACACTCTCAATGCTAGCATCGACATTGCAGCAGTTACCTTCTGCCGTGAAGACAACCCTATCAAGCCAGTCGCATCCCTCTTCTATGAAAAATATACATCGCGGGCAAATACCCGGAAAGATATTTGGGTCATGAGTAAGATGATCTAAAAAATAATCCTTGTGCATCTGTGCATCCATAATCACTCTATTTCTGTCAATGTAAGTTGTCTTGCCTTGGCGTGAACCACCTGTAGTTCTTAGTGACGGGGGTTCATAATCAATGAAGTCCTCCAATTGGTCAAGGGCCATCTCCATATTCGCGTTGTCCTCTTCATTGTCCTCCAAAAAACTCTCCTAGGACTTCCTAAATATAGCACTCCAAGCCTTTATTTGCCTAAGCAAAGATAAACTCAAATTTCAAAAAACTCCTCCAAACCCTACCCTAAACCTAAACAAAGCTCTCCTTGAACCTCTAGAAAATTCACCTAAAACTCCATCAAATGATCAAACCTCTCATATGTCAATTAAAAAGCGTACTAATATATTTCCCCCTTAAACCTTCCAACAATCTCTCGAAAATGTCCCTACAACCACCCAAATACTCCCTCAATATCTCTAAAAAAACTTAAAACACCCTCCCAAAACCTCTTTTAAAAATACTTCACCAACACCCATAAACCTCCCTTAAAACTCCCTCAAATATCCCAAAACTTTCCTAAATATCACCCCTTTCACTCCTCCAACATAAACCCTGAAATTTGTTTGAAAAACATCAAACAATTCCCTGAAAATAAAAGGGCAAAACTCCTTGTAGAAGTGACAAAAACAAGGTGCTCATAAAGTCACAATTTTGGTGAGCACTGATAAGGGAGGGGGAGAGAGGAAGGTGTAGCAAAGGGGGTGGAGAATGGTGGAAAGCACAAGGAAAGGGGCCTTGTCAGTGACTCCCCTCCAAAATCCGCCACGTGTGCGGTTGGCGGGCCACTGCATGGGCCCACTAACAATGTGCGAGGGAGCTACCCCGGCAACGTGGCCGGCCCACGCCATCCAGACCCTGCCTGTTGGCGTTCGAGGGAATGGATGGCAATACCCTTAGGGTACCATGTTCAACTACTTTTGTATCAGCTACTTCTCAAAGTCAAATTTTATAGTTTGCCATGCTTCACTCCAAACTACAGACAAGGGGTTTGAATTTGGAATGACCAGTTGTTAGTTTGGGTGGAGGATCTCATGGTCATTGTGCCAGCCCTCCACGGGTTGGCGACAACGGTGGAAATGATCTTAACCCTGTAGAGCTTCCCTGAGGTTCTTCCAAATTGGTAGCAAACACCAAACTAAGGTAGAAGGTTGTATTCACGAGCGGGTTGCAATCCCGACCCCTACTAATTGGGAAAGGGCTGTCAGGAACTAACCAGCCTTACTTGAGAAAGTGTCCAAGAAGGTTCTAATTATGTCCATACTTGGGAAAACTGAAAGTTTTTGATTGATTCTCATTGATGCCAAAGTGTTCTATTTTCAGAATCCAACCTCTCATGAATGTAGGACTCTAGTGAATGGTTAATGGTCACTCTATGCCTTCAAACTCAAAAATTCATAGAAAATTGTAGAAATGCTCAAAAATTTAATTTTTTGGGGGATGCCTTTGCAATAGCTTTGCGGAGCATCCAAAAATATTAAAAAAAATCTTTCACAAGTCTAAGTATGCAAACCTGAAATTCAGTCGGGAATATGAGCCTCTACCTTATGCAAAAGGATTACTCTCTGTCAATGTGAGCAGCTTCCAAGGTCTGTCAGAATTGCAGAGCCGGCCTGTTGCTTCTGCAAATCAGTCGAATTATGTCATCACAAGTCGTTGCTTCGCAGGCATGCCATGAGCCCAGGTAGTAGGTACTGCACATTACTGTACATCACAGAGAACGGGTCACGGCACTTAAGTGCAAAAGTCATAAAGATCAAATCATGGGTCAGGTGTTTCAACCTGTGCAACATCTACTCTACACAATTTGAATTCATCTCATATGTTGTGTGAGAGTAAACATCCTGAGAACTCACTTTCTTCAGACCACTGCCATGAAATATCTAATAATCAGCTCACGTTCTGTAAATTAAAACTTGCCTGCTCAGAAGCCCGTAGCAGGGCAACTGGCACAGTGTGGACTTCTACACACTGCGATTTCCTTACAAGAAGGTGATCTTAAGTACTCAGAATTGCACAGTTTCACGATCCAGGCACTTGGCAGGTGCCGTAAATCACCAGCACAGTGTCCGCTAATGCAATCATTATGAAGACTACGGAACCATCGGTCCGTCAAGCATTTCCTTTCTTTCCCAATTTCTTGCTGCCGAAAAGGGGTGATGTTTCCTTTCCAAGCATAAATTAAGATTTCGTTTGAATCAAAAGAAAAAAAATCAAATTAAATTTTGTTGCATGAAAGCTATATACGCTCGGAAGACATTTCAAGCTGAGGACTATGTAACCTTGAACTGACTTTCAAAGGATTGGTGTGAAGAAATCTGTACTCCATTTCTGGCAAGTCCCTGGACTCATGAGACTCATCATGAGCTGCAGATTGTTTCAGAGCGCATGCCAGAGTGATCATAGCTGGTGTAAGAAGACATTCATGAGATGATATCTTGATCAGAGATGCTGGACCTAGTGCAGGAAGACGATCGGGAGTGTCAGATTTACCTCCCACAGAGCTGTCGCACACGTACTGCGAAGCCGGCAGCAGATGAGAGTCTCGATAGCCATGTCATGAATTTATCCAACTTACATGGTCCCAGCACCACCATGCGTCTCATTACTATTCCCACGAGCAGCTCCCTCCTGCAGCTAAGTCAATTCCTGTTTGCAGCCTTGATTCTGCACTACTCATATGTGAGCGAACTAGATTAATTTTGAATTGTTACGTGCTCGGACTCGGATTTGGTTTTGCATAAATTCTGTAGCAAAATGATTCTGCAATTTGGACCACCACTTTCTTGACTAAGCTTGCAATTTTGTCAATATTGGTGTGCTATTCTTTTGGAAGTGGATTGGAACAATCCGAGGTTTTAGAATTCAGTGGAGAGAAACACGATCACAAGTTGACCTGGAGAGGTCTCATGGATTCAGCTTTCTTCCAAACCTTATTTAGGCAATACGTCGCATCCACAGGCTCAGGAGGTGCCCGGACAGTAATCTAAAGATCGGGCACGACTACTTACCCGTATCGGCTTGATCGCAGGTATACTTGAGTTTGAGCATCACAGAAATGGATGGAGATGAACCAGAACTGGATCAGACGCTGCAACATTCCCAGATGAAGCAAAGCACAATATTTTAACGTGGAAATATTCTGCGCACGGGTTTTTGAGTCTCATCCCAGCTTCAGTGTAAGGAGGCTACGGAAGTGATCTTCAGCTTGCACAATGACCAAGGAGGGGCTCGACGGGTGGTTGCAGCGCTTACGAACGACAGGGGAGTATAGCGATGTTGTCGTGAAAGTGAATGGGGAAGAATTTCACCTTCACATGCTGCCTTTAATGAATGCAAGCGCGTACTTTCGTAATCTGCCGAGCTCCTCGGATGGAGTGCAGCAAATTCACAACTTAACAGGACGCAAGCTTGTCACCATCCATGAGCTTCCTGGTGCGTGTGTTGGTTGCTTCCACACTTCTCCTTGGATTACGCAGAAATGTTCAATGAGTTGATTGTTCACGTGGATGTTGGAATTGGCCAGGTGGAGTTGAAGGCTTCGCCATATCCGCCGACATGTGCTATCTTTTGAAACCCAATCTGACAGAGCTCAATGTAGCACGCGTTTGCGCGGCCGCTGAATTTCTGGCTATGGAGGAGGTGGCAGAGAGAGCGAAGCAGTTCATGGAGTCACACATCTTTGTTCAGTGGCGGAATTGCATTAAATTTCTGCATAGTTACACCCGCTTGGGTTCTGCGGTCGACGGATACGTTGAGTCGAGCTGCCAGAAGGTCCTCGTGTCGGCTTGTGTGAAGTCATTGACAGAAATCAAGCATGTCTCAGCCCCATCAAGTTACATCTCTGGACCTCTCGCAGCAGTCACGCTCAAACAATCTTCGGGCACCTGTCAAACCTTGACAGAGCTACTGGTCCGAGTGTGCTCCTTGCCTGATATTTACGCTGCAGATATCATCGACACCTTGGTCGACTCGGGTGTGAACTTGAATCTGAAATGTCGGCAAGGTCGCAACATCCGCAGCTGGTTGGAGAATGTGATGGAGAATGAGTGCCAGAACGATAAAGCAAGATGTTGGATTCTCTTGTGCTTGTCTAAGATGCTTCTCAAGAATGCCCCATCCAAGAGGCCATGTATGGAGCTCTCTTCCCAATACTGGTGCAGCTTGCTGGAACACGCCGACCAATTGTTACCTTTTCTGGAAGATCCTCTTACCAAGGTACATCGCCTACACTTAGCCATGAATTAGGTCACAATCACACTGTATGAGCCCTGAGGAGGGACAATTACGAGTTTCAGAGTAAAGATAAATAGGAGATAATTCATCGTTGTCCATGGGCTTGACATGGTTATATATCCATTTACAGGCTAGACTGATCGGAGTGAAGACGATGCTGGAAGAGAAGATTGGCGAAAGTTTGGACGAGATGGACGAGTACCTTCGTGATTACAAGTTCGGACCCGAGACGCTACTGTCCTTGGTGGAGTACTATGTCAACACGGGCGAGCAAATCAGCCGGCAGTCGCTGGAAGAGATTGCTGGCGATGTAGACCAATTCCTATGGTTTTACGCAGAGGAGTGCTCGATCTCAGTCAACACATTTCTGAGCCTCTTCAGGGCATTCCCACCATCTGCACGCAGCTCACACGACACTGTCTACGGCGCCATCGAGAAGCTCTTGTCAAATATGCCGGACTCATGTGCTCCTGAGGACCAGCAGCAGCTATGGAGCCTCATCGACCATTCCAAGCTGAGCCCATCCGTGACTGCCATGGCGCTCAACAACCCCATGTTCTCGACCCAACCCGAGACTCTCGAGGTTGTTCTCCACCATCACAGCCAGGAGCTTGCAGCAAGAGCCGAACATACAGATGGCCATCACCTACGACAGATCATGCAGAAAGTCATCGACGCAAGCCTGAAGCTCCTCGATGAAAACTCACGCCGCTCCCGAGAAATCGTCGCGCTC
This sequence comes from Ceratodon purpureus, assembly GCA_014871385.1. Taxonomy (NCBI): domain Eukaryota; kingdom Viridiplantae; phylum Streptophyta; class Bryopsida; order Pseudoditrichales; family Ditrichaceae; genus Ceratodon; species Ceratodon purpureus. The sequence continues at coordinate 16,700,013 of CM026427.1, forward strand.
CAGAAACAATACGGGGAACTGCTCCATTCCAGGTCACAGACACTTGACCACGAACTCGGCATAGTTGACGATTTCTTGCGGAGGAAACATCAGCGTGCTCACAACTTGAGCCGCACTTCCATATCAAGTGAGACCGGAGAATCCGAAATGTCTGAAAACACATCGCTAGATACCGTCAGCTCATCGATCACAGGTGCCACTTCCATCACCTCCCATGTGCATTTCGAGCACTATCCGATGTTTTCCTCACCAGTTTGATGTTACTGATTATGTGGAGTTTGCAGTGCTCCGATGTGGTAGGCGACGCCTTGTTGATATGTTGAGAGATGATGCGGCTGACTGCTCCAGTGCGTCATGTTGATCATCACAGCCCGAGAAGTTGAAATTGGTGTTCCAAATTACAAATGACTGCATCGAACAGAGATAAATTGGCTCATGCACTGGATTTATCTGAGCTTCAGACAGATGGTGAGCTTAAGTCCTCAAGGGGATCAAGACCATGGTGGCAGCATGATAGCGATCGGATTTTGCTTCTTTCGCAACATTTTTTCTAGCTGTGGATATATTTGAGTTTCATTTTTGAGGAGTGAGGTTGTGATTAAGGTAGATGTATCTGAAGGTGGAAGCACCTGTTTCCGAACCGGCACCTGCTTTTAATGTGTTTGAATCCGAGATTTTGTGAAGCACCCTTGAACTTGTTTGGCGATGTGGATTAAGGTAGAGAGACTTTATTCCCATAATTTAAGCTATCTACACGATTTGTGGATCAGGCATTGATAGGGTGATAATTTTCATGAATTGAAATTAGGAACTTTGGAGCCCATCTTACTCAATAGATATCGAAAGTATAAAATTTATCACCGCTTCAAGGTGGTAGCCACCTTCCACCAGAGATAAGATCACATATAATTTCTGTTGACTCACAGTACAATGCAAGAAAAAATATGCAACCCGCCAACTCAAGTTTACAATACACTTCAAAGCGAACGTAACTATATGTGAATATCAGTGCATATGGATATTGTTCTCTTAGTATTGACCTGCAGACTACATGCTTCCTGACAGTTCCAAATCATTCTAGATTGATCAATATAAAACCTATACTTCCTTCACATTAGTTCAGCCACTGCTTTTACAGGCCAACAAATTCACTTGAGCTAAATTTCAGTAAAATGCATCTTTACCGTGATTCAATAACTTCATGTCTGAAATTGTGGCAATCTGTGCCCCTGAAATGGAAGTAACTCAACAGCTAACAACTAAGTAATAGTTATATAACCTGGACGTATACAATATATACAAGCCGTGAAGAGTATGTTACTGAGGGACTAGGTACACTAACTTCATACTAATCAAGAATGATGTCAACACAAAAATTGACATTGCCTCAATGGTGGGAATTAGCCCAGTACTCTGCCACCAGTCTGGCAAAAAATGAGCTGCTGTTCTCCAAAAGCTTCTTGGGCTGGTCAAATTCAGCCATCTTACCTGCAAACAAACACACAAGAAAGTCAAGTTAATGAAGAATTCTTCTGCGTCCTTGAATTTCAACTATCAAAAATCATAGAACTGCTCTTAATGTTCGGGAATGAGGTAGGAGGAATCTAACCGTCATGAAGGGCCAGAACCATGTCACTATCAATAACAGTGGGAATGCGATGAGCTACAGTTACAACAGTGCAATCTGAAAACTCCCGGCGCAGGATGCGTTGAAGAATGGCGTCGGTGTTGTTATCAATGCTGGCAGTTGCTTCGTCGAGCACCAAGACACGGCTCCGTTTCAGTAAAGCTCGTCCTAAGCAGAAGAGTTGACGTTGTCCGACACTCCAATTTTCACCATCATCAGAAACTGCAAAGGTGGTCATTAAATTGCTTTTAGTCATAAGATAATAAGCATCAGCTATGAACTTAAGAGACATGTCTGCTAACATCATGTAATGAAAGCCAAAATTACTTTGCGTTGCCTCTAAAACGTGATAAAACCATATTCATCAAATTGAGAGACAAGTCCATGCCAGAAAGCAGAAACACCACAGAAATAACTCCTTATGAAAAAGTAAAATGAAGCCCAGGCATGATCACCTGGCGCATCTAGACGTTCAGGTTTTGCTCTTATGATGTCACCCAGTTGGCACTTGTCAAGGGCCTGAAGAAATATGAGATACCAATCAGTATTTCTGTAACCAAAATCAAACATGCAAGCGAGTGACCAAAAGTGGTGCCCAAAATACCCATCTTAGGCACCAAGAAATTGATCAAGAGAGTGGTAGTTCATGAATCAAGAGATGAATCATACCTCCCATACTTCAGGATCTGAGTGTTCGTCAACAGGGTCTAGATTGAATCTAACGGTTCCTCTGAACAAAGTCGGCTCTTGTGGGATGATTCCAAGGCGTGTTCGTAGATCATGAAGGCCAATGTTTGAAATGTCTATACCATCAATAATGATCCTTCCGCCAGCAGGCTCAACGAGTCGAAAGAGTGAGCTGATCAAAGTTGTTTTGCCACTTCCGGTGCGGCCTACGACTCCCACCCTCTGGCCTCCCTCAAAAGTGCAGGTGATGCCACGCAGCACTAAAGGCGAGTTCGGACGATACCGTACCTGTGCAATGAAATGTGAGAAACCGAAAAGGAAATGACCTGCAAAACATTATCTTAAGAATCTCATACGATCTGCAAGAGACATGTAGGGTAGATATAAGAAAACCTAAGGAGCCTTATGATTTACACATTAGGTTCTGTAAAGAATGATTTAAAGATGAAAATATCATGTTTGGAACAAGTATTCACCTGTAAATTTTCAAGCTCAACCTTGCCAACGCTGGGCCAATGTAAAGAAGGCCTCTTTTCATCGATCACTGCTGGAGCCTCACTTGGAAGACTCATGTATTGTTTAATCCTTTCCGCTGAGATTATAATATTCGAAAGATTGCACTGGTGCTGAACACTAAAAACAACGGAGAGATTCAATGATAGGCCATAGCTGATGGCAAGACCGGCGAAACCTGCATTCCAAGCCCACGCCCCAACAGATTACACATCAATACATCAGAATAGATCTCGTACAGCAATTCAGTAGGGATAAACGGATTGATCGACATGTAAAACCATCAGTGATAGAATGCAGAACCAATAAATGGGAGTACGGTCATTGAAAAAGATGATAGCTCGGTGCAAACCTGGGTCGATGTGGCCCTCGGGTAAAAGTACAATGAAGAGCGCAGATGCTACTAAAACAGTTGCTGAGAGGAACTCAAGTCGCAAAATGAGCCACTCAATTGCGCCAAAGCTATGGAAAAAGGGGCTAGCATTAGTATCAATAAGACACAAATTTTCAACTGCGAAGTCTGATTCCTTCTTAAACGCACGAATTGTTGATCCTCCTGCAATTGCCTCCGCGAAATGATTTACAATTGGTGCTTTAGTTGTCCCGTTGATCCGCATGAGCTGCCTGGAAGATGCCAAGTAATAAAGCTGTATGGAGATGAAGGTCAGGATTAGAACATGTACAGGACACATATACTGCAAAAACATGCACATTTAAAATGAACCTCTGGGTTTTCTGAAATGTAAGGAAACGAATATGTCTATCACAGTGCATTATAGGTTCATTAAGGAATATAATATCATGCTTGAAAGTTGAAACCCCGCAATCTACCATGAGTAAAATCTCTCAACAACTAGAAAACTTCGGTATTTGATAAGCCCGTCTAGAGGGTTAATGAAAATTCACCTGTAATTTCCGGGCGGCATATGCAAATGGGAAGACAACGAACAAGATTTGCCAGGTTATGGAGGCGTTGACAGCAAAGTTGGTCAGTGCATTCATGGAGGCTGCGGCAGCGAAACCGAATGCGAAAGCCACATCCATATCCAGTATACTAAAATCAGAAGAAACCTGTCCCAAAGTTCAAAATATATAACGGTTAGAATTCAAGCAACTGGTTGGTTAGTTGAATAGGATGAAACACAAGCCAACGGAGATATGAGAGACTTGTTTGCAAATGATTTGCATACCCGACTGAGGATTCGCCCAGTTGGGGTTGAATCGAAGAATGCCATGGGGGCACGGAACAAGGAGTTGATCATCCCAGCAAAGAATGAGCGTGAGGCTGCCACACCCATCATAGCCAGAAACGCCGATCGGAGGAAGACAAAAGATCCCGTGGTCAAGGCAATGGTGGAGTAGATAAAGAGCAGCTTGGAAGTGCTTATCGCTGGATTACCGACTTCGGAGGCCATCCACCAGTTGGAAGCAACTTGTCCGAGTACAAACACGAGTTGCGTCGAAAATGAAAGAGACAAGAAAACGAGTCCATTGGCTTGCCTCAGATAATCCAGATATGCTTTCAACCCAGTGTTTCCAGTCACTTTCTCCTCTTGCTCTGTCAGTTGCGATGCGTTCTTTTTGGCTCTAGCCAGCTGCATAGCGTCCTCTTCTCTCCGGGACTGACTTCGACTGGGCATTCTTTGTAGCTGCTCTGTACCTGAACCTTGAGTAGTAGAAGAAAGTTCGTAGTTGCCACCCATTGCTTCTTCATGAGCGGTGACAAGCTCCTCAAAGGCCGTACCAGTGCTTCTCAGTTCATTGTAAGGACCAGCTTGCCATATTTCGCCCTCTCGCAGCAACTGTTCAGCGCAAAAACACCAAAGTAAAAAATTAAAACAGAATTGAAATTTTTGTTTGAGCTTTGCAGAAAAAAATGGTAAAATGAAATTGTACGAAGGGCTCTTTAGCGCTATGAATTTTTAGGCTAGTGCAAGACTGTCTGCTTCACTTACGATGGTAGAAATATCAGATATCTATATTTCTTACCAGGATAGAATCCACAGCTGGGAGAAACTCCACTTGATGTGTGACCAAGACTACGGTCTTCCCCTCCAAAGCTTCCATGATGCAACCCTGAAAAGACCAAATTAAACTTCCCTTTAGTCAGGTAGATCACAGTTAAAGATTGTCCATCAAATGACATGCACCTCCTAATGATTGATTAAGTTTTCAAACGATGTCTCAGTAAGATACTAAGTCGCTGGTACAATAAGCTAAAAAATGCCAACAACAACAGCCAGGAGCTAACTCAAATCAAATAACAAGAAACGTACATTAAATAAGCTAGCAGCAGTATGGGCATCCACAGCACTCAAGGGATCGTCCAAGAGATAAACATCAGCATCTTGATAAACAGCCCGTGCTAGTTGCATTCGCTGCTTCTGTCCTCCACTCATGTTCATCCCTCGCTCCCCAATCTCTGTGAGGTCCCCATAAGGGAAGCTCTCAATGTCCTTATCCAATGCACAAGCTCGTAATGTCTTCGAATAGAGCTCTTTGTCCATGGGCTTCCCAAATAGGATATTGTCACGAAATGTACCACTGCGGATCCATGCTGATTGCGCAACATACGCAACGGTGCCATTCACACAAATCTGCACACAAAGTCAAAATATTATCAGCTTTGCAGAATTCAAGACCAACAAAACAATACTTGCAAATACTGAAACAGAATTTTCGTTACAATTCAACGAACAAGAGTAGAATTCTTTGTTAAAGTCACTGGCTTCTGACGATTGCTAGAAAAAAATGCTACTACGTTGTCTGCAAACGCGCTCAGAAAGAATATACGTACCGAGCCCGAGAGTTTGGGCATTTCCCCGAGGATAGCCTGAATGAAAGAGGACTTCCCACATCCTACTGCTCCACACACCGCCACACGCTGGCCACGCTTGATTTTCACACTCAGATTCTTCAACGTGGGAGCTCCAGAGTCAGGATCCCAGCTGAGAGTGGCCTGCTCTAGTTCAACCGCGTAATCTGATGTTTTCAATGAGTCATTTCTGAACACGGCATCAGGCTCCAGCTCATCCTCTTGCAGGAACTTGGCAATACGAGCTAGCGATATTCGAACCTGGAAACGTGCAATCAAAAAAGAACTTAAATTGTCAGAGGCAGACCCAGTTGTGCAGGAACGCATAAAAGGGACCCTACATCTAAGAAACACCAAACGGTACCTAGATACGACACCGACCAGAGGCCACATTACGTGAACGTACCTGAATGACGGTGGCGACCATGTCGGGGATTAATCTTATGGGCTCCTGAATGATCCGCAATGTGGCAAGAGCCGTAAACACGTTGCTTGCATTAAGTGGTGTACCCAAAAACAGGCAGGCGGTAAATGTGGCAGTCGAAACAAACACTGGTGACAACCAGAATACCACAGTATTGTAAGCTCTTCGAAATAAGACCTTGGATAGCCAGTTCATTTCCACCTCTCGTAATTTCAGAATCTGTTCCTTGAACCTGTCCTCCCATGCCTGAACAAAAGGACGACGGATGAGCAAACATGCCAAATACTGATTATTCAGAATTCAAACTTGCAGAAAAGGATCTTCTATGAAAGGCTCTACAAGATTGATTTTTATCCGAGCGGCTGTAGGAATCTAAAATCACTTAGAGAACAGCCTTGCAAAGAGAAGGAATATAACGTTGGAGATCCGAACAAATTATCTAAGCATCAAAAGTTAAGAAACCCTCCAGAAATCCGCGCCAAAATAACACTATCCAATACCTGGAGTTTTAGAATTTTCATGTTACGAAGAGCTTCTGTTGTGGCCCGAAGGCAAGCATCTCGTGAAGACATGAGTTCAGTTTGATACTTATTCTGAGATCGAGCCAACGGAGTATTAACAGCCATGGATGTAAGAATGACCGCAAGGCCAGCAAGTGTCGCCCATCCAACTGCATATGAAAGAATCACCAGCGCAATGCAGATCTGCAGGGCAGTGGTCCACGAAAAATGCATCCAGTACAAGAACTCCCCAATGCGGTACGCATCAACTGCCATGTAGTTTACCACCTCGCCTGCCGCATGTCTCTGTCTTCCTGTTACAATGAAGGGAGCAAAATGAATACGTTACACCTACTGTAGCTCCTGAAGTAAATCGTTTATACAAAGTCGATTTCGCACAAATAAGGGAATCCCCCCAGTCAACAACAGCAGCTAGAAAAATCATGAAAAATGATCGTTCATTCTTTGCGTGACCATTATTTTTGACCTCTAGCCATTCGATAAGGTCGGTTCTATCACATGATGAAACCTCAAACAGCTTGTCTGACTCCATAGAAGAACATCCAAATCCCGTGTGCAATCGAATTGAATTGTTCATGACCTTGTCATGGATAAGGCTTACCTGCATTGGAAAGACGGAGATCCTTCCGGTATATGAACGCCATCAGAGCAGATCGAACTTGCAATCCGACTCTCCGACTACCAAAATACCACTGCCGCTGCGAGATGGACTCCAAAAATTTGGCTAAAAACAGTGCTCCCACGAGCACAATGCCTTCGTACCGAAATAACCGCTTCCCACCTGTGTAATCTATGAAAGTCTTGAGTACAACAGGCCCCAAGGAAACTGTGATACTCTTACCCAGGGCAAACAAACCATTATATGCCATTGGTTTCCAATAACACGCTGCAAGTGCCCAAAAGACCGAAAATGGCTTCTGTGAGCTTTCTTGATCCCTCAATGCCTTCGCAAAATTTTCGTAATTTTCCTCAGCTGCATCTTCCTTGCCTAGACGAGGAATGTCGGCTTGTTCCAATGGCTTCCTGTAACCACTAGATAAGAGAGGGTTTAGCCACCAGAAGCTAATGCGGCTTAAAACTCCGGCTGTAGCGAAAGGAGACACTTTCTCCCTAATCCCAGACTGTCCATTCGCAGATTGGCTTCTACCTAGAAGGGGCTCTTCTTCGCTTCTGAGTTCCATCGACACCTTACTCTGTCCCTTAAAACAAGTACACAGAAGTAAAGTGTACACTGGCCAAGATGCTATACTCAGAACCATTGTAACCGAAACCTTATGGCTGTCAATTACATCCAGAATCGCTGCAACGGCAGCATAGGTTCCGAGTAAGAATGACCCTACCCACCATACTCGCACAAGTTTAGCATATCGAGACATTTTGTACACCTTAACTGTGAAGGCAAGACAAAACCATGCCACAGCATGCACCAGATAGAAAATGCATTGGAACATAGGTATGCGTCTCTCATTAACCCATGCGGAAACCAACAACGATGTGGTTACTCCGAAGCTGAACAGGCTTACTGCAGATGCGGAGAGAAAACATGACCATTCTAAGAATGAGCGTGGGCTAGAAGGCGAGTTCCTACTGCTAATGGAGTTGGTATTGGGCCGATGAAACAATGTTAGAGCTATTAATGTTACAATAAAAATCAAATGAAATCCTGAAACCAAAACATTCTGGACACAGGAATTGTCCATCAATGCTATGATTAAATTCTCTGTATCTATCACGTCTGGTCCGGGGCTACATGCTCCAATATCGAGAAAAGTTCCCACGGCCGTCAGACTCCGTTGGGATGCCCCCCAAAAATCTGCATATGAAGGCAAATGAAAAATAATGGTCAGATCAGAACATTGACGGGAGAAAAATCTGCCACTGAAGTCTTCTGGCTGATCCTAAGATGAATTAGAAAGTTCCAACATAAAAGAGATACAAAGCCTAAAGACTCTGGTAATTTACTTGAACCGAGAACACATGGGCTCACCTGAGAATACTGTCATCGTCATTTCTTCAGACTTGAAAATTACACTTTGTGAGATGACCTACAACAGAAGAACGCAGAATCACATATCAGCTCTACCTGTGAATTCAACTGCATACAACAGAAGGGTGAACCTGAAAGCGGTGAATGAGCACGCTAAATTAACTCGTAGCTCCTTACAACCAAAACTCAACCATCAAATGTTTTTGCAGAATTAAGCGGTGGATGGCCAGTGAACCAAGCACACCCAAAGTGCAAGTGTCAGCATTACATCTACACACCTGTGCACAATCTCGCGAGCACATCACTCTTGCCTAAGTCGAGGAAATTGGTGAGAATAGCAGAACCACTGGGCCTTATAGATTCTACACTCAGATTGATGTTCCTCAATTTTACATAATTAACTAAGAAACGTATATTAAATGTCCGGCGAATACCTGTAAGCATCCCCTGAAATCCTTCACTTGTTGCTAGGAAAACTCAATCGAGCTTAACCTCCAGCACGCCAACAAAATCACGTCGCCTTGAGAAAGACAAGATTCTGGAAGGCAACCCTTCACCGATAACCCCCATCACTCGCAGTTGTAATCAACACCCACCAGTGTACAAATCCGTCACCTGCACAATCGCAGCCCCTCCAGCAAATTTAGATTGAACTCTCTTCAAACACACGTACCCGCACACGAAAACGCTGAGGTCCAATTCGACAACTACAACCATAGCTGCAAGAAGAAGAAGCTCTCTACGAAAGAACAACCACCGCCTCAACAAACCAACCTCCAGTAACAGCTTCAATCACCTCGCAATCTAACTCCCTCACAAACAGCTCCTGTCTTCATCTCCTACTCAACGACTGTTGGAATTCAACTATCTCCCTCATCAATCCCAAAAGCAACCAAGCAAACACACTCGCAACCAAACACGTCAGCCAGGCACCCAAAACTTCCGCTAGAACTTACACCTCGACTCAAACTTTTCACACGACTCTCTACACTAAGCTCTGGAACACTAACCTCCTGGCTCAAAACTCCACACCTCATCCGAGCCCCAAATCCAAAGAGACAAAAGCCCACCGCATCATGAGAGCAAAGCGCGACAAGAAAACACGAAGAGCAGGCTCGGAGGCTCTGACCTGTACATATACTATTTGCGGCGACCTTGCAGTCGCTCAGAATGGAATATCATGGCAGCGAAAACCCGGAACACGGTGCGGGTCAGACACTGTGTGCATCCAACATGAGGCGCATCTCAGACAAGTCTCGTCGTGGCGCTGCAGTGTCGAGATCAAGAACCTAGACATTCATATTCTCCGATGCATGTTCGCCGTGTTCGACTTACTGTCGGAGAGTCAGAACTTCGCCATGTTGCCCAGAATAACCGAGTACATGTTTTATTACTGGAGAGCTCAGATCAGAGGTCCTCCTGGCTCCTCCATTAATATCTTCTGAGATTCTTCGCCAGAGTGAAGTTGGTTTGCAGTAATTGTGATTCCTGAGCTGCACATGGCGAGTGAATGCTGCGTTGATGGCGACGCTGGTGGTGTGATCTTCCTGCACTTCCACTGTTGTATTGTTGTTTGTCCATCGCAGGGACTGTAACTTACTCTGCCCTGTATGTTTTTTTCTTCTTCTTTTGGTTTACTTTTTTGTTGCACTTGGGTATCTTTTTTGGCTGTTTTGTGGAGGCTGTGTTTTACTGTTCAATGATTGCGGTGGGGGGTGTAAGTTGTGGTGCTTCGTCAGCAGAATGTCGGTCGGCATTTCAGGATTAAATATATTTATGAATTTTAGTGATGACTAAGAAGGGGCTTCGATACCTGCTTTTGTTTGAAAGATGCAAGCCTAATTCGTGGAGACCTCCGACCACATGTGGTTGTAGTAAGATATTCTCGTTTTCACTCCGTAAATCTGTGTATGTGAATCTTTCATGGTATGCAGGCCTATAAATAGTTTTAGTGATCTGAAATCAAAATAAATAATTATAACTCCTTTTGTAAAACATCTTCACGATGTGTTTATTTTATTATTTGAAGATTCCTTCAAGAAAAGAATTCAATACTTTAAACAAATCAATGGATTGTAGAAAATTAATTGTAGGAACTTTCTAAAAATTAATTATTCAATTTATAGAAAAGTTTTTAAGACTAACAGAAAATAAACTTTGAAGCTCAAGCTTTTACATATTGGACTCTGAAATAAAGAATTTAAAATTTTCATTGTAAAAGGGACATTCACCTACATTGTATACCAAGTCGGAATTAAGTCATTGGGTTGCTTTGGGACAAAAGATATACTAAAAAGGCTGATGCCATTGGATGTTGTCAACAAAACACAACATAAATTGTGAAGAGATTGACCCCTGGTAGCCAGTCAGCTCAGCCAAACAATCAAGTCAGAAATTTTTTGGAGTCCATTCATAATTTCATGCCATCAGTAAGAAGGCATAAAAATAATTGCAAAAGTTAAAAACCGGCTCCTCTAAGTTATCATCCATCTTGTCCTATGGCAGTTTCAGTGTACCATGTACTTCGTGTTCGCCTCAGTTTACAAAAGAAAAATAGATTAAAAGAACTGGTCCATAGGGAAGTCCTGGACCAACCACAGATGTGAGAGTAACGAGGCAAGCCTTCCCCATCACCCACGTCTCACCTGGCTTCGGTTTGTTGAGACTTCTGGTCATTTCTGAAAGGTGCACACTCTCCCACGCAAAATATGTGCCCCTGATGATACTCCTCCACTCCAATCTAAAAGTGTCCTTTCGACCAAACAATACTTCAATAGAATATATATATTACTGAACGTTTTCTAGCCCTCCTCTCGTTACCTGCCACATACGACATGGAAGAAACCTACTCACGGGCTATCTTTGTCTTCTGTAGCCTGCAAGTTCAGAACAGGTTGTTTAATCCAAGAATCAGGAACTTGGAACCAGCGAAATTCTGTTCTGTTTATGCTTCCGAAAATGCTCCCTGAGTGAGCTCGAGGAGCATGAGACATCTCGAGTTTCATGTGGGCATGCAGAAAATCATGGTTTATTCGCTCTCTTTTTTTCCCTTTTTTTTTCCCTTTTTTTCCGTACATGAGATGAAAGGTGCATAAATGAAGGGTAAGATTCTGGATTCTTTTCGAATGGGAGTTGCAGTCTGATAGATAGAAACACTAACCCTTTGGCAGGTCCAGCCTGAATAAAGTGTCTATTCGTAGTGCCAAGGACCTGGTGCTCACAGGACATGGGGACGTTGCAGTCTGACTATCAGTCCTGGCCTGAAGTTTGCAGTGGTAAGGAAAAGCTGATACTGAGTTGATAGAGTGGGCACATCAACCCTAAAGGTCGGCATTGTACCTGTACTTCACCTGCTGCGCATCACTTTCTGAGGCTGCTTCCTGCGAACTTGTCACAATGAGACACCAAAAGCCAATCCACATGTCACCGGTTGTGCACCCCAAGGTAGCCGAAAACACCGAGACTCAACCGGTACTCATATCGACAGTCACCTGATATAATCGTTTGCCAGAGTCAGATAGAACACAAGTTAGATGTTTGTTAACAGAGATCATTCGCATTCTAGTTCAGAACAGCACAGTAGGGTACTGGACCAAAAAGAAGCCAAATTCGCCTCAATTTTTGCAACTTTATTCTGCAAAAAGATTCTGTCTTCGTTAATTTTGAATTCTGGAAAATCCTGGTCAGACAAAGTGTACATGATCAACCCAATCATAAGTCAGCAATCTGTGAATTCAGATCGAGGCACTCAAAAATGTTCACTAGAACTGGAACTACCTACTTGGAAAACCTTCAGGTCAGTGCTATCTCAGCTATGAACACATCAAAGACAACTTCTACATAACACTTTACATTTTAAGCTCAACGTTTCAAGTTAAACCATATAGTCTGTACTGGGGAGACTTCCATTGCCAGCACTGCCTATTGACCACGAAGTAACTGCCTCCGTCTCGTCGGAAGAAATGAAAGCTTCGGCAATCTCTTTGATCATCAGCTCTCCGCAAAATGGACATTCTCCAGCCACTGCGTCATCTATCTGCGCCCGAATCTGCTCAGCCAAAAATGAAGATGTTAAATTTAGGATGCTCACCAACGCAATAACCTTCTTACTACAGCATTGTTATCTTAGAATAAACCGGGTGGAGAGTACATCGTCTGCTGACCTTATAGACCTACCCAATGATTCAAAACGTTGTCAAAGGCAACTTGAGATGTTTTAGTGAGTGCATGAAAGTACCTTGTCCATAGGAGACATGTTACCATTTACAGTGTCCGTCTCTGCATTATGTCCATTGTAAGCAGACTTTGCAGACCGTGCATTGGCCTCCTTGAAGGCCAAGGACGTAATCTGCCTAAGCAACCCTCGTATGCGCTCCTTCTAAACAAGCCAAAGATACAGTAAATTAGCACGATACACTGAAGTCAAAAAAGGACAGTATCCGAAACACATGACAAATTAGTGCTGCTTGATTTCTACTAAAACCAGTCTCAAACACATGAGAATAATTTGTAAATGAAATTCGAGAGGTACCTCGCTTGTTTCTGCATGTTGAAGTACATAGTCAGTGAGGCACTGGGCGTGAAAGGCGTGCTCGCATGGAAACACATAAAATGGAGCCACAGTAGATGTGTAACTTCGGGCTGCCCCTGCTGCTCCTTGGGCCCCTTTTGATGCCAATATTCGTTGTCCACAAACCTGTACAGAAGTAGGACTCTCGCACTTCAAATTTGTTGGCGGAATAAAATTGCAACATGGTAGCGATAAACAGAGTTCGTACACACGTACATTATGTATTAACTTTATTGGCATCAGAATGATTTCAAGACACCCGAGCTCATACAAATATATTAATTGCTAACCTTGCATGTTTCATCGCGCTTCACAACAGCATATCGCTGTGATAGTGCAGTGATATCAGTTCTGATATTTTCAGCTCCAAGAGTGGCATCATTCATGTCCCGCTTTAGCTCTTCAATTTGACGGTTGTAATCCTCCAACGAATCACAAATCGCTTCCTGTACCCATTAGTACACCCATAACAGATAACGTGTCAACAGTATACATCAAGCAAGTCCAGGAGGTTAGAATAGCTTTTTCCTCCCCCCTCTTAAAGACTTATCTAACTTTCCAGAAAGAGGTTTAAACCACAAGAATAAGCTAGTTAATCACAGCTCATAAATCACCTTGAAGTCGTCAATAAGGGAGAAATCTGGAAAGAAGGGTAAGATATCTTCGATCTTCAACAACGCGTCTGTCTCTTTCAAGAATGCGATAGCTTTACGGATGTTCTCTCCTTTCGTGGCTTTCCCTTGCTGGATGACATGCCTAGCTACCATGAGCCAGAGTTTCTTTCTCAGTTCTTCGTCATCCTCCACTTTGCTGGCCTCAACTTTTGCCATCTCAGGGTCCACCTGAAAGAAAAATTCTTTAGAATCAAGATGGAAACAATGACAAGAGCCAGGTTCGCAATTTTGAAAAATGAAGTGATAGCAAGGGTCTACTAAGCAGCATCATCTAAACACACATTAAGAAGGTTTAGATAGCAAAGAAAGAGTTGGGCGACCAAAACTCAAAAAAAATAAGGCAACAAATGAAGAATACAAGATAGACAAAAACGAAAAACCAGAGAGAGCCATACTTGCAATGCTAGTGCCACCGCTTCTTCATGCATGCCCATCATGCCATATATGTGTACACAGGCCCGCATCTGCTTCTGTTCCAAACACAAACGCAAAGCATACTTGGGATCATAGAAGTAGTCCGGCCCTTCCATGCGCCCCTTGCCGTACCTTGCCTCCAAGAACTTGAGCAATGCAGTATCGTCTGGCTGCGTACATGCCACAAACCATCTATGTTCTCAACTCGGCTGAACTTGGAAATATACTATATGTCACTTTTGGAGTTGTTTCATAATCTCTGGCTGAATATATACTGGAGATCCTAGTAATCCTCTTCAAATCTAGAAGACGTACTGTCCTATCTAGAACATCACTGCATCAAATTACGATCTCCATCAACTGCTAAAATACCCAGGAACATGGACCTGAACCCAACTCTACAAAGCCCAATCAGACCTCGACAACACCAAATGCTAGTTCAAGTATTCCATCGACATGAATTTACATAGTTCCACATCTAGTCTTCTCATTTTAGAATTCCAAAAATGTGCAGAAATGTGATGAAATACCTGTTTGGCATACAATGACAGCAGCAAATTGTGCACGGCACCGTCCTGGTTCTGCTGACGACCAATGCAAAATTCTAAATACCGAATTGCTGCGTTGGGCTCATCTCTGCTTCCCAAAAAAAATAAAAATGATGTCAAAAACGATGAAGGTCATGCTTTACAGTCAAATATTAATTTATTGAAGCGCAACCACAATACTTATGAAGTATACCGGCTCGAAACCAGAAAGCAACAACATTTGATTACATGACTCGAAGAATAAACATAGAGCATACCTTGGTCGAGGTTCACTGGAGTATCGCATCAAAGCAGGAACAAGTAGCCTTGGATTCAAATTTAGGCCGGTTGAAGTCCATGCATCCACTGTCTCGTTTGCGTCTAACATAATCAATGCTGGTGCAAATTTGTACTGCATAAATTTATCACTTGTCAAGGGCAATAATACCAGACAGTTTCCCCTGGGTATTTTAGCAGTTAGAAGTTGTGCATGTGCTTAATGAAGTATTGTGGAGTTAGAACTAACAATCCTTCATTAAGCACATGCACAACTTCTAGCGCATGACACCACTTACATGAAGGTATCATGGAACTCAGATTTAGAATAATATGGTTATGGCACGTAGACCAAGAGATGGATCCTGAGACATAAAATTAAGACGCACCAGAAGCTCTGGAGACACACTTGGTTTCCGAAGAACTGCCAACGCTTTTTTTGCGTCACCTTGCTGGTAACAATGAAAACACATGCAAAAAAGCACAGACATATAAGAATGTGGAAATGCCAAGCAAATAATACACAATAGCATTTGTGTATGGTACTTACGCAATAGCATTTGGAAAGCAAATTTTACTTACGCAGGTAGGTTTGTACTTGGACGTACAATAATGATGACTTAATGACTTAATTACATCATAGAATACGTCAATAACTTCTTCATATAACCAAATTGAAAGTACAGAAGCAACAATGAGAGAAAGAGAGGCTCGTTTATCTGAATCACAACCACCTGCACAAAGTGATGAATAAGTGTTTCATGCTGCTCCTTTAAACCAGCATAATAGATCAGCTCCTCCACTCGCCCATAGCTGATACCAATCGTGCAAAAAGTAATCAGTAACAAGCAAGCAGTGACCTTCAACAGCGAGGTGCAAGTTGTAGAGATAGGCCGGATGAATAAATCTTCATCCACCTAAGCTTAAACATACACATTACTGTAGATATATAAATGCAGCAGGCAGATGAACATGTTCTAAGATCGTATCCGTCTCTGAACAGCAAGAAGCAGAAACAGAAAGAGGAAAAGATCTGCCTCATGAAGACAGACGGGCGAAGACAGAAGTAAATCTCACTAGTGCAAACCCCCCCTAGTATAATATCGTGATCTCAACGGACTAAAGGATCAATGAAAACCTTACCTGCCAAGTAATTTAAATGTAATGGTCTCATCAAGAATGTCCTTGCAATCACTGAGAAACGCTCGAAACTCCCGCACTGTATTGAGGTATTCTGAATTTCCATTACTTCCTTCACTTGCATCAGCTTTTTTCTCCTTTTTAACGTCTAGAAGCAGTCTGTTAATCTGGAATCAATCAAAGAACCAAAAGTATCAATGGAATGAACAGAATACATGGAGTCAATGGACCATTATGAACACTTTCTCTATTAGTGGCTATGATCTTTCACTAAATCATGAACTCTAATGCACTCAATCTCAGATATGTCAACGTTGTCAATAACCAAGTGTACCTTATCCAAGTAAAGCTCTGCAGCCCAGGTGGCAACCATTGTGATTTGTGAGCGATCTTCTTTCCCAAAGAAGTCCAACTTCCTTAGCAAGTAAGTCCGCAGTGCATCCTGGCACATCTCAAAAGACGTCTCGATTCAGGAAGCCAGAAAATCACAAGAGTGAAAACTAAAGTGCAACTGCTGTGGAAACTAACTGACGAACAGAACGAGTGGAAGCAGTACAATAGGAATACAATTGTCAAGTAGCTTACCTGTTCACCAACTGTCACAAACTTCAAAGCAACTTCCTCAAACGTTGCCACAGTTGCTGTCTGCGGTGCAGAGAACGACAGATATGTAAGTTTGATGACCAAAACAGAGGCCACAAAAACTGCTGAGCTGTAGAAAGAGAGAAAACCTTAGCCAAGTGCGAGCTGATAATGTGACAAAATTCTAGCACGGCGAGCGTACCTTTGCGTAAAATGATGCAGCTCGCTCATAATCTTTAGCATCGAATGCAGCTTCAGCCTGTATTCATGACAGAATAGAACAAACTCTGAGTTTCAATTTCAAAGCCATTACACACAAAGCAGATGTAAATTTGAAAGCTATTAGTGCCATTTGCTTTGGTACCACAATGCACCACCGTAGCAGATAAGGGCAGCGATTCCAACACCTGAGCGGCATAAACACTATCTCGTTGCCAAACTTCCCGGCAAGCTTCAAGAGCAGCCGTATATTCTTTCAGACCCAAGTACACTTGCCACATATCGCGTCCCTCATCTTGAACTGTGATCTACACTCACAGCATATCATTGTGAGCTTAGAGAATAACTATTAGGATGCAAAAACGCGGGATAGCACCGTTTCCTTCAAACAGGTGATATGATCTGACAAATATTCGCATGGCAATTTAATTATGAATAATAAAAATACTATGTACGTTCTCAACATAAGAAAAAACCAACAAGCATGTGATCCATTTAGGAATTTAAATAATAGTGATGGGAAGGTAGAATCGTTATATGACAGCAGAGAATAGCACAAACTAACCGCGGGGGTATCCAGTTTTCCACTTTCATAGGGTCAGGAATTCACCTCAAAGATGGAATTTTCATCGTAGGCATAATAGGCTCCACCCGCCATATCTGAGCAAAGACCCAGCATGGTAGGTGAGCCCAGATCACTACGACTGTCAAATCGCTGCTCCTCCACTACTTTTTGACTCACCCTATTCACAACCTTCAAAGCACAGCATTCATGTATGTTAAGTATTTGAACGACATTTTTGGAACCTTCCACACTCCAACATCCAAAAGACACGAAACATCCCAGATCAATAAACAACGCAGTCAAAACTGAGATACATTAAAAACCAAAGTAGAAGAAACATCAGAAACAGTTTAAATTAAATTAACTAAGGAAATGGGCAAAGTTGCCAACAGCATACCTTGAGTATATTATTCATAAGAACTAAGAAGTGGAACTCGCTCAGAGCAAGTGAGAGAGGTTTCGGTGTCCCTGAACCATCCATTAGCTTGGAGTATTCCAAAAGCCACTTGTGTTCTACATTACTCTCCTCGTCGTGAGTATGATTGGCACTGTAAACAAACCCTCGTAAGATGAGATTCCGAGACTAGCAAAAATAAAGGAAAAACTACAAAGGCTGAACTGCAATTATAGCAGATGACATCATTTGAGATGTTTGAATACAACTAACGAGAGAAATTCTTCACCGTGATTCTTCAAAGACACTGCCACGCATAGAGTACATGAGAATAATAAAACTAAACAAAAAACTAGCAAATATCGATTGTCAACCTTTGAGCGTTCCCAAAATTTAAATGGCCATGGTAGATACCACTCCCTGAAAGCCAAGCAAACCTCTCTGCTCTGCGCTGTTTTCCATAAAATTGTAATTCACTGCAACAGATCAAGGATGAAGAGTAAATTTTTAAGCAAAACTCTACCTGATACAAAATGTACAAACAATCACAGCTTAGTAGCAAAACCAGCAACAATGATGAGGCTCCTTTAAAAGAAGAGAATGACCTACCTGTTAGGGATCTCACCAGGAAGTTCGGTGAAATGGGGTGGACCTTCCGAATAAGCCTTGAACACTGCCTGTTGATTAAGTGATATTAGGACATGATGACGAAGTGATCAGATGGCACATGTTTTCATTTTCAAGAACAATGAGTGCTATTCGTGTGTACTCGACGTCTAAGATGTGTGTAGAAATAGCTTCACAGTGAAAGTGAAACCACCTACGGAACAATCTAGCCACCGACAAGAATTAGCCAGCTTACAAGATTCAATGCAGCCAAACGAGAATACGAACTGTCATGTGGAGGGTTCTGAGGTCAGACCTCTAAGGAACCAGTGCCCTGGAAGATATAAAGACGGGAAGGAGTGGCTGCCATGACAAAATATCGTGTTGTGCTTCCCACGGTCACAACTTCCATCTTCCACAAAGGTAAACCACAGCATTCATGAGGGAACAATGACACCCGAGCTGCTTTGACACCTTGTAACTTAAAGCAAACATCAGCGATCTCTTCAATCAAAACTACTACAGGTAAGTCTTTAATAATGATTTATTATCAATTTGGATTTTTCTAATTTAAACTACTAATTTGATTGCATGCCGTCTAGTTTATCCACAATTAAAGTTTGAACATTCACCTGAAGACCGATAAAAGGTTCTGGAGCTTCCGTGAGCTCAAATAAGAGCTTGCAGAACTTCTCCTTCTTATCCTTTTCCTCCACTGCGGTCTCGTATATTTGACCAGATGTGGTCCCAATTATCACTTCGCGAGTGTAGGCTGCAATAACAGACACAAACATGGGAAATTGTCACAATCATGATCAGGGTTGCAATCGATTACCTGATTTAAACAGAGAAAATCTTCATTACAGTATTAATACACACTTTCCGTTGAACCAAAGATATAGGATGCTCCGAAGTATCGCTATCGACGAGGTTCAAAGCACACATCACCAAGACAAACTGGTGCTCCCCTGACTATTTTCCAATTCCCATGGATTGGTATCTCATACTTAATCTGATGCAGCAGCATTTGATAATAAAAGAGAAGGTCATTGCATGTAGGATGCCTGCAAAGTACACCAACTAAATGAATCTGCACCAAAGAAATGGTTTATGTTACCTTCATTTATTTGTGCTCGATTCCAACCGACAGAGCTGACGGTTGACCCTTTCAGTCTGCTGAACATTCTTGGCTTTCTCCACTTTCCATGAAGGTAGTATGTGTCAGCAGTTGCACTGCTGCAAACTGAGAAAATCGAATGTCTACCACCTGGGTCGATGAACACCTTTGGGATCCACTGCTCAATACCTCTTGCACTGAGATCCAATTCTGCAATCAAAAAAGAAAACAAATAACCAACAAGCGATCAACAACTTATAGAATGTAGTCACACCTCCAAGTTGTACAAACTGCTCTCAAGATTCCCAAGGTGAACTAGTAACAAAAAGATGAAATTCAAAAAGACGTCTACTGACTGACTGAATATCTGATCTAAGCAGATGCATAGAAAATAACACCAACCGAGAGTATCTCCTCCCAAGAAGTCATGCCGCACAATCCAGCCTTTATTAGTGCCCACCAAGAGAACATTGTTGCCGGCAGCAACATCAGTCACCAGCCCATGACCCTTAGCTGCGTTCCTCTCCAATGTATCCACTGAAAAAATCGGAGAACACTCGCTACTTCTCATGAAACCATCTCCATCGTTTGCAAGGTCCACCTGCATTCCCTTCCAATCCTCATCATAAGAATCTCAACATTCCTCATTTCACGAACAGGATCCCTACCTTCCAATCAATCCAAACACAAAAGATCTTACACCTGGGCAATATTCTCATCAACATCAAATCTTCTGATATAAGCAAATCCGAAACCCTAAACCCTAAAAGTGTAAAAGATCCATGAGAAGTAGTACCGTGCTCTGAGGCTCTCCTCCCCCGCTGTTCCAGTCGGATGGCTCCCACCCAGACATGGCTTACCCTAAACTAAGAACCTCCAGGATTACTCACAGCTAGAAACCTCCCCACTCCTCCACCCCGCGCTTCGCTCCAGAACAATCCCACGCCTCAAATCCCTGGCAGCTGCTTCACACTCAAAATCCTCGCTCCCAAACATCACTCCACCACATCCACGCCCACCATCCGCAAATCCACCCTCCGAAACCCAATCCGCTTCACCACCACAGCTCCTTCACCAGCGCCCCAAAAACCCACACCAATCCACAACCTTCAAAAACTGCACTTTCACCCCCGAATCCAATCACTCACTTCCATCAAACCTCGATCCCAAACAACCTCCCATCTCCATCCCATCATCCAAAACCACACTCACTCCCCTCCCGATTGCAATATCAAACAACACCTAAACCAACACACCTCCCCCAGCTGAAGATCACCAAAACCACCAAAAAAAATCCAAACTCCCCCATCCACCTCCTCAGCTCCACTTCCCATCTCTACACTCTCCAAACCAACTACAATGCAACAAAACTCCTCATAAATCCATCCGATCGAACTAAACCACAACACAAAACCAAAAAACCAAAAAACAAAACCATCACCTTACCTCAAATCACCAAAACCACCAAAGGTACAACTTTTGCAGCTTCACTCCAAACCCATCTGCCAACACTTCCACTCTGCCGACTCCAGACAGATCACACTCCAAGGAAATGCTCATAACTCCATCTGATTGATGCAAAAACAGGCCCTTGGGTTAGCTTGAATGATGAAACAACCAGCTCAATGATGTGCATTTGAGCTTCAGCTGAATCCCATCTCCTGTGAGTTCCTGTTGATCATTTCTAGTGAGATTTTGGCATGATGAGAGTGTGTTGGGCTGAGATCACATGACTCGAAGATCATAAGTTTGAGTGAGTGATTGCTTGCAGAGTTGTGGGAATCCATCGCTTGCTGTTGATCGAAGGCATTCGGCCAACATGCTTGGTGGAAATCTTGGGGTTTTTGTATATTTTGGGGGGGTGGATCTAGTGAGGGGGTACATGTTGGTGTGGGCTTGGTTGATGTCAGTGTGGGTGGGGATGTGGGTTGAATTGCAGGGATCCGCCAATTGGGGGGTGGCACGTGGTGGAGTGCCAGGTGGACATGGGAATGTTTCGGAGGTACTAGGAGGCCCTATGACCAACAAGGTTCCACTCTTTGAGTGTCTAAAATGTGTGAGACATAAATTTTCAATCACTCATTAGTGTCTTACTCCATGAGAGTTGTACCAAGTTAGGGACACCTAATTACGACAATATATGAGATGTGGTATCTTCAGAGTATAGGTAAAAGGGAACAAAATACCGTCATGTCTTTGCAAATATGGAAAAAAAGTATTGGGCCGTAGAATCAATTTTTTTGGAAGCGCACTAAGAAATTTTACATGAATTTTTGAAGTAAAGGTGTTGTAATACCTATTTCAAACCGTAGGTCTTATTAAAAAGAAACAAAGAACCAAATGTGAAACAACAACCAAGAAGTTGTGGATGAGAGTTGTTTTCAAAGGTATGAAAGTTCATTTTTTAATTAAAGTAATTCATTTTTTAATAAAAGTAATTCATTTCTTGTTCAGAAGTAGATGGCTACATTGGATCGTTGCCGATTTTAAATACTGCTATCTTAGTAATCCATAGATTTTGGTGGTAATTTATGGAATTTGGTCACGTGACATGATTTTTAAGTTTTGAAAAGAATCATTATTCAATAACCTTGTATTTTGATATAATTTTTAAGGGTGTTTTCTAGAACATTTTTCTAATTACCTCTGTATAATTATTGATGATTGTTTTTATGCATAACAAATGATTAAAATATATAACTTACAGATGAGGAAATGTTCACTAAGTATGTAGAATTTCAAAATGATAGAGGTCTCAATGTGATGAATACAATATGTTGATCAATAAAGTGATAATACTTAAATCTAAATTTTAATATAAGATATAAAACATTAATTTTATAGATGCATTTTTTTGTTTTAAATTTACCTAAACTCAAAAAATTAATGGGTATATTTCTCAATAATCTATCTCATTATACATAGATTATTTGATATGTAATACATATTTATGATCTTTTAAATTCATTGTTTAGTAAAAATAAATCAAAATAACTTACACTGACAAAAATTGATGTAAATATTTCAAATGATTACCATACATTAATAGCAGGTTTGTTCTCTTGTACAAATAAATTTTTTCTAGGAAAATAAGATGATATTTGTCTTTTAAAAAAAAATCTCAGTTTTTTTTGTAAAAAAAAATACCAAAAAATAGTTTTAAATGAACTAAAAACTTAGAGAGATATCACATAAAATAATTTTGCATGTTTTTGTTTTTCCATCCAAAAAAATTTTATTTTTGTTTTTTTAATTGAAATTATTTTTAGAATTATTTATGAATAAACATGTTATCGACGTATGGTACATTTGTTTGGATTTATTATAAATTTCTTTGTGATATCTTGAAGTTGACTATCTTCTTAAACTTCTATGTATTTAATTAAAACTTTGCTAGAAAATTATCATTATTTTAAGTATTATGATTAGTTGTTATATAGAATAGATAAATATATTAAATATACAATTTCTTTATAACAACTAAATAAATTTAATTTATATCATGCATTGTTGGAATTGAAAGAATGTGTCTCAAATATGGAGAAAAATCATAGAATTCTAAAATTGATTCCTTTCTTTAATCCACTTGTTATATCTTTTTTAAACATTGATTTGAATTTGGAAGATGTCTTATATCTATTTGTGTAGTATATTTGCATGAAGTTGTTGCTTCAGTGGCCTATATTTATTCTAATGTTTGAAATGTATAATAAGCTTAAATAAAATTCATGGATTTGTTTTGTTTACTTTCATACCACATGACATCATGTTGAATGAAAATTTTAATTATTAAATATTAAAAAGTCTTCCATATTGTCTTTTATTCTTGGTATATTGTAAAGATTCATTATACTCATTTCATGACATTTCAAAGCAATGAAATTCAAAAAATGAACATAGAAGCAACCTACAATAATAGATAATGAACAAAAAGGTGTAGCCACCGGTGTAGCTAGGAGACATACCTAAATATCACCCAAAAGATAGATTTTACATAATAACATCTCCAAATTGTATTACACTAAGGTAGAAACATCTAATCATGATAATGTAAGAGACATGGTACCTTAAGAGTGCACACAACATGGAATGAAATTGTGAATGTCTTAACAAATTTGAGAAGAAGTGCGAGATTTTGGAATCATGATTGTTGACACAAATTCTTAGCCATGGACTTATCCAAAATGTAAAACAAAGGACCAATTGTGAAACAACAATTGGAAAACTACTCACAACTTTCAATCTTATCAGAGTTCATTTCTAGTTTGAAAGTAACTAGGCACATTGGGTCATTGGGAGATTAAGATGCTACCACCTTATCCCTCAAAATTTGACTACATTAGGTTACTAGCAACTTAGGCAAAAAATAATTATCAACAAGTCTGCCTAAATTTTCTTGAAATTCCTGACTCTATTTGTCCCAAAAATTAAATTAAATCATAGTGCTAGTAGTGGAATGTGGTGGTTTTGAAGAGTACACTATGAATGTAAGTTAAAACTGCCCAACTTTGAGATGTTGTTTTTTGAATTGCCTAACCACATTTTGCACTTTACTTAATTATTAGGCAAAAGAGTGCCCAAGCTGCTAGTAACCTACAAGTTGTATGCAATCTTATAATTGTGATTTAACATGAAACTCACTGCACATATATTCCATCAAGGAGGCAAACACCAAAAACATTCAGCACAAGCATCTATTTAGGCAAAGTTACATGGTCTAATCCAGATACTCTTCAGTGACCAACTACCCAGGCACGTGATAGATTGTGGAAATTGAGTTGTGCACCATAAACATAGTCAACAATAGAAACAAAAACTGATTGAGAGCAGAATAACGTCAAGAAACCCAAAGATCTATCATCAGTAAATGACGTACAGAGCATTGTACTGTACATACAATGAGTCTCTAGAGTTCTGGAAACTTGCTTGACAATGGCAAACAAGTGTGAGGTTGCGGTACAGATTAACGGTACTTGGCCTCTCTCCAGTAATGCAAGACTCTCCAAGTCCTTGATAATCCTAATGCATCACCTGGAGTAATCAAATAGGTGAAGAGTTTGTTGACAAGAACCTTGAGCACCTGGATGCTGCTACACTGACTGCAGCTGCAATCTTCATTTAACCAGTGGATATGGAATTAGCCTAGCTGCTAACCTAATGGACGTATTCTACATTTCTGAATCCCTTTTAAGGGATGCTATTTGAATGATATATCACAGTAACACTGTTATCACGATGCTCTGTCGATGACACCTCGAAGTCGTCTGGCCAACTGCAGATCCTTCGGCACTACAAACATCAACAGCACGATGTCACAATCATGAACACTTCTGGAACAAAGTGCATGTCATTCTAACAGCATTAACCTGTGACATGACATACGGAAACAAATTCAAATACAAGAATCACTGGATCTAGAAGCATTACACTCAAAGACCCAGGGAAGAGACATAATTCCTTACTTATAGTCACTCGCTTTGCATGAATAGCGCACAAGTTTGTGTCTTCAAATAAGTGGACTACGTAGTCTTCAGTTGCCTGCATCCACCAAATGTTTAAAACCAAAAGAAAACATATTATCAAGAGGGAAAACATGGCATGGTGTCACGATACTAAGAAGAACGACGTCTGTATTTAACCATAATGACCAATGCAATGTACCTCTTGGAGGGCTGTCAAAGCTTCCGCCGTCCACCGAGAGACATCACTTGCAAACATAGACGTGATTTCTTTCACCTGCAAAATAGAACACATCAGTCACATCAGCGTGGACCGCATTCTCACAGTGTGAGCTCCTGATTGACAAAACTCGTACTGAAACTGTCGCATCTCTTGTGAGCCCACTTCACTGTTGCTCAGTCCCACCAATTTCCCTCAAAAGAAAGAAACTAACAGAGACTGAAACACTCATCTGAAATGGTTACAAGGTGGAATAATGCTTGAAAGCAAATAGGTGTGACAGTCTTGTCAAGAAGATTCTGGTACCACATTTTTCATTGAAGAAATATTAATGGGACAGTTAACTTCTAAGCATGAAGTTAACCCTCAGACCTAAAAGATGATCTATAAAGACACTTACTCTGGAAGAGTACCAGCTTAATGGTCAAGGTTTCTAAAAGCTCAAAATCTTGACAAGAAGCTCAAACTGCGTCCTAGGATGTGCTTAACAGTAGGCGAGGCGCAATCAGAAGAGAACCCAGTGAACACTGCTCTTCTAGTTTGAATCTAAAATAACCCTCCTGATTGACCACTCCAAGACTCGTACAAATCCGCCCAAATTTCTGCAGCCACAACATCGAACTCATAACTCATAGACTTTCCGGAGAGAATTTAACAGCGAACCAGTAATTCTGTAGCAAAGACGCGTCACCTCGAGGAAAGGAAGATGCGTCGCCTGATCGAGGAAAGAAGATAGAAAATGAGAAAGAACTTCATTGAAGTTTAGATAGAGACTTACGTAACGCGCGAAAGGAAGGCGAGGAATGAGGAGGTCGCCATTCTTCTGGTACTTACGAATCTCTCGCAATGCCACGGTGCCAGCCTTCCATCGGTGCGGTTTCTTAGCTCTCGGCGCCGCAGCACCACCTGCAGTACCGCTCGTGGAAGCCCGGTGGTTGCCATGGAGAGGGGTAGACTTCCTTCTTGCCATCGCACTACCCCTCTCTTCTACCACCCCTCCTCTAGACACACTCCTGCGAAACCAATTCCCTAACTTCCCACATGTCCTTCCCTGCAATCGTACTCCGCAATTCAACACCACCCATGCTTGAATTCTCTCTCACACTCTACTCAATCCCACTGAATGCAAGAATCAGAATCCTCAACAAGAACCTCAAAGAAAGTACTAGAACGCATCAACTCACAACCTTCTCAGCAATCATCTACTGCACATCGTCATCCTCTTTCTCATCAGAGCTCCCTCTGATTACTCTCATCGGAGACTCACACAAACGAAGCGCACAAAGCTTCACCAGAACGCGCAACTTCGAGCGGGAAACACCAAAACCCATCTCCCATCACGCTGGCATCTAGGACTATGTTAGATTTGAACCCTGCCAGAGTGGCCCTTGTATCCTGCTAAAGCCCAGAAACAACAGTCCTTTATAGATGTCCTGAGGAATCCAAGAAGCTATTCCGAGAATGGGTGCCGCGAGTTGGCAAGCTCGACCACTTGGAAGTTGGCATAGATAACCCACATTGTGCTGATCTCTGGCCAATGTTTTGATCTCCTAACACCTGCATTGTGCGTTTTTTTCGATCTGCTTCTACGCCGTGATGCCTGTGGTCGAGTTTCTGACCCACATTAATGATGTATGTAGTTCAATGAGTTGTACATCGGGTTGAGAGATCTGCTTCTGTTTCGCATTTGTGTCTTGATTAGATTGTCTTGTTTTGGTTTCGAGGGGCGCGTTCACGCTGATGGTTAAGTTGAGGATGAGAATGGCATGCGTGGATGTGGTCTGCGGTTAGCGTGACGGAGTGCAGTTTCGTGGACGGCATTCGGCGAGGATTGCAGCATGTATGTCGGTACAACCTTCTATATCAATTTCTTGCTTTCTCCTCGTGTAGATTTTCTCTAGTGTTTGTGAACCTAGGGTTTAAGCACATTGGTTTGACGACCTTGCTTGCTAGGGTTTGAGGATATGCTAGACTGATGTGTTGTTCAGATGACTTTGTATTCAAGCAGTGGCTCCTACTCGCCCTACTAATTTGAGCACGCATTTCGTTCCATGTGGGCTCTAAGCATCTTGCAATCTCGTGTAGAACGACTCGGGTGATGGCTTCTTCTTCTCCTTCGTCCTGCTGTGTTTCGTCCTCAAGACCTCGAAGGAACTGGTAGTGCAGATTACTAGATGGTCCAAAGGTTGGTCAATGTGGGAGTGCGAGACGATGAAGAGCATGGGAGAGATGGCTTATGCTATTGCAGTGAAGTGCGGTGTCCGTGGTGAAGCCTCTCTCCAAGTCAGGTACGCATCCCTTCTCCTACGGGCACAGTATCAAGCATCAAGATGTTGATTTCAATGGTTATAATCGATTTGTCCGTAGTGTAGGTCATCCAGCAGCTCCTTTACTTGTACGATCCTGTTGCGCCTGTAGCTCAGTGGATAGAGCGTCTGTTTCCTAAGCAGAAAGTCGTAGGTTCGACCCCTACCTGGCGCGACTGATTTAGGTTATACTGTTTCTTTTGCATCGTCGGACAGCGACGACAAGGCTGGAGTTGCTGGAAACCCCTTTTTACGGATCACTCCCTTCCTAGGCGGCCATCGTCTCCAATCTACGCTCAACGTCTCCAGGTCAAAACAACAACGTCTCACACCGGAACTCCTCCGAGCACAATGCACACAATGACCTGCATCAGGCTGGACCGGCTTTTATAGGAGCTCCATGCAGACTTCTGTGAACTGAAGAACACCATCGAGTACAATTGCAGGAGATTGTGAAACCCCTACAGTATCATCTCTCCCTTATGTTGCAGTTTATGATCTTTGATTTCCTCAATTATTATATCCTAGGAGTTATTGCCCTTAGCCTAAGATGAATAGGCTCTGCTTGTTGGTACTCATTTGATCTTGCTGTTTTGAGCTCTCTCCTGTTTACTAACCGCTTACTAGTAAGATTAGGCAGAGTCAGCTCTGGATAGTACTCTTGATTAGTAGTATTATTTCATTTTCTAGGCATTTACCGGTATTAGGGAGGTTAGCTCTAGTATGTCATTTTTCTTGTTTTAACTGCGGTGCAGAATTAAAAGTAGGTTATACGGCTTTTATGGTGGCCGTCACTGCAAATTGTCAAATCAACTCGGCCTGGCAATGTGACTTTGGTGAGATCAGATGCAGAGGTGACCAGAGCAGGGACTCTCGTAATTGCGCAACTCAGCCCTCTGAAGAAGCAGCTGAAGAAGATTGTAGCTCAACCTGTCTTCTCCACCCGACTCTAGGCAGGAGCATAAGGACAATAATTTTTTTTACGTACGACTAGTAGCATCTTCCTCTTCAGTACTCGGAGTTATGATCAGAACTTCCCAGATCAGATTAGAACCTTAATACTAACTTTGTCTTGATAGCTTTAGGCTTAGTGGCATTGCAGTGTTGTTTATTACAGTAGATGTATTGCGGTCTAGGTAGGCCCTCAAGCTTCTTCCAGCATTTTCATTTCCTAGATCATGCATGCCTAGGTTTTACAGTCACCCATGTTTAGCACTCCTCTCATATGAGCTCAGATTAGTTGGGGCTTGGATTTCTACGGATTTCCTTGCTCTGGGTCGTTCCGCAACGGTCAACCAACCCCAATCAGATGCGTGGTCGACCTGAGGGACCGGTGCCCCGGTCCTCCCGTGGTTTTCAGGGGTTTTTGTTTGTTTCTCTTTGTTGTATTTAATCGCGGTGTGGATTTAAAAGTAGTTTATATGACTTTTCTATAGTAATTTTGAATTTTTAGAGAAAATAAATGAAAACATGCTTACTTCTTTTCAACTTCAATAGTACGATCCTACTTTAAACTTGGATCTCAGAACACTTTCGTCATTCATCTTTTTTATAATAGTATGATGTGGCATAAGCGTGTTTGTATGTGTGTATGGTTTTTTTATGTGGAATATTGCTTTTATTAAAGAACCTTTGAGAAGAATTATTAAAATGAGGGAGGTGACCATCAAAGAGATGCAATGTATCACTGATGAAATGGGCATGGCTTATTAGGAAAATAATAATTAGTATTTTACTCAAGAGTCTTCTTCTACAGTACCAGGAGCCTGCCATTACACTTATTCAGGATGTTATGGGTGTATGTGTGTGTTGATAAGGCTATTTCATACAAGTATAGTTGCCACTGTGTTCAGAGGAAGCGTCAAATCTGGTTTCTCGGTCTCAGCACCCTGGCCATGGGATAATTTTTTTGATCAATAATGATGAGGAAATGAGATTCTCCCTCATAAGCCAAGGAGTTTGAAGCCTCCGCAATACCATAAATTCAATCGGAGATATTCATTACTTTGGCAATTTCATATTTGCCTTGAATATGAGATTTGGAGTTTCAAAATTCACTACATATTCATGTTTACGGAGGACTTCCTCAACTACTAAAGTCTGATTCAGAAACTGCCAATTATATATAGTGAACAAATTGTAACTCCATTCATCCTCTGCAAGTCAGTTTATTTAAGCTCCCACTTCACATGTACATGAGCATATGATCCTGCAAATTGTTTAACCCTTAAACGTCAAGGGAACCCCTCGGGTCACCTTTTTAGTGTATTTTCCACACTGCTGGACGTTTAAGGGTTAATCTCAGCAGCGACCGAGGGGATTGTTCATTGTAACTGCACAGGATTAATTTTCTGGTTTTAACCAGATACTTTTGTTTTGGTCAATTCACCGAACTAAGAAGCATCCAATATTATAGTACCGATGGTCCGTCAGCGATGTCGAGAAGCATGTTCATGGCTTCTTGTCTGTGCATGTTGAACTACCACACTCCACGATGCCGAACTCTTCTGTGATTCGAATTTCGATTTGTGCTCCATCCGTGCAAGAAATTCAACAAAGCGAAGAATTTCATGGCTGAGGACCACTTTAAGCGGACCAATCCCGAGCTAAATTGTTGTCCTGGCTGTCTACTTAATGGACACAGCTCAGACGTCGGCGCAGGAAGAGACCTGAAGCGGAACATGACTTGGCGGATACAGATCAATATGGATCATCAGCTCCTGGTGTAACTCTTGGTGCGACTACTGACTCTGCTCATTTGACGTACAAGTCAATCACAGCAGTGGTTATGAGAGTCCGGACTGAACTAGTCAAAACGACTCGATATGGAAATCTCAGTCTGCGTATCACAATTCTAATTACACTACTCTAAGTCCAAGAAATACTTTCGAGCAGTATCAGTTTCAAGCCCGATTATAGCCATTAGTGTTAGACACGAGATAGACACGTGTATATTGTGTGCTGAATTGTCCAGATTGCCTCTCAAATCTCGTGGCTGTTTGATTTACTCTGACTCTGGAAACTCAAGTTTTACTTCAACACAAAGAGCTCGCATTGACGAGTTGGATTCAGCTTCGAGTCGTGTAAATTCAGGTCCTGTTGTAAACAGAACACGACGAAGTTTCACCCCGACCCATGAACGAAATGTACATCTTTGTTTGCTGGCCACCATGCAAGTCGTTTCGGGTTTCTGACTTTTACTTAGATCCCATATGCACTAGGTCTCCTCACCGGAGATTGAAACATCTTCAAGTCTTCCCTTGCCAACGAGCTCTAACTATTTTAGCTGCCACCGGACTTTCATGTTGTGCATATTCTCGTCAAGTTCCGGTGGCTGTGGTCACGGACTCACGGCAGTTAAAGATGTGACTTCCACGACCAGGTATTCTGCAGCGAAGTGTACGTGTTGTACCTGTTGATCAAGTCGTAAAGTGCAGAGGAGTTTGCTATCGATGGTTTCACCATGAACTCATCCCAGAATTTTGATAGAAAATTTGCCAATACCACTGGGTGGGGCAGGCATTATTAGTCAATATATAGATTTTGCAATATTTTTAATTGAATTTATTGTGTGGTCAATGGCTGTGCACTGTTGGGGCAGTTTTATTTCTCGTTCCACATTAAGAGCATGTCCTGGTCTGGGTCAATCTGCTCTTGGTGACCTCTGTAATATTAAAAACTAATACTGTAGTAGCGTGCCTTTATTATATTGACTTTTAAGCTTACTTTCTATTTTCTCTATTTGGTTTTTACTGTTGCTCAGTCTGAGTATGTTTTGTGATTTTCATTTTCAGAATTCTGGATAAATTTTAGGTTAAATTCTGGATGTAGAGTTTCTGTTTGATTTCGCTTCGGAGGCCAGGACGGATGCAACACGGTTTTCCTTTTTTCTTTTCCTTCCGACAGCAGAAGGAACACTGTGTTCCAGATTATGCTAAAGAATACAATACTGTTCAACAAGCATAGCAGAGCCAGAGCCTTCAGTGCTGGACAAGGCAACAACTTGTTTGACCTGGAAGTAATTTAACTTACGCAATCGAATTATTAAAATCCCAGATGGGAACCAACAGCCTTCAGGATACGGTAACAGTACAAATTGCACTTTTACCATCTGCATAGCGAAGATGCCAAGAGTATGTACAGTATAAATCTCTACCTACAGTAGTTTACAAGTACAGTAGCTGCACGCAAAGTTCTATGATTCCATTTTCAACAAAAGATTCCGGTTGCTTGACTTTCAAACACTGAGACACCGTCCTCGCTACGGAAACTGGCGCCTAGAGTGATCAACTTGTATACATATTAAGTGTTTTTTTATTCAGCATAGATAGACAAGCATCTATAATTGCAAGTACGTTGACGTTACAAATACAACATCTGGGTCCGGTTCGTCAGGGTGGGAGAGTTACCCTGACTATAATCCTCGCCCACGTCTTAATGGCGTTCGCTATTTCTGTTCCCTTCCGCGGCGGTCCCGCGAGACAGGGCCCACGGCGCGAGACCCTTCTTTCGCTCCAGAATTCTTTCCGTCGCTCCCCCCCTCTCGCGAGCCGTGCCCGGGCTCGGGATGCCACGTCGGACCCCGTCTCGAAACCCTCCCTGCCACGTCCGCATCCTCCACCCTGTCTCGTCTCGGAACCCAGAAAGACGAGACACCCCATGCATTGGCCGTCTCGCGAGACAGCCTCATGGCACCATGGCCCATGGGCATGCATGGAGATTTTCATCCATCCGAGACGGACAGAATTCGTCACGTCCTGTCGAATGACCTTCCACGTTTTAGGGTATGATGTCTCATTTTCGTGGGTGTCACTTCTGCTTTCTCCTGTCACTTCTGCTTTCAGTCTGTCTCGTCGGAGCTGTTTCGGGTGTTGAGGTGATGATGGGGTTCTGTGGGTGGAGATCATGCGCCGTCTCTTGCAGCCTTTTCCTCGATTTTGATTTCTGAGGTTTCGTAGGTGTGATGATGGCGTCTCCCCCCTGCTCCCTGTATAAATTGGCAGCCTCCTGGAAAAACGGACTCATTTTATGCCATTGCCTGAGGAGAGTTGCGAGAGTTGTCTCGTGGGGTGGTGAGAGTGTTCCCTCGAGAGGAGGTGCGAGGGTTTATATGCGCGCGTTGTCAAAGTTTGCTAATTTCTCTGCCAATTTCTCTCCGTGTCCTTCTCCGCTGTCTCGCGCCATTGTTAGATGTGTTACGCTTAGTGTTTGTGAGGTGGAGAGTGTTGTGCGAGAGGCGCTTTCATGGGCGGAGAGTGTTGTGATAGAGTTTGAGAGTGTTGTGAGAACTGAGGAGTCGGAGTCTGTTGCTGGAGCCGCGATCGAGGAGTTTGTGCAATTTGCTCGGAGGAGGAGTGCAGAGGCGATTTCGCAGAGACAATCGAGGTATGTATACGTTCATCATCTTCTATGTGTTTGTTTTTATGGTGTTCCGGAGAGACGATAGCGATTTTGTTGCCGGAGTTTGTCACAGAGATTAGTTTTAGGGTTTAGTAGTCATACGTCACGACGTTCTGGGGTTTAGGGTTTAGGATAGACATGTCTCGTGGAATACTGTTCAGGTGTATCTTGTCTGCGGTCGTTATGGGTGGCCTCGCTGCTATTTTCGAAATCAAATGAGGACGACGATGTCGCCCCCGTTACAGGAGTGTCTCGCGTTGGAATTGGGAGGGAGTTCTTGAGTATACCAATTTTGTGCATAGAATCTTAATTTCTGTTCCGATTCGTCGTTCATGTTTCGCCGAGACAAAGATCCGTCGTAGAGGCTCCTTCCTGTCGTCCACAGTTCCTGCCGAATTTGATGTGCACGATTTTTGCTTCGCAGCTGTCTCGCAGTCTCGGCGCTGTGTCTGTGTCTCGGAAGGCCTTATAAACTTCGCATCCAGGTTACTAACCTCCGCCCCTGTTTGTTTTAGGTTCAAGTTAGCGAGACATGGCTCCCGAGTACAGGAGGAACCTCCAGATCACGGACGACGGCGTCACGGAGGTCCACGAAAGCGACAAGAAGTTGTTCACGGAACACTACACATGGGAGGAGTGGAAGAATTTGCTCCTGGAGTGTCATAGCGCGCCGGTGATGTTAGGACGTCGATTGTTCTGCTGCAAGCACAAATGCCGTGGCAAGAATGGGGAGCCCATGTGTGCTCAGAAGGCGCGTCTAAATACTCATAGATGGCACGGGTGCCCCCTAAATGTCGACGCGAACGGTAACGTCATCCCGGAGAAGATGTACCCGAATCTGCTTGAGAAGAACGTTACCATTGACAAGCTGCAAGCGGGTGTCTCGCCCCAGAAGTTGGTGAGGGACTACGTGAGCGAGACACAGGCTATGTTGCGGCGAGGGGAGCCGGTAAAATTCCAACAAGGCGTCCCTGCGATTCGTGGTCCGAGTGATAGATCGCCGAAGAAGCAGACGAAGAAACCCATGAAGGCCGAGAGAAAATCTGTCCCTGATAGGTTGGCTGTCAGGACTTTGGAAATGGTGCTGAGCAGTTCAGATTCCGAGGCAGAGGCAGACAGTGACTTTGTGGCCTCGGACTCGCCCGTGGTGGAGCGAAGACCGTTCATCCCCAATCCCGAGACGGCACCGACGCCTGCTGTTGTCCCTATCATCCTCTCACCGCCCCGGCGAGACACATCTGCAGGCGAAGAGGACGCCACGGGAGCTGTACCTGATACGTTCATCGTTGTTCCTCGGGCAGGACTCACTCCTCGACAGCGAGACAAGAAAGGACGAGACATTGAAGTGAAGGCTTCCAAGCCGGAGGAGGAACCCGAGGAGATGGAGTTTTACTCTCGGAAAAACAAACGCAAGACCACCCCGGCACAGAGGGTCCCAGCGGCAAGGAGCGAGACAAAGACGACGGCAGCGAAGCGACCGAAACCATCGGACGAGAAACCGCCATCCCCAATCCGGGACGAGACAGCCGGATACGCCGAGGATACGTCTCGGATACGTCCCGGGGACGGCTCTGATATGGCCGTCTCCACTCCCACTGTCCACAGAGAGGATACTGGAGCGGTGGCTATGGTGGTCGACGAGGCCCCGATGGAGGTTCCCCTGAGCCCAATGTCCGCCTTAATGCGAGACAAGGAGAAGGTTGTGGAGGAGGCTCAAGAGGCAGCGGAGTCCCTGTTTACAATAGATCCAATTCGCCAGCCCGAGACACGCTTGGGACACACGGGCCTCACCATCCTAATGGATTACGGGCTTTTTGGGGAGGAGAGGGAGTTCCACACGTGGGACAGGGGAACTCTTCGGACCAGACTGGGGGAGTTCTTGAAGAAGGAGGGGCGCGAGACAATCATCTCGCTTACCTACTTCCGATTCCAGAAGTTGAATCGAAAGGTACGACATCTCCTCCCTGGAGTTCTCAACTTCATTATTTTATAATAACTTGTATTTGTCGTGAATATGTTGCGATATTTTAATTCATTTCCGTCTATCTTTCATACTTGTCTCGCACTTCAATCTGTGCCTCAAGGTTGCTAACGGGGGAGGACTGCCGTACTCTCTGAATTGCAGAATTCTCTATACTCCGAGAGAGATAGCGGTCTAGCGGCAGATCTTTCTGAAGTGTTGGACACCGGGGAAATGTCCGAGACAGAGATGGATCGTCTCGCGAACGCCTCCATGGACTACTACGTCAATGTCCACGACTGGAAGAAACACGAGGAGGCCGTAGATGCCCAGCGCCTTCATAACGCCAGACTGAAGGAGAAATTCATCGCGGACAGGGTTGCAGCGTGGGAGGAGTCCAAGGCTGGGGAGTTGGAGGAAGTGTCATGGGGTTGGAATCCCCTGTACCACATATGCGCGAAGAACCCCGCTGTCTCGGAGAGGCTACCTCCCATGCCCTGGAAGCACAACGACACGGAGGCGCGAGACGTGGTCAAGGCACTCGGTACGAGACGGACACTGCCAGTCGGAGCAGGTCTGGAGGCAAAGATCATTCGCGTTTTCCTCCTCGTCCACAATATTCGGTACAGGTCAGTATTGTGTACTTGTTTATTTTTATTTTTTCCTCCTGAGGTACTTTATTCAATTCAACATAATTTAAAAAAAAAAAAAAACCGTCACGGGCCCCTCATATTTTCCTCGTGCTCTGGTATAACAGCTCAGCGGACCCACTGCAAGGAGCACTGGACAAGAGTGTCCAGGAGAAGTTGTCTTCGCCTGGAGCTCTAGACACAGCGAGGTGTCTCGTTCAGGCCGCTGGGAGTACACTGTTCGGTGCTGATCCAAACGCCGAGACGGAGACGTCGGACGCCATTACAGCAGCATGCATGTCCCTCCACAGCGGTGTCTCGGATGCCCTGCAGGCGTGGCTCCTTTCAGTCCAGGCTCGGGCACTGGAGGACTTTGCATCTTCCGAGACGGAATCCTTCATGACGGCGTGGCAATTGACGGCGCCCGTCTCGGAAGAGGTATTCCCAGAGTGCTTGAAGATTTTGCGGCAAGCATTAACTCGACGGGAGGACCTAGATCTCCGTTGGATCCCTCTCGCGGATGGTAAGTTCATATCCGACACAGAGGCCATGTTCTGATGTCTTGTAGTAAGAATGTCTCGGAAATAGTTCATGCGTTCCGAAGCTAACGGCTTGGACCTTCTTTGCAGAGCCGGCCTGGGCCTCTGGTTTGCGCAGTGCGTTGTCAGTGCGCACTTTCTTGAATGGTGTCGCTCAAGACCGGTGGTCCGCTGCCGAGACGGCTGTTGACGGGGTTTCGCGAGACAGGTTGGTGTACGGGCACTTGAACGTCCATGGTCACGAGATACCTGTCGACGAACCTGCACAAGACTCGGAAGGGACCGAGACAGCGAGCCCTTCATCCCCATTTCACAACGAAGTGAATGAGGTTGTTGACATTGCCTCCGTGGATTCGCCTCGCCGGTACGAGAGTCCGCGAAAGGAGGCTGCCTCAT
Organism: Ceratodon purpureus; assembly: GCA_014871385.1. Lineage (NCBI taxonomy): Eukaryota > Viridiplantae > Streptophyta > Bryopsida > Pseudoditrichales > Ditrichaceae > Ceratodon > Ceratodon purpureus. The sequence goes on from CM026427.1 coordinate 16,736,580, forward strand.
TGGAGACAGTGGCAGCCGCGAAACCCAGAGGTGAGTGTCCCGGAACATGGACCCAAGAATTGCGAGACGGGTTCAGTTCCCTGCCATTGGGCGATGGCATTCCCTCTGCATCCCAGATGGACTGTTTCGGATTCTCGCAATTACTTTCTTGCACACCAACTCATCATACAGTGTCCAGAGGGACATTAATTAACGGGGGTTGCAATATTGTGTCTTTACTAGACGCAGTGGCGGCGTCCGAGACAGTGGTCGAGGAGGACAAGGAGCCGGAGTCAGACGAGGGACAGTCCTCTGGAATTGGGTCACGAGAGGAAGGACTCAAGATTTGGGACCTCGACTTTGGCGCACCAATACCGCCGAGTAAATTGAAACCGGGGAGCCACTGGATTTTTAAATTCATGGACCCTGCCACGCCTGTTCCGAACACACTGGAGCCCCCGAAGGATTTCAAGACGGAGCTTGTCTCGGAGGGAGTACAGATGGATTGGAAGGCAGTGCTTGGGGTATTGATGATTCCATTCCACGTTGGCTGCTTCAAGTAAGTTCTTAAGTTCGTGAATGGCATGTTTTATTACTCATGGTATGTTTAGGCTCGTTGTGTCCATGTTTTTTATTCTTGAAAATGTTTCGCGGTGTCCCGATATCATGTTCCTATAGCGCTGTCCAGGTTCTACCCTGTCTCGGATCTAACATTATCACTGTCTCCTATTTCAGGCAAGGGCATGTGGCCGAGACGGAGTACGGGGATTACATCATCTACTTTGGTAACGACCCCCGGATTGCCGTGAAGATCCCTGTCCTGGTCCAAGAGTGGGAGTGCGTACTCAGACCACAGGCGTGCATGATTGGGCCATTCGTGGGCCTCCTCCTTCGGCACTTGGTTCTGAGATCGCCGGACCACGTCGCGAGACAGTATGTGGTGGCAGAATCCAACGTCAATACTGTCTTGGATGCGCACATCCTGGAGTGCAACGGGGACTGGGAATGGCTGGGGAGTTTCGGAATCCGGTGGCTCTCAGGTTGCAATGGCCGGGAGAACACGTTGGTGATCCCTTATTGCGATAAGGATCACTGGACCCTGTTTGTTGTGGAGCAAGACACGACATATCACCTTGGATCCCTCCTCCACATACACGACACGGAGGCTCGAGACAACTTCGTCACGTTGGTGCACATCGCGTGGGCGAGCTCCAGGGGAATTGTTCCGGGATCGCAGGACTGGTGGAAGCTAGTGTCTCGCGGATGTGTCTCGCTCAAGGCTCCGAACCAGAAGGATTCATGGGAGTGCGGATACGCGATGAGTTTCCAGTTCTGGCAGTACATGGTCACTCGTGGATATGGTTGTCGTTTCCCGAAGCCTGCGGAGAAAATGAAGAAGAAGCGGTGGTTGAAATGGACTGGGCAGCAAATGCAGTTGTGGTTCATGGAGCAGCTGTATATCGAGACAGCCCGTGCGGACGACAGATTACCAAGACCGAGGATCTGCGGGACTAGTCTGAATGACTTGCCTAACCTGATGGAGGTGGATATCGTTGTCCCGGACTACGTCACACTAAAAGGCGGGGTCCAAGTGTTCGGTATTTCGCCAGCGATGTCTCGGACCGGGTACAAGGTGGATGCGTTCCACATCCGTGAACCACGAGCACCAGGTTCTGAGGAGGAGGAAGACACAAAGGCGAGGCTCGGAAGCGCCACCAAGTCCAGGAAGTTTAAGCGTGAGAAATTCGAGAAGATGGTGCACTCTCCTTCAGGCTCGGCGAGACGACGGCTGTAGACTGCGTTTTTGTTTTGGGGCGAGACAGGCAGGAGACTTGTACAGGACTGCTCAGTACATAGTACCAGTTTTGGGGATGGGAGGGAGACGTACAGTAGTAGAGATGTAGTGCATAGTTGAAGGACACAATGACAGTGTATAGATGAATGGTATAGTCCGAGACAGTCCAAGGAAGGGAAGTGACTGTCTCGCCTCTCGTTTGTAGTGGACTCCCTGTGACTAGTTGAGAGCTCAGTGTCTCGTATGTGGGATGCTTGGCTCCCAGGGGTCGGAGAGGAAAGAAGAAATTTTTTTGTACAAAATTTTCCACGGGAAACCGTGTGACGTATAATTAGAAAACGGAAGATTCTTTTACATCCGATACTTGTCTACATTGAGCATAAAAGAGTATCGATAATTCCTAGGCTACAATCCGAGACAGAACTTCAATAAATTCGCTACAACACAATCTAGAGCTACAGTTTACCGAATGCTGATGGTCCTAACATCCTCCTTGACCTAGTGGGGTTCCAAGGGGTGAGACACATGCCTACGTACGTAAGGGACTCGTAGTCGACTCCGTCTCGCCTCGAGACAGTTCGTGTTCGGGACTGCCCGCCAATGTATTGTCTGGGTATACGGTACACGTCCACTGGATTCCGTTTCGCAGAGCTCATTCTCCGAGACGACAACGCTATATCATATGATGCCTCCAAGAACAATTGCTCCAGTACCTCTAAAGCGTCGGCCTCCAATTCCTGGAGATCACAGCAGCCTGTGGCACCCGAGACAGGCCCCTCCGGATGAACTCCCGGGACCGTGTCCTCCCTCCCATTGAAGAAGTTAACGTTCATGGACTCCATTCTGCGAACCCAATTGAACGCCAAAAGGGAACTACGGAAACTGGTACCCCGTGATTATGAATCCCACTCAACACTTGCAGAAATAAAAAGAAAGTACGAGTCGTGGCGGGTGTACTTATAGGTAGAGTTCCCGCTGTCTCGATCCGAGACACATCGAATATAGAAATCCGAGACAGGGACGTGGGGTCACTCCTGCGTGGATCTGGGCGGACGTCCGACGCGTCCCCCGTCGAGGAAATCCCTATTCCGTTTCAGCGAGTTGGGCTTGTTCGGGTCATTCCTCTCAAATCTTGGGGCGTCTCGCTCCGTTGGATGAAGGAGACCGGCTAGAATCCTCGTTTCCATGGCAGCGTGTCTCGTATTCATCTCTGCCAATTCCGCCGCCAGGTGCTTCTGAATGACGTAATGTCTCGCAGCTCGTTCCGTGATTTCTCTTCCCGTTTGGTCTATGATGCGCTTCATTCTTGCCACCTCGTCTTCTTGACTCGGTGGAGGGTCGACCGTGGGCACATCCTGTGTCTCGCTGTTGGCATTCCAGTCTTCGGGGACATCCTGCGACGGTCCGGTTTCAGTCTCGCTTGGAATTCCCGGTCCCGGGGGATTTAGGAGAGCCGAGACACCGCCTAGCTTGGTACCGTACAGTGTCCCGCAGACCTTCACAATCGTCCCGTCGGCAAGGTCAGGCCTCATTACACGAAGAACCTTCAGCTGATGTTTGCAAAGATTTCCTTTCTGGGCCCATACACATTCGCAAACAGCCCACTCGGTATCGGGATTGTACACGGCGTATCTAATGTGGGCTCGCTTGGACGACGTGACTATGGCGGGGTCACCGGGTCGAGACGGCAGCGAGACAGAGGAGTCCGGGATCTTGTTCGCCGATATAATGGAGTTTCTAACGATCTGCTCTGCCTTCTTGTTCGTTATGAAGCCATTCTCCTTCATGTATTGGTTGTAGTCGTATTTCGTTACGACGTCGTTTGTGAGCTCGTGAATGAGCCAATCGAGACGCCTTCCATCCAACCGACTCTTCTCGGCCTTCAGAGTGGCCTTTGTGTGTCCATGATATGACTCAATTCCTGCGTTCGTGTCTTGACCAGCATGTGGTATGTGCCTATTCCCTGTCACCCACATTTCGGGCTTTATCATCCAGTACTTTTCAATGTACGCCCAGAAAGCAGCAGCGCCGGACACTAATGTCTTCAGTCTCGCGAACCTAGCCTTCACGTAGTCCAAGACAGACAACCTCGAATCGGGAGACTCCTCGATGTACATGAGCGCTCCCATTTCCCGCAGCGCCCACGCTCTGGTGATTATTCCTTTAATTTTGGCACAGGCGTTCTTTTGCCAGGCCCGCCTCACATGCCAGAGGCATAGGAATACTTTAATCTTGGGCCATACCAACCTATCAAACGCACGAGACATATCAGGGGTACAGAAGTGGAGGTGCAGTATGCGTGATGGGGAATCACGAGACAGTGTGCGGAACGGTATGTCACGAGACAGCTTGCGAGTCGGCAAATCACGAGACAGTACGCAGACAGAGATATCAGAATACGTACATTATGGCGTTAATCTCAGCTAATGCATCATCGACAATGAATGCACTCGGTAGCCACTCTGGCATCTTCGAAACTAGCTTCTGCTTGATTGCGGTGAGCCAGGGAGTGATGTCTTTCTCTTTTGCGGATTGCGCGATAATGAAAGCAACAGGGACTCCATTCCGCCACTTGTCGAACACCATCAGAGTGTACAGGGGATACTGCAAGAGCGAGACAGATGTGAATGTCTCGAAAAACGAAATGAGTACTGAACGAGACAAAGTCGAAATATATGGGCCTCACCTTCCAGTGATTTGTTCCGAACGTAGCGTCCATCGAGACAATACTTTCGTGGCCGTGCTGTAGCATCATCTTGAACTGGAACTCGTTTTGGATGCCGATGACAAACGGCAAATTCGCAGATGTGAGAGTTCCCGAGACAGTGCCTTTCTTAACGAGACGGTAGAAAAAAACATCGTCCGGGTTAGCCTCCACCCACATCTTCACGGATTCGGCGTCGTTGTCGTCTCTCTGATACTCTGTTTTCCTCAATTCCTTGGCGATGTTTCGGACATCCCACTCCCGTAGAAAGTGACATCGTTCAGGCGGAACACCCTCGGCTACGAGACGCATCACCTCGGCACGGTGGGCAGAAAGAATCTTGTTACTGGAAACGCCAGACCGGAGGCTCGACAGTACCCAATTCCGGAGCTCCGTCGGGATTTGTTTTTCGAAACGACCACGCTCGCCGGGTAGGACGGCGCCGTGGACCACTAGCGATGCAGGATTTTCGTGTCTCGGGTTATAATATACAATCTCGACCACGTCTCGGAGATAGTAGAGCTGCTTCACCTGGAATCTGCACACGCATCCTCTCTTGATGCTCATTCCAGTCGCAGCAGCGCCAATTCTGGGCCTCCCCTTCCCACGCCCGTTGGGAATCAACTTGCCCTTGACGTTGTATTTCGGTTTCTTCGTCTCCATCTCGGGAGTAATTGTGAGGACCTTGTCGGACAAGTCCTTCGGCCCGTACTGGCACTCGTACCTGTGCCGAAAATACAATACTAAGTTAGCGAGCCGTTATCGACTGTCTCGGAACCCGTTTCGCGAATGCTGTCTCGTTATCCAAGAACATCGAGACACGGACATCACGTATAAACAAATAGAAGAACATACAAAACGTTACCCAGAAGTATTCGGTTTCGGAAATGAACTAACCAGAAAGTATGAAGGCCAGTATTGTGTCTCGGCTCGTGACCAGGTGGCTTCCCCTTGGGTCGTTTCAAGAATCTTGTCTGGACATCGGACCTTCGTTTGCTTTCGCCTTCGACGAAGTCCTCCACTCTTTCCCACGGAATGTAAGCAACATGATACCTTTTCTCCGAGACATCACCCTCGGAGCGCCCGATTCCAAGCCCGGACTCCGGGACGTTCCATCTACAGTATTCGACAACATCAGGATACGAATTCGGTTGGCGGAAGTCCCACTTGATGTCTTTGAACGTGAAGGGACCGCGAGGTGGGAACTGTACCGCGTCTCGGTATCCCTGCAGAATGTGACCGTTCTTCTGCATGTAGATTGTCTCCCACGGTCCAATCCAGGAGGTGTCTACCTCCACCTTCACGTCGACAGAATGGGAAGCCACGGTCGCTCCATTGTCTCGCGGAAGATCGTCCTTCAGGATTCGTCTCGCGGCGTCCTCTTGCAGGGTCTCCATCCCGACCGCACCTCTCGGGGTATCACGCGTCACGCATCACAACAGATTGCGCTTGTCCCGCAAACAGGTGCGGTACAAGCCGATGCCACTCCTGAAGACACCTTCGGTCTCGCGTTCACGGGTTCGGCATCGACACGGCCAAAAAAACGAGCGGTATCGGACGATGCATCGCGGGAACATGCAAGACACAGAGAGGGCACCGAAACGGGTCCGCCGTAGACAGACACCGATGCCACTCGTCTGGGCCTGGCGAGACGGCGGGTAACCCTAGAATTTGAAATCGATGGAGCACTTAGAGACAACAAACTCCCGCCTGGGAATCGCGAGCGGGAAACCGAGACGAGACTTATTCCACGTCTCAGGCCTACGAGAGGGAAGCCCCGGAAAGGTAGGAAAATCTCCATGCATGCCCATGGGCCATGGTGCCATGAGGCTGTCTCGCGAGACGGCCAATGCATGGGGTGTCTCGTCTTTCTGGGTTCCGAGACGAGACAGGGTGGAGGATGCGGACGTGGCAGGGAGGGTTTCGAGACGGGGTCCGACGTGGCATCCCGAGCCCGGGCACGGCTCGCGAGAGGGGGGGAGCGACGGAAAGAATTCTGGAGCGAAAGAAGGGTCTCGCGCCGTGGGCCCTGTCTCGCGGGACCGCCGCGGAAGGGAACAGAAATAGCGAATGCCATTAAGACGTGGGCGAGGATTATAGTCAGGGGGAGAGTTATAGTTAGATTTGAAAAGTTGAAATTTGAGGCTGTAATCCTAGCCTTTGTAATTATTCTAATACTTTCTTTTCGACACAAGCGAAACGTTTTGCTCTTACAGCGAAACATGCTCGGAATTTTGGGGTATCCCATCGACATGTATTCAGGACATCAGTAGCGACAGAACGGATACGCCTCAAATGTACAGTGTAAAGTACGTCTTTGTGTACAACTCTTGCCAGATGTCTGGTTCCAACAGAGCATGGATCAGTTGGACTGTTGGAACCTGAGTTCAGGTGTGGTCTTTGCTCCGGGATTTAATCAGGTACAGGTAGACTCCTGCATTTGAGAAGTGCCACGTATCTAATATTCTGTGACTTCTTGATTGGGAAATCGGGTTTAGTTTAAGTAACTTAGATTCGAAACCTTGCCTTCGGCGTCGGCTCTGCACAATACATCGATTGCAACGCCAACTGTACATGCAAGACCTCGAAACTGCATAGTAGAACCGTCGCCAGATTGTGTAGCTCACCACCTCTCCCCTCGCTCGTGTGCCGATTCTAGTGCAGGTCTTGATTTAAGGTGGCGCTGAAGCTGAACGGTTGACGAATCATGTCGGGATGCAGAAGATCCAGCTTTAGGAACGAGGAGGCGTGAATAAGTAGCATGCGGCAACACAGTGCTGTCGTACCACTTGTGGGTCGACGTCCATCAAACATCGACGCTATTGAGCAGCTTGATCGATTCGGGACAGGTGCCTTCTGCATAGGTAATATACAATATATCATTGCAGTATGCTAGTTTCTAAGCAGTTCCATTGTTTTCGTGTGCAATTGCGGACAGGAGGCGTCTTGTAGCAGAGTAATATCTATCTGTAAATGCTAAATTTTGAGTTGTTACAGTACTAGATTTTAGGTTTGTATGCATATGTGCTACAGCAGCGGGAATTCGTGATATGTCGACCTCTTATACTCACTAAGTTTTAAGTCGAGTACCGAATTGATTGAAGCTCTATCCACAAGTAACACCTGGACCTAATTCGTTCTCCAGATAGGCTGCATAATAGAAGTTGGAGCAAAGGATCAATAATTGGTGGCCACTGTGGCTGAACCTTGATGTCAATTGTTGCAGATGGAGACAGGATCACGATTAGAAAGATGAGGCAGACGGGAACCGAATCGAAAAGGCATGCCGGCAACGTGTTTGCTCTTTAACAGAGGCTTTTTTATTGCTGGTGTTGGTGAACCATATTACTTTACGACAAGTGTTTGTTTATTCCAGCTTTGAGTACGTCGTTTCTTCCAAAACTCTGCAAAATTGATTTCCAACCAGCAATTTGATTCTCCTGAATCGACTTTGCATGTGGTGCCCTCCGAGTATGCAAAGATGGGTGCTCAAGCCGGGAGTGAAATCTTCGGACAGCTGACCAGCCTCTGTCTTCCTCACTCGGGATTTTGTTGAGTAGAAGAATATGCAGCTACTGCACAGGATTGGTTTGTAGGATATAAGTTTGAGGAATTGAAGCTGCCAAGCTGGTGGCTATGGCGTCCACCAGCGTAACTCGAAACAGGAAGCATGTTTCCGAGCAGCCATTCATTCCTTCCCTTCCCGACGACATCGCCATGGTGGTCCTCTCCCGCGTCCCACCTCGCTCCCACGCGCTCCTCACGGGCGTTTGCCACAAGTGGAGGAATCTCGTCAACAGTACTGCGCTCTACGAGCAGCGGAAGAAGGCCGGCAACACGACTCACTTCCTCTGCCTCCTTCAAGCCGCGCCCCAGCTCAACCCCAAGCAACCCCCAATCTACAACGTCAGCCTGCTCAACGAACAGAATACTTGGGAGCGCCTGCCCCCGATTCCTGAGTACCGTCAATGGGGCCTGCCTCTCTTCTCCCGCCTCGCAGCCGTGAGTGGCCGTCTCGTGGTTGTTGGGGGATGGAACCCGGCCACCTGGGAGACCCTTCGCTCAGTCTACGTTTTCAGCTTCAGCTCGTGGAGGTGGGAGCGCGGAGCAAACATGCCCAGCACACGCTCTTTCTTCGCCTGTGCAGCAGTCGGAGACTACATCTTCGTCGCTGGAGGCCACGACAACACGAAGATGGCGCTTGCTTCCGCAGAGCGGTATGATCTCAAGACCGATTCGTGGGAGATTCTCCCTCAGATGCATGAGCTTCGTGATGAGTGCATTGGAGCAGTCCTAAATGAGAAATTTCACGCCATCAGTGGCTACCACACTGCAACGCAGTGTAAGTACGTGAAGAGCGCCGAGTTTTACGACCCCGTGAGCCGGGCTTGGTCACGGATTGAGGAGATGATCCATGTTAGTCCTGGTGCCATTGTTGGTGCTGCTGGTTGCTTGTTCGCAATCCATGATCGGGAGATTTTGGCTTACTGTTCCAGCGCAAACAAGTGGGAGGTGTTGGATGAATTGCCCGTGGGCGACAATGGAATTTCCCCACCGTTGTGTATCACGTCTTATGATCGGAAGCTTGTGGTGACAGGCACTTGTAACGTTGATGAAGAGAAATATAGGACATTTTTGTACAATTTGCCGGAGAAGATGTCGATGGTTTCGGAGAGCTCGAAATGCAAAGGCATTTGGGAAGCTCTTCCTGTCGACGATCAGTTTCTAGGTATGACTCAGACATCCTGCGTCGTTGAATTGTAAGTTAGTACATCGTAGGAAGCTATGAAGGACATGGCTCTATCTAGAAGATTTCATGTATAGTTTTTGAATCGATAGCCATCGCGGAATCAGGGCATGGCACCATGTTGCGATAAATTAGATGGCCAGATCTAATAAGAGATTTGTGCAGAGATTTGGGTAGTGAAGGTTGAAGTTCCACCGTTGCCGTTGTTTCTCGATTCTGCACAAATGCATGTGGACATCGAGGAATTAGGTTAGAACTCAAGAAGGTGATGAGCATGAGGCATCGTCTTAGGATAGCCCACCAGGCAGCTACCGGTATATTCAAGTTCTACAATTGTAGCTCATGATGATTGTAAATGCTCGAGATTCTTTTCTGTGATCCGGAACTCTGTCTCGGTAAACAGAACATCACTGTTGCTAACATTCACGACTTGTGAATAAAACATGATATTCCCTTATCACTGTGCTTGATTGCACCGACGCTTCTTGACAGATTCTGACAATTCCTTACATTTCATTTTCTGCAAGAGTGTTTATCTTTTTTCAAATTATTATTCGAGTTTGATCTTCCAATGATTGACTTTGACCTCTACAGTGATTCCGGTGACCGCCGATGCGACATGCATCGTACGTCAACTTCTCCCTTGGTCGCAACTGCTTCGTCGGTCCTTAATAACTTCAAATCCCAATCACATGAAGCCAGGTTTCTAGAAGGTGGTGAAAAGATACAGCAGCAACAAACAGACTGACGACTACGCGCCAAGTCGTCTCATAAAATATGGAAAAGATGAAGGTCACCAACTCCTGCTCTGGCGTTTCTATCTGCCAGGCTACAATGCTGGGGCAGTGAGGCCCACTATCAGGGCTGATTTTTCACAAAGTCCCAGCCCGTCCATGTCCAAAAACCTCGAATTGAAAGGTAAAAAAAAATGAAACCCGTCCCAAAACCGGTAATCTCAAAACCAACCCGTCCATGGAAAGGTTAAAAAAAAAACAACCCGTCCCAAAACCGGTTCAAAAAAATAGTACCCGTCCCGTAGTAGTTGTAAATTTTTATTAAAAAAATAAAAACAAAAAAATAAAAATAAAAACAAAAAATAAAAAAACAGAGCCAAAGGTGATTTCTCCAAGGGGACTTCTTCAATTGGTTTCTTTGAGCACGTTGTAGCCTTTGAGGTATGTTTGGTGACATTTTATTATTTTATCTTCTTTCAAGTGTTAAACAAGTAATGTGTAGAAGAAATGAACATACAGTTGCTCACAAAAGTTGTGGGACGCCCTAAAAATTGGTCTCATAAATTGAGAAATAAAAATTATGAAGTGAAATTTGGACGTGTTGTAGTACATAAGGGAATCTACCTTCATGTGAAATTTCACTTTAAATAGACTATTTTAAGACCCATTATTATTTGAATGAAATTGATATGGAAAAAAAAACTTGTTGTGAAAAGCCAAAATGTGACATTTCTTTTTATAGGAAGAATGTACATCTTGACTTGAGTCACATGTTAAAGTTTCATGAATTTTGGAGTTTTTATTCATTAAGATTTTATTGATTGAAAAATGATCCCAAAATTTTGAAATTTTTAATTTTCACTCCATAAATTGCAAAAAAATAAAATAAAAATGCACAATCACATCAAATAACTATATATGACATGATGTAATTGATATTTACATCTTTCATTTTTTGAGGAAAAATTGTCAAAAATAAATAAATTTTTAGAACCCGTCCAAAGTGAATTTTACACGTCCAAAAACCGGTTCATTTTCAAAGAACCCGTCCACTGGAAATGTTTTTTTTTTCATAACATGTCCCTGGACATGTTGAGGACCTTGTGAAAAATCACCACTGCCCACTATATCCTATCATTTAGCTCTCTTCTACTGTAATTTTAACGCTGCTGCCTGCTTCCAAAAGCGAGCACTTTTTCTTCCTTGTCTCCACGCTTTACTGACCTTGTCCGCAATGTCAACGTGAAATTCCTCATTCCGGGAATACATCCTCAATTTTTCGACACTGCGCGTGTTGCTAGATCCAGCACCGAAGCAACACCCTGTCTGATTTACAAGCGATTCCACTAAGAAACGTCAGGTGTCGCAGTAGTTCAAATCCATCACTCTTGATAGTCATCGATTTTACAAGGCGCACGCACTGAGGAACCCATTTAAAGCCCATTTATTCACATCGAAGTGATGAATCTCGAGTGTGTGTCATATTCAGCGCTTATGTTCTTACCTTCAGAATTATTCAGTTTCAGATCAGTCATAATTGCAACTTAGGGTTTACAAATACTTTATGCAAGCAAATTTGGCAGCTGTTGTAGGCTAAGTTCCTCAGGAATGTTTTAGACAGCCATTACAAACAGAAGTTGATTGAAGTTTGCGGTGAACAGATCTCAATTCCGCCATGACCAATGGTTCGTCCACAAGCGGCAGGGAGTTAGACCATGAGCTTTACATTCCCTTCCTCCCAGACGACGTTGCGCTCGAGTGCCTCCTTCGTGTCTCCCCACGTTCTCACAACCTCCTCCACAACGTCTCTCAGAAGTGGCGAAACCTCGTCAACAGCGCAGAATTTTACGACCAGCGTCGGAAGGAGGGCGCCACTCACAACTACCTCTGCCTCCTCCAAGCCGCATCCCAGACCAACCCAGAGCAGCCCCCAGTATACTGCATCAGTGTCCTCGACACTTCAAAACCTCGTCACCAGTGGGAGCGCCTCCCTCCGATTCCAGAGCTCGCACACCTTGGTCTACCCCTCTTCTGCCGCCTGGCCTCTACACCAGGAAAGCTAGTCGTTCTCGGGGGATGGCACCCCACAACCCGGGAGTCCCTAACCACAGTCTACATCTTCTCCTTCACATCATGGACATGGCACCGCGGCGCCAACATGCCCACCTCCCGCTCCTTCTTCGCCTGCTCCTCAATCTCCAAATCTCATCACATCATTGTCGCGGGCGGTCACGACCACTCGAAATCCGCACTAGCGTCCGCAGAGCTTTACAACACATCCACAAACTCCTGGCAACGATTACCCAACATGTCATCCACCCGCGACGAGTGCATGGGCATCTCCACATCTAGCGCCAACTTCCTCGCCATCGGGGGCTACGACACATCGACGTCAATCAGTAAATTCATCAACACCGCCGAGATGTACAATCTAGAAACTAACGCATGGACAACGGTACAGTACATGTGCAGTGCGAGTACTACCAACGCTGTCGCCACTCCGCAAGGCGTATTCGCCTTCCACGATCGATATCTAGTTCGTCGCTGCAGCGTCGACGCGGTGTGGGAAGTGGTGGATCAGGTCCCTGCAGGCATGGATCAGGGGATCTCAGCGGTTGCCAGTGCCGCAGGATTTGGAGGCGGCATTGCGGTGACGGGGCCTTGCAGCGGCGACGACGAGGAGCGGTGCAGATCGATGGTGTATAGATTTGGGGATGGTGCGAGTGCGAGGCGGGGCGTGTGGGAGGCGGTCCCGGAGCACGGCGACTTCGTGGGCGCGACGCTGGCGTCGTGCGCAGTTGAATGCTGACGGCGTCGCAGACTCGCAGTCCGAGAGTTGCTAGACCGGTCTTTGGACCCACGGTTATAGGGGAAGTTCGAGGTGTAGACACTAAGTTACTCCATTTATGGGTAAAAAGTAGCTTGATTGCACAACTGATTGGAAGAGAGCTCCAAGAGATATGCAGATCATGTCCAAAATTAGGGTTTGAAATGAGGAGAGGTTATTGCCGCATTATATAGGAGGATTCTTAGTTTAAATTGGTTGTTCTTGACCTTGTGGCGTGGACAGAGTCAGATAGTCCATATAATAAGTTATGTGGATTGATCTATTACATTAAAAGTGGTTTGACTCACATGTGATAAGGGAAAAAGAGAGAGGAGAGGGAAGTAGAGAGTATTCACAAAATTTGAGTTTCAAATGAAAATAAATTATCTCCATTATTTATATATATAATATATGAAAACAAATTAAATGTATTGATATTTTTTATGTGTTGAAAACGTGTGTAATGGATGGATCCATTTGTGTGATTTAAAAAGGAAACAAGGGAGCTCATTTCCATGGTCATAAGAAAATTATTCCATGTAGTAAGTCAATGTTGTATGACTCCTACTTTGAGAGCCAAAAAAAGGCAAAAAATGCAAAAAATATTATAGATTTAAGGCTTCAGATTAAAATAGACTATCTTGTATCTGTATACTTCCACTCTCGGATTCATGTGGTTTGCATCCTTTCAAATGTGCATCAAATAAGTATAAAAATATTTAGATTGGTAAGCAAATACCAACTTAAATGTTTTAGGAAAATACTAATAATCAGTTTAATTTAGAATACATTTTAGGCCTATTAATTTTAAAGTGAGTAGAGATCTATGATTGTTTTTAACAGTTCAACCCGACAAGTAACATATTTGCATTGTTTTTGTAGGTGCAATGGTAATTACGTAAAACATATTAAAAAGTATTTGTATTTTGGAAACAAAATATAAATGATATACAACAAAAATATGGTATTTTCTTAAACCTATCATCTTTTACATTGTTTCCAAAATAAACATATTATAATTACCATTTACCATGCAATCTCTATTGCATCTAAAAAATATATCATATCTATATTAAGTATCAAGTAAATATAAGTCCTTTCTATAATCCAACACCTTTTGAACCTTATGATGCTCAAATGACTACATTTGTGTTTCCTAGTGTATCATATTTGCAAGTCACATAAAAGTTTTTTTTTTTTAATTTGAAGTTGTGCAACTATCAAATTACCTTTGAAAATACAAAAAATATTTACAAATACAATATATACACTACGTGGTACATCTCTTGAGTTTGAAAGTTTGTTATCTTGTTTATTTTTTGGACTGTATTATCTTGTTCGTATTCTATAAGTTTATCCATTCCAATATTTATCAATGTACCAACTCCTTTCATTTATTAAGGTATAGACTTGTATATTGATAGATTAATATCAATCATTTGTATATTAATAGATCAATATCAATAACAAAATTCATAATAATTATATATGAATATTTTTTTGATATAAAAAACTGCATTGAAAAGGTATTGATTTTAGTCATTGTTAAACCTTGTAGCTTTTATCTTTGAAAATTTGCTCCAATCATTATTCAACCTTGAAGTTATACATCCTCTATAATTTCATTCATAAGTACCGTATATGATAGGCCAGTTTGACACCCTGTTGTCAAATAATTATTACCTTTTTAGGATTTTCAATTCAAGAGTTCAATTTCTGGGCCAATTTCATGTTTTATGAGTACAAAAATCGTTTTTGCTAAAAATATAAATTTTTGGAATTTTCGGCGATTTCAATTTTAATTTAATTTCCGTTGAATTGGCCTATCACATACGGTATACCCACTATAGTTCAAAGACATAGCAAAGTATCTCAATACAAAGGTCTAATCTTTCCAAGGTTTTATTAACAATTTTTAGAGTATTTCATTCCAAAAGTCTAATCTTTCCAAGAGTTAACAAAAACATTCTTGATTAAGTTATGCTTACATTTACATGATTAAATATTATAATAATATTATTAATTTCAACACAAAGTTTTAAAATATATCACCCTTAAATTGGTTTTTTCAAGGTGTCAAAGGATAAAATGACTCTACTTGTTCACAATTTTGAGTAAAACATGAAGTTAAAGTAACTTGAACAAAATATAAGTAATTGTTTGTTCCACTTTAGTCTACTGGTTGTTGGAATTTGGTTAACTGTAAATATAGCATTGTAAGAGTGGTTCCAATATCAAAATAAACACCCTTACACCTCAGGGTGAGTCACAATTGTTATATTTCATATTTCATATTATATTCTCTCTCTTTTTTCCTTTCTCTTGTTTTTTCCTCTGTCGCAACACGCTATCAGCACAACTTAGCTCTTAATAACAATTTATTTATAATATATTTATCTTTTGTGTTCTTTTTGTTATTTTTTATTGAATCAATTTTGTGATAGATAGGTGTAAGGAAATCCAATAATACCATGAAGCAAAGACAAGCTAGAAGCAACTACAAGCTAGAAGCAACTACAAAACACCATCAAAAGGTAAGTATCGTTTCAAACCTTACTCACACTGATTTTTCATTAAAAATAGGATTGAATCTTTGACATGTCTACACAAGGCCTTATTGGATAGTACTACTACACTTACAATCTTGAAATATCCAAATTACTTTGCATTTCCTAGCCAAGCTGAGGTCTGGCAAATTTGTGACATAGTCTATATTGCTAGATAGTAGTCAATACATACATTCTTGCATGATCCTCAGTATTTCGAGTTCTCAAAATGTGATTCCAAGACTGACCCATGGTATTTCAAGTCTCGAGACATGATTTCTGAGACTCTTTCATTGCAAACTAGTGAGCTTAGCATAGTAGCTAGAAAAATGGAAGATGAATTTCTATAAAGGCCATGCGAGAGTCAAGCTCCGTGGAGGCGCCACCTTCATTTGCTCCAATATAATGTTTGCCCCGAATGTTCATTAACCCCTAAACGGCCAAGGGTGTTTTTCATCAAAACTGCCTGAAACCAGCCCCTCTTCAAAGCAAGGTGGATTTTGCAAAGTTGAGGTCTTAATTAGTACATCTAACCGTAAGATCTTGTAGCTAACTTCTATGTCTACATGTCCACCAAATCTTACACACTCATTCCTCACCAATTGCAAGATCATAACGTTCAAAGTTGAAAAACAAGTTTTTTTCCCTGCGCAAAAAGGGATCAGCAGAGTTTTGAAGGCCCAAAAAACCATTTTTTTCCATTATGGATTTTGGGGGTTTTGATGCACGTCAAAGAAGACTGAGTTAGCTAATTGTGTTAAAAAAATTGTATTCAAAAAAGTTGTGGAAGGTTGCCAAAACAATCATTTTCCGCTAGGGGGTGTACTGAAATTCACAAACAAAGGCCGTTTTTGGACAATAAAAATAGCATATGAAAAAAATTTGGATTAAAAATCCGAACGGTGATAACATGATCTACTACCTTATCTACAAATAGAAATTTTTATTTTTAAAAAATATAAAAATCTCAATTTTTGGTGGAATTTCAAAGTTTCGTCTTTAGGCAGATTTGGGCAGATTTGGGCAGTTTTGGGCAGTTTTGGGCAGAAATTGCTGCATTCACAGTGGCTGAGAGCCTGCCCGTGGAAGGGCGTTTTATGCTCAGAGGAGCATAACTTTTTCTCACTTCATCCAAAAAAAATAAAAAAAATATCCCCATAAACCTCTTGAAAAGACCTTTTACCACAAAAAATTTCAAAAAATTTCAAGTAAATTTGAATTTTTAGGAACCTGCCCAAATTTCAAAAACACCCATTCTAGGACAATGGCCGTTTAGGGGTTAAATTCTGATCAGCTTCCGCGACCTCCGGGCACATGGCATCCATGCCCTTACTGCTATCAAGGATAGTGAGGAGATTTTGAAACTAATGCAAAGAGGCAAGTGCCTAGCTACCGCATGATGCGAGGCAAGCGATCTCTATAAGATTCCAATCTCTTTTCTAGCTATAGGACACTTATCACATTCAGTCTCCATACTTGGGAAAGCCAAGCTCTAATACTAGAGGATGGGCCATTTAAGAGTAACCATGTTTAGAAAGGACTTACCTTTACTTTCAAGGTATGAGGTGAGTCCAAGTGATTCAAAGAGGGTGAGAGAGTGCATAGCATGTTCTCAATGAAAGCTTATACTGCACCCATCACTAATACTTATATTTCAACTTTACTTTGTAATCTCACCCTCAAGGATGCTAATGGTTTTGTCATCATAGCAATTTATGTAGATCAATTAAATCTAGTAGATACTAAAACTACCACTAACCATATATATATATATTTTTATTTTTTTTGAAGCAATAAACGAAGTTTCATTGCAAAAGGATAGATTACAAGCCCTCACACTAACCATACTATCAAGCTCCTCACTTCTAAGTTTGAAATGAAGTTTATTGGAAGAACGTTCTTATGGGGATAACTCATGTTCCAGGAGAAGGCATTTTACCGAATCAAACTACATACACCATAAATTTATTGAAGAAATTTAAGATGGATCAAACCTACACTCACCGTTGACTTGTACAAGAATGAGACTTTTACATGAGATAAGATACATTTTTTTAATCATCTGAGATTTTTCCTATATGAAAGATTTTTTTGTACTTAAAGGTAGTTTTTAATGAGGTATATAGCAATTGAAGAGGAGAATTTCTAAAACACAATCATTAGATTAAAATCTTATTTTCTAAACCGTTACTTATTTTTTCTAAAGTAAAAGCTAAAGTAAAAGCTAGAGTAAACGTTAAAGCAAAAGTAACTCGAGTGAAGTATAAATAACTGTCTGTTCCATTTTATTAAAATATAACTGTCTGTTCCATTTTAATTGTCTACTCACTGTTGGAATTCAGTTAACTCTAAATACAACATTGTCAAGGTCGTCCCAATTCAAATATAAACACCCTACCTCACGGTGAGGCACATTTAATACATTTTATATTATATATTATATTGTATACGGAGCCGCGGCAGAACATACAGGTGCAGTGCAGGCCCGGATACGGCTCCCCGGTGCAGATACTCCAACACTGCACCCCTCTCATGCACAGAGAGAGCCGTTGCGCGCCGTCAACTCTCAGGCTTCCTGCATCACCATAAACATCGCCACAACTCCACTTCGCGGCTGCCCTCGCACTGGATTGCAATCCACGACGTGTACCTTGCATCATCTCACACCCGCCGACAGGCAGTGTGCATCCAGTCGAGACTAGTTTCCGTCATTCTCTGCCAAAACTCCCACTTTGGATACAGTTCCATCGCTCAGGTTGGTTAACACATCTGGGTTTGCATGTCGTGTTTTTAGGGTAGGTGAGTGTGTGCCTGTTATTGGAATGTAGGTTGAATGTTTCTTCTTGTTTGTTATGGGAGTACCATGTGTCGGCATTCGGAATGTGGAAGATGGATTTTGGAAGGGATACTAGAAGAGGGTGCCAGCTGATCTTGTGATGTTTTTGGAGGTGTTTGCTTGTTGTCGTTGGATGGTTGTGACTGTAACGAGTTTAGTTTTTGTTCGGATGGTGTGGGTTAGGCGTACTGGTTGTTAGTTTCTAGGTTTGAGTTGTAGCAGTTTTATGTTTCGATGTTTCCAGTGCTTTGTTCCGGGTCGGGTTTAAGTTGAGGTGGATTGGAAAGTATTGAGTTTTTGTGGCTTGAGTGCATTGACTAAGCCATGGTGGTTGAGGCTGCCTGCTGCTTTTCTGGAATGTGATTACCTGAGTGAGTGACTAGGCGGTTGTTGTGTGCATTTGAGAAAAGCTGATCCTTTCATTAGGTTGCATGCGTCGCTTGTTTAACCCTAGATTCGTAGTCAGTTCATATTGTACTATCAATGCAGGCAGTTATGGCGTTTTTGTAATTTGTCGATACGTCATTAGTCGCATCCTAGTCGATTGATTTCTCGCGAGCTGTTGGGTGGATGTGACTTAGCCTTCTTTAATCTCGAGATTACGAATGATTCATCATTGGGTGTGTCAGGGGCAGTGTCTGACGTGCATTGACGTGATGGTGGCATTGTCTTTTCCTTTCGTGTTTTTTGAGGTTTTAATTATTGCTTTCATAAGTCAGATCCTAAGCAGTTTCTGTCATTGCAGATAAGTAAACTCTGACGAAATGGCACCTGGAAGTACAACCTCCTTCACTGACAGTCATTCCGGGATCAAGCAGTATCTCGTGGTGCATGAAGCATCAGAGCAGTTCAAGGTTGTGGGCTCGTATCCAACAGAGGAGGAGGCCTACGCTGAAGCGCTGGACAAGCAGATCGACGTCTTCAGCACGATCAAAGACAGCATAGTGAAAGAAGTGTTGAGATCATGCCCTGAACGATCAATGGAATGGAAACTCCGAATGCTCCAAGATGCAATGGAGTCTTATTTCATGGATGTGGGATTTGAAGCATTAACAGACTTCTTCACGGTTACAGACCAGCCCATCACAGACGGCGCTCCTAAGAAACGGAAGATGGCAGTGACTCCCAGAGGCGAGACAAAGCTGGCGAAGTCCAACACCAGCTGTGGCATTGTGAGTACTGCCAGGTTGAGAACCATGGCGACATACATGTACCAGACCTCGCCCTTTGGTTTGTCTTGATAGCACAATGCCTCACTCTTTCTATGAATTTCTGGACACTGAGTGTAGCAGTGTACGCTTGGAGACATGCATGCAGTTGGAAAACAAGTTATTAGGAGCAGTAGGATTATATTCATGAACTAGACACCAAGTCCTGAAACCTGGAGATTGGAATCACCAGGTGCAGGTCTACCATGATAGGGAAACCTGTCAGATAATGGACTTAGT
Organism: Ceratodon purpureus; assembly: GCA_014871385.1. Taxonomy (NCBI): domain Eukaryota; kingdom Viridiplantae; phylum Streptophyta; class Bryopsida; order Pseudoditrichales; family Ditrichaceae; genus Ceratodon; species Ceratodon purpureus. The sequence continues at coordinate 16,756,196 of CM026427.1, forward strand.
TATCGGTAAGAGTACTTAGGTGTTTCCTCTTTGTTGCGCTCGGTAACAAGAGCGACGGTGAGGAAAGTGATTATTTTTTGGGTACATTTACCCCTACCTAATTTTTTCTTGACAAGGGGTAACACAATTTTGATAGACTTCACGAGATGCTAGAGAGTGCGCTCAAACATTTTTGTAGAGGTGACATTGACTTTTAAAGTAAGTTAAATTGATCTCTCCCAGCCTCTAAAAATAGTCTCATGTTTTTCATTTAGAACTTGTGTGCACATTTCGCCATTTGTGGACATGTTAAGCCTATAAAACAATCGGGGCTTCTCTTAAGGTAGGAGTACTCATAACCGTCCTTTTAAGCTATTTTGGGCTGGTTACCACTTACAGGAAGAACCAAAAGTAATATTCATAGATTTGCAAGAGAAAATTAAAAATATTGGGAGAAGAAAGAGTCTTAGAAAAAACAAGTATGTATTTATTATATAATTTCAAAGTACATAATTCGTAGGGTGCTATGTCTGTCCATAGCTGGTGGTGGAATGGATCAACAATTAGCTCATTCTTGTCCAGACAAAACCCACTCATGCCTGCATCATATCCTAAAAATATTTTTAACTTCACTGATTACCATCCGCAAGTGTCTAAAAGAACCAAGGTACAGTAAATAAAAAATTGTCCTCAAATGTCCAACTACCGCTGCAAAGCTAACTCAAAAAGAACCCAAAAGCACCTCATAGGCGCCATCTATGAACAATAAACCGTCCCACCAAAACTGGAAAGCAACTGTAGAGTGTGAAGATCCGACCCCACGAGGCCCATGCACACACAGCTAGCCAACGGCTCTTCCCTGCAACTTCCCAACGTCTCAAAACGTCTCCTGATCCATGGAAGTCGGATCTTGGCTGCAATGATCTCCAGCCCCTAGCCTCGTCGGACCTCCATCGTCGCAAGGTGCAGCCCCTGGCCTCGTCGGACCTCCATCGTCGCAAGGTGCAGCCCCTGGCCTCGTCGGACCTCCATCGTCGCAAGGTGCAGCCCCTGGCCTCGTCGGACCTCCATCGGCGCAAGGTGCAGCCCCTGCCCTCGTCGGCGCTCTTCTGCGCTTGCGCGCCTGTTGCTCCAGCCCCGTCGTTGCCTCCCTTTGCTTACGCTCTTTCTCTGCCTGTCTCCTCGCCTTCTCTCTTTCCTTCAGCAACTTCTTGCGCTCCGCTTCAATTCGCCGCAAGACCTTGGCGGTGTCTTTCGCCTGTTTCTCTCTCTCCTTCTCGAGCTTGCGGCGCTCTACTACTTGCTTTCGCTCCTCTTTCTCTTGTAGTACAGCCTCTTTTCGCGCGGCCTTGGCCTCCATAGTCTCGATGTACTCATCGCTCGTCATGAGAATCGAACTGCTGTAATCAATCAAGGGCTCGTTGCGATGGCGCTGTCTTCGAGCAGGGCGAATGACTCGTGGGAGTTCGAAGAGATTCGGTAGTGCACTGCAGGCAGCGGAGTTCGGAGAGATTTCTTCCCTGTCCGAATCATCGGGGTCCGAAGGCACGTAGAAGTGTTCACCCGCCGGTTGTGAGCTCGGAATGCGCTCTCCAAGCAGCTCTTCCATGCCCGGATCCGCCTCCGTCTCGCCCTGGTCAGTGCCCTCACCTCCATCCGGCTCGCTTTCAGATCCCGAGAGTACAGGTTGCCCATCCCCATTCTCAGGTGCCTCGGTTTCGAAACATTGTGAAGGACCAGTGTACTTATCCATGGCGTTGGGATTCAAAGGCCATATGCCAGTAGTTTGGAAACCTTTGATGATGTTTGCAGGTGTCAGCGCTTTTCTAAGTCCTAGCGAAACCCATTGCGCTAGGTCCTCCTTGCTGGCTCCTTGCCCTCTGTTACGGACTGACCATGCATCTCTGTATCCTCGAAACGCTACTTTGAAAGGTTTAAATATACTGACATCTAGTGGCTGCAGACGATGGCTGGTATGGCTAGGCAATGACAACACATCAAGTCCATGCTCTTTGGCTTTCACAACAACGTCCAAAGTTACGTGAGATCCATGCCCATCGAGTACAAGCAGGTGCCTATTTTCAGGTGAGATTCCAAACCTTTTCCCCAGCACATTGATGAAATGAGATATCCAGCCAGCGAACAAATACGATGACATCCAAGCATTGTCTTGCATTGACATAGTGGCACCAGCTTCACATTTACATATGTAGTCTCGCTCTCTGCGTCGTCCTTTGAAGATGTAATAATTCGGAATTGACTGGCCTGCGGCGTTGATGCAGGAGAGAACAGTGATATGTTCTCTGGCGTCTGGAACCACTGCATGTACAGATCTAGTTCCTCGTTTTGCAAAAACAAGATTCCCACCTCCAGATCTACCTGCTTGCGCTCCACTCTCGTCGGCGTTCCATATGTGATCTGCAGGATACTTGTGCGTCCTGAAGATGAACTCCAGGTTACGGTATAGAGAGGCGACACTTGTTGGATTTAAGCCTCTCGCTCGGCCTTCTTCCAAGCACTGTGGAGCTCTAAGGGTGAGCTCTGGATGCCTGCGTCGAAACCACCGAAGCCAGCCCGCCCCAGGGACACCATTCTTGAAAGGCGTCCACCTATCTTGTGTAAGCTCTGCAACTTTCATTCTCACATCAGTGATTGAAAGAGGATGGGCGCGCTCTTGCATGTCAAGCAAATATCTTACCAACTGCTCGTCCTCCTCAACTGATAACACTCCTTGCCTCCCCTTCTTCCGTTTGAGCGTCTTGCCGTAAACGTGGTCTCTTAAGGATGATGCTGGAATGTTGTAGTCTCTTGCCACCGCCTTCAGTTTGGCGCCTGAGTCGATGGCAGCAATCGCAGCTTGCAACTGCCCGTCCGTCCAGAGCCCGGTCCTCCTTCGATGCTGTGCAGGAGCTCTCTGCGTCGACGTCCCACCGAACTCTATCGACGGTCCAGGGCGTGCATGCGATGGGCGCAGGTTGTACCCTGTAGCACTCTCCCGCGACGCCCTCTCGTGCACCACGTCTGAGAAGCGCAACACTGCTGGCCTTTGGTGGGAATTCATCGCCTGGCCCACCGCAGTTGCTTGGAAACCACCTCGTGCCCCACCACCATTCTCTCGCACCCCACCTCCCATGCTGGACATCGCTTCGTGGAAAGCAAAAGCTCCGACCCCATTGCCGAAGATGCTTGATTGTCGACCAGGGAGGTTGGGCACTGGCCGCCACACCGAGGCCTCACCAGTGAATTGCAGCTGATCAGACACTTCGCTCTCTCTCACTAATCCATATTGCTGTAACTCAGGGGCCCAACTCTCTTCTTCATTGTAGATACTCTCGTAACCTCTCTCTGTCTCTGTATTACTTGTCATGGTCACTGTCAAGAGGAGAAAATCTCTACTTCTATGTTGAAAACAAAGATACACAAGAAACTAAAACAAAGCCTTAAGCAATCATCAGTGCAATACTTGTCATGGTCACTGTCAAGAGGAGAAAATCTCTACTTCTATGTTGAAAACAAAGATACATAAGAAACTAAAACAAAGCCTTAAGCAATCATCAGTGCAACACTTCTTTCATACAGTGGAGAATTCAGTTTGCAACATAAATTTTTGTTCTCTTCTGTATTTGCATTACAACCAAGCCTTGCACCCTTCATTAATGGGCAATATTGCAAATACTGCACCCTAAGCTACAAAACGCCGCCACTTACCATTCCTTAACTAGTTGTAATTAGACCCTAAACCGCCCACACCCTCTACTTTAACTGCAACACATGGCTGCTAAACTGCGTTTAAATATTTGATCAACCACCCTTCTACTAATCTAATTAATTTATAGTACCAATAGTATCATGTATCAATCTCCGTCCATCACGAGACCCTATACAGCCTCATCCTTATATTATTCTGTCCATGACAATCCCCATAACCGTCACTTTTCTGTCCAAATCAGGCTTGGGATGTCATGGGGCGGTTGTGGGTCAAAAAATAGGGCTCGGAGTTGGGTAAAGGGACGGTTATGAGTACTCCTACCTTAATACTTCTGGAGTTTCGACCTAATTCCGGAGAGAACGTTGACAGCCGCGCTAATGTTGAGATGACGTTACCCTTTGAAGTAATACAGTATGGTCGTATGTATCAACCTATTCTGTATTTGAAGGTGGAGGTCCGGAGGGTGGGTTTTGTGCTGCAAACGTGGGTGTGGCTGTTATGACACACAATGAAGAGTGAAACTATTGACTGATCAAATTTTTGCCGTACATCCTTAACTAGTACACGGTTGAACCGTTACGCGAGGTACATTTCACAAATGGAATCAAAGCACATCGAGTCTGTTATCATTTATTCTGGAAAATGTGACGGTGGATGTTTTAAGAACTAACTATAAATCTAAAGTGGCATATCCAACTAAACCGCACCCACTCAAATTGTAATTGTTTTGTATTCAATGGCCATTCCGAGCCGAAAGTCTGCCAAATTCGTGGCTGGAAGTGCCTGTTGCTCTGGTAGCCACATCTTTAATATGCATCATTTACGGGGTCAAAGTGTAGTTAACATATGTGCTCAAACTGTCGGCAGGTGAGGCATGCCTTATCTAGATAACAGGTCTCCATGTCGTGATAATTTCTCCTGTCAAACAGCTTAATGTGGACGTTAACTGGAGCTACCATTGTTCTCAGAGATACTTTCCATGTGAGACCAGTAACAGTGGTAGACAAGAAATGAGGATCCAACATGTACCGATGAGAGTGCAGAATTGGGTGGGATGCGTGAGTAGTCCATTTGTGGACCTTTTCTAAATTTGTTAACAACAGAACGTTGGATTTGTCTCAATTATATGGAAGTGATTCCTGATACTGCCAACGTGTAAGTCGACGGATTCCAGAACCGAACATTGTAAGTTCACTATTTCCCTTGATGGTGTCCAATTAGTTTTGACTTTGAGCATCCAGAATGTGCCTCAAGATTTCAATGGTCGTCAGATTTTCTCCAGAGACAAAGCCTGCTTGTTCCTTAAACCTTAAACTGTACAAACCATCTTGAGCTAACGGGAGTTAGACTTCTGCCTTAGAAATTTCGAATTTTACTTTAACCAGTTATTTTCATCTACCTACGGTTTGTTCGTCACACTGATTTATACCTATGGTGAAAATATTTGAAGTTTGAGAGCAATACCGGTATTTGTAAATTTTTAACTTATGATCTGTGGCCCGTAAGGATAAAACAAGGTCTGCAGCTTGTTGACGAGCATTAATGGCATGCTAACGACTACATCTGACAGTGCTGTTATCCAACCACTGTCCAGGAGTGTTGCCGACAAGCCAAAATATGAAATGGCCAAAGTATATATAGTGAAATGGACAACAAGTATATGTATAGTTCGCAGTAATTGGACGAGAATCGATGTGCTAACAAAACACTATGCTATAAGGTAGAGACACCTAAAACCACCAACTTAAGGATTTTGAGCCTTTTTTTTCAGGTTATTTTTGGGGTGTAATTTTCACGTGTCAAAAAATAAGTTTCTCATGGAATGCAAATTTTTTCAAAATTTTCTTCACAATATTGAAATAGGTACAAATTTTTAAACACAAAAGTATTTCATGACCCAAAAATAATATGTAGACTTTTCCATTGTCACACCTAGCTGGTACTAATTTCCACTCATGATCCAACCCAAAACTACCAACTTTTTGAGTGTTTTCATTGGTGAGTTTGAATTGAGTTGTCTGTTATGCTAGTTCAGCCAAGTTGCGGTTCTGGGGAGATCTACAGGTTGGTTGGAGGTGCTGGTGGTTTTAGGTGTATCTACCTTGACTACAAAATAAATCTTACTAAACTTGCAGTCCAATTAGTAATCAAGTACTATCTGAGCTTCTCGAATGCACATGACAGACGATTTCGTGAAGCCGAATCACACTGAAACGCCAAAGCTTGGTTCGAACGCATATCCTACGGGGTTCAGACTATGAAATATGACTCCAGCGTCCATCGGAGGAGGCGCAGGAATAGTCTCAGAAGTATCCGGATTTATAGGGTCATCCAACATATTGTAAACTACTCCGGTACGTTCAATAGTATTGAAAATGCACAGCTTGTTCTCCCCCAGTGGCACACATGTATACTCAGGAAAAACCAAGAGAGCTCGGTAGCCTTGTCTTGGGATTGTTACCTTCCTCGTCCACGTATAACCCGGGCCCCCTCTCACAAAGTCCAACCTATCAATGCAATGGGTGACAGACGTTCTCTCAGCCTCCTGTTCCGAGAAGAGGTAAATGACCCCGCTACACTCGACAAGCTGGGCAATAGCGAAGTGGACGGACAAGGCAGTATTTTCCTCAGCTACGAGTAGAGGACAGAGCCAGTCTGCTCGCCACTCCAGCTTCCCCACATCGAAGGCAAGGATACCTTTGATACCATTCACCATGAAGCCCACACAGAGCAGCAAATTCTCGCTCTCGCAGTAGACTCCAGTTTGATGGTCGTTGAGTGAGAAGTCAATCCCAGGAACGTCGCCTGCTGTTTCCCATTTCCCCTTCACTGAATCATAAACCTCTGTTTTTTTTGAGAGACTCTCGGTTCCAGTAGCAGAGCTTCCTATGGCAATCACTCGGTAACTTGAGGTAGTGATATCTTCAGTTTTAGTCAATGTTACATGCAAGTTGAGAATAACAGGGTGCCGTGAGAATTCTAAACGAGGAAGTTCGTGTGTCGATCCAGTTAACAGATTGCAGACGTATATCTTCTCCGCTTCGGACGGCTTTCCCACGTTGACACAAAAGAGACCCCTGTGTGAAGCAACCAAAAAGTCCTTAAACAAATCTACGTCAGGTGCTGGAATGGGATTTCGGAACGGTGGCAATGTCCTCCAGATCTGCTTCTTGGAATCCAATCCCAGGATATGCCACAAACTGTCCTTCACATAAAATACCAGAGGGCCCAAAAAAAATTCCCTTGGGAAAAGACGACCACGGGCTTGCTGAAAGTTTTTACTATTGATGACATCTCGAAAGCTCTTGCAGATTGCGCGGAGCTGGAAAAGATCATAGAAGGGACAAAATGCGAGAATCAAATCCTGAACTTCTGGAGGTAACGCGTTCCAATCTTCTAACGTGTCCGAGCTCCTGTTCTCCTTCAGTTCAAGATTATCCAATGTAGAGGTGACGTCCGTGATCTGCTCCGAAATTGAGCCGCCTTCCATCATCAATCTATCCTGAAACACCGCAGATTGTTATATTTACGATTTTCTAAAAATAAAAAATCATCAATCAAGTAATTATTTATTGATACGAAAATATTCAAAAAACATAAAATAGGCATCTAGAGATCGTCCAACGGTAATATTGGATGGGGGTCACGGATGAACTTACAAACTTAAATTCACACAGCTCCTCCTACGTTCTTCGAATCACGCCTTCCCAAAGCTGCAACGATCGCTTGACCTGGTATTGGTGGAACCTGGGGAGACAATGAGAAAACATTAATATCGCAGAGTGCGAGGCGCGCTGCAAACCCTCGTTCCTCTCAACCCACCATCAATGTCATCACGAAACTCGTCTTGAATCAAAAAACCAGTATGTAATAGTCCATCCCTACTTCACAGCATTATTTGTCTCAGGCAAAGAACCACAAAACAATCGGGTGTACCCAATGCGTTGTTCGGCAATGACATATAAATCCGCCATGCAACCAAACAGCTCTCTCTCCACCTGCATTACTGATCACTACCTTCGAGGCTTCGATCCGCAGCGAGACTCCACAACGGCCCCAACTTCAAAGACCCTCTACCAAATGACTAATCAAGTAACTCCTATCGAACGTCGTTCTATCCTAACCACGACACACTGGACAAAACTTCCAAACAAGCTTCACGCTAAAACGAATCCCAAATACAGCAATACAATGCAATGACACACCTCACAGCTGAGCATCAACACCCGGAAAAAAGACTCACCACAGCACAGCCAGATGTGTCAATGCGTGGAGCCCGAGGCTCTCGCGCTCCTTGCTGCTCCCTCCAAATCTGGAATCAGACCGTTGAAGTACCCGTGACAGGTGAGCAGATCTGCAATCTGGCAACAGTGGTTGCACACAGTTCATTGATATGATGAACAGGCCATGGTCCCCAAGTTCTCTACAAAATGCTTAGCGAAGTGGTTCCACCAAGGTACGCTGGAGTTTACTAGATCAGCACTTTCGGTTGACAATGTACGCTTGACAATGTCCGTCTCTGTGGAGAAGATCAAGCGTTTGACGTTTCATATCAAATCGTACAAGCAAGCGTTTATGTGAATTATGTTAAGGAAACCGTCCGCATCGGGTTTGTAACTTTGTACATGTTGATATAAAAACTGTTGGAGGTGGTTTGAGTGGGTCACGTTCATAAGTTTGAATTTTTAAAATGGAAAGGACTACTTTAGGTAGAAGTGACTTAATATCGTATTTTGAATAGTGGGTGTATATAATAATATGTAAAATGTAATTTTATAAATTATGAAAAATATATATATATATAATATTTATTATTATTTTGAGGTTCTTCAAATTAGAGTATTCAGTTAACCACTCTTTGAGTCATCTAAGGTAGCTAAGCCTTGTTGGTTGAGTTATCACATCATTAAATAAAACTACAAGATTGCATGAAAATAAACATTAATAAGATCTTGAAGTTGTTTCAATTATTAACTTTTTGTTCCTTGCAAGTCTAAACTAAAGACTATCTGAGCATTTCAAAGCCAAAATTAACGGATACCTTAATCTTACCTTTGCTTGTAGTGCTAATCTTTCAGTGCTTATCATAAAAATCTTCTGAAGTGCGCTACTGAAATTGTAATCCTATGAGGCCCTTCACAAACACACATCTATCAGAGGGTGATATGCAATCATGGTTCAGTTCAATCAGACAGGAACTGACGAGGACTGAGTGAAAACTTCAGAAGGTGGACTTGCAATTTGGAGACACGTTCCACCATAGGAAGGCAGGGCTTCATAACGTTGTTATGGACAAAAATCATGTTTTGTTTTCCCAGGCACGAAAAATCTCCACAGGTAGACTCATACGCAGCAGAGAATTTGCAACAAACTCTGCTCGGTAGTCACACATTAACCCCCCTCAGGCAGGACTGCCAGCCTTCACTTGAAATGGCTGCACTCCTAGATTTAGCTGTTTACTTGCGAGAAAACAAATTTCTAGAAATGAACGAAATTCAAAGCAAACAGAAACCTCACTATCAGCAATATGGATGCTTTGTTATGAGCGCTTGTACTAGACCAGCTAGGACCAACTGCAGACCATGTACAACTCACACTTCGGAGTTTGTCCCTCTCACCTTTGCCTTGTGTGAGTTTTCAATACTTGTAGCAGAATCCCTTTCTTCCATAGTATGCTTTGGATTGAATTATGTCCTGCAAGCCCTTCTGATGCAACATGCCTGAATACGACGCTTCTCTGAAAATGAGTGCATGGAAGGAAATTAGAGACTGCATGAAGCATGAGCTCATGACTCCGGACCAGTGGATTAGAAGGATGATTATTCACACGCAGGATTAAACACTAAAATCGTCAAATGCGTCTGAACTTGATTTGGTCCATAAATTAGATAATTCCAACAACGACGTGCAACCAATGCCAAGAACTTGAAAGACGCAATCAACACAACAGCTACCGCGAGCCCTTCGCCTTCACTCGGCTTGTGGCCCCTGGGTCACTTGCACAAGCTTCCCTGTTACGACTGTCCCACATCCCCCGCATTCGAAGCGGGTGGCTAGAACTAGGGCACCGCCAAGCGTTTAGGGGTGCCTCTCAACGGCTTAACTTCTTGGCCAAGGCTCGAGGTGAAAATAAGATTATATGAACTTCACCATGCCGGAAACGACTTGATCATCACGGCAGCCTCGAGGCTCAAATTGCGGTCGGAGATTCTTCAGAATGCCCAGAAATATGGCTTTATAAATTTGAACGTGTCAACGAAGTTTCTTAACATCATTTCGGACGTTTATTATAATCGAAACGAAGACGCGCGCTTACATGAAGGATGCTCTACTCTAGAGCTTTTAATCGTTTCAACATAACGCTTAACCTCAAACAAAACAATCATCATAAAAAAGACATAGTAAGGGCACACTCATTCCAATTTTGAGTGCTTCTAGAAACACAATCCGTAGTGAAACAATATAGCTCTCAAGCTAAAATCACCAGCTGTGTGAATGTCCAGTCAAAAGGGCAAGTAGAAAAAGGAAAAAGGAAAAAAAGAAAGAGAAAAAGAGCAAGAACTATGAACAAACTGAAATCAGAGAAGCAAAAGAAGCAGGAAGTTCATCATGATGAGTCTGGTACCAACATGTTGACGGTTTCAAATTAATCATTCAGAATGCGCATCGAATGTACTATGTAACAAGACTCGGACTTGACAAGCAGGCAAGCTGACTCACCGGATTATTGTATTGTCCCTCTTGGTCGCAGAGGGCTTGACGTAATCTTCAGTAACAACCTCACTCGCTGTATGCAAGAATGCAAGTTCACCAATTTCGTGTAAAATCCCGATCCCGTCTTCGTATGCAGCTTTCCCACACAGTGCACTGTCAAAAGGACACTTTCACAGGGTCACAATTGCGATTCATACTCGAAAGTGAACGGAGCAGCTGTGTAATGTCAAAGATGGTGAATTAGCAATGAAAGTTCTTTCTTGCTTCAAAAAAAAAAAAAAGATGGTGAATTAGCAAATACGGATTCACAAAATTGGCAGTTCCTTCAAACTTTGGCAGTTTAGGGAGTCCTCTCTAAACATGAATATGCAGAAGTAATGAGTTTCAAAACACTCTGCATATTCCAAAGTAATGAATAACTCCATAAACACAATATCCGACTTAAAGCTTGAAGCTTGAAGCTCCACATTACACATACATGTCGCCGAAGTGTCTCTACACATCACAAACTTCCTGAAAACATCACAGAAGAATTCTAGGTACATAACGAATTATGAGACATAGGTCCTGTCAAAATTTATGAAATGTGCAAATTCTATGCAGAAGAGGATGTACTCGTGACAGACCACACAACTAGGTCCAGCAAATGTTGCAAAGTACCAATTCGCAATGCAGTTACACTTGGAAAGCTTATGTCTCATATACGAATCAGAGCAGGAAGCAACATCTTAACCACCTGAAACTCCACTATCTGAGGACAGTACGGGCCAACGGTCGCAATATTCCTCTAAAACGCGTCTTGTTGCAGACAAGCAGCACATCAGAACGCCAAAAACTGCTCCTAGAATAGTACATGGTAGACGCTGTGCAGTTGCTCGAAGTTAATGACCTAATAACCAACTGACCACCAACTGAAAAAATCTCGCAAAGCTAGGGAAAATGTTACCTTTAGAGCTGTGCAAATGCTCACGAAGCTCGCAGTGCAGGACGACAGAACCTCCCATTGGCAGCACTCATAATTTAGTCCCCATTCTAGAAACCATGCCCATGCAGGTACACTAGAATGTCACCAACTTAGTGGAAGCTAGTAAATATGAGTGATCCCCATACCACCAAGATGCAAAAATGCGTCTTTATAGGAATTGGCTTCTCAATCAAATGCCCCTAAGCGAGTGTGAAACATAGTGTTGGAATATCAAGCCAAATGCTAGAAACACTGAATTCATTTTAGCCTCGTGCTTATCCCTGTGCAGTGGTAGCCTGTGTTGATCAGACCGCCGTCTCGGCAATTAAGCCGAATGTTCTCTCGACGCACATTTCAGAGCATACAGCCGCACCGCGTCGATCGATTCAGACGTGTTCATAACTTCATACCATTCGACGGACCTTCCCGGCGGGTATTGCAGAGTCATTGCACCAGATGTCAGATCAGCGGGCATGGGACGGTGATGGACGGTGATGGGGTCCAGGGGTCTTTCCGACCTTCCTTCTGTAGGCCTCCTCTTTTTCGGAACTCCTTCCCTCTCTGCCTCTTTTCTTTTACATCATTTCGGGTACATTGGGGCCTACAACATTCTTTAAGAGAGTGAAATAGAGGGAAACTCCGGTCTCTAAGGGAGGCAACCTCAAATGTAGTTTTTGTTTATTCCACCACAAGATATAGGCTAGTAGTAAAGAACTATTTTCCTTTTCTAGTGTAAATATTCTAACCATTAATTTAAGGCAATTATGAATAATATGGTAAATAACAAAAAAGTGTTTTTCATTTTATTTTGATAGCTTAGCAGAAATGATTGATTTTTGTTTGTGATATTTGCAAAGTATAAACTCATTATTGAATATGTAGTCAATTGGCACAACTAACTGGGTAATTGCAAGTATGAAAAGGGTTGTTCAACAACATTCTTTAATGAACGTAAAGACACATGTATTTCTATTCACATTTTATTATTGAAAGTGGATCCAAAACGTTTAGTGGAATCAACATTTGTAATTGGCTTCAATTTATTATTTTTGTTTAACCAATGATTGTTAGTTAACTAAACTCTATTGCATGGTTGGTTGTCCTATAACCACTAGGCACTTGTAATCCGCACTTTGTTTTGTTATCACCTGACTCTTATAAACTTAATGAATCTATATTAGATTGTTGATTATTTTGCATCATCAAAATTTCCTTTTACATAATGCCAAAGCTTTTTTTAAATGATTCATAGAGTTATTATCCTATTGAACGGTTGCATTTTGATATTGCTACAATACATTTTTTAATTGAAATTACAAATACTAATGCAAGTGAAATTTTGACCAAGTGAAATTTGCATTTTCTTCAGTTAAAAAATTGTCAATGTAGCTGTACCCACACAAACATTTTTTTAATATCTTTAAAGGCATAAAATTTAGACAAAACTTGAGACAAAAATTGTGAAGAAACTGTACTACAAATACAAACAGTTTGTGGGATTTGATTGTGTGCTTAAAGTGAATTATTTTTGCTATTCAATACCTTTTAGACTTAGAAGTAAATTGTAGGAACAATGATGCAATGAAAAATCGAAGCACTCTTTCCTTATTTGTAAGTATAGGTTTTCATATATGTGCTTAAACTAATGTTTAACTTCCTTTATGCTATAAATTATAAATAATGCTTTAACTGATATACATTTTTTGCCTAAAATATGGTTATTTGAAGTAAATGATAGAATGATTGATAAGATAAAAAACTATCAACAAATATTTCAAAAGCATTTAAACACTAAGAGGGAAAAACTATAATATACTTTGTTGTGAAGGACAACTTCAATAGCTTCAAAAATGCATGATAATCTTTGAAAATAGCATTTAAGAAAAATATTTTTTATATTAGACACATTGTGTAAACTAATATAGAGAAAAAATTTAGAAATTTTCTTGAGAGTTTCAAAAGTCTTAAAGATGGCCCTGAATTAAAGAAGACAACACATTAATAGCTTAAATTGAGATTATTACAAATATTTTAAAAATAGAGTTGTACTTCTATAAAGGCCAAATATCTTGTTGAAGGCTTTGAACAAGGTTGCCTATGAAACCTTATCAAAGTTGATAAATTGGTTTGCAAAAAGGTGTTTACCATATTAGGGCCGCTTTCCACTATGGCCAAAGTCGAGAAGAGGAGGGACTGTCCACTGTCCCGAACTTCGTCGAGAGGAGAAGCCTTTGGGCTTAAAAGTAATCTTAAAATAATCCACTTGGGAGCTTTGGCCGGGCATAGTGTGAAGGCCCAAAGGAGAAGGCCAAAGGCCAAGAACTATGATCCAAATATTCAAACATTTTTAGAAAATCGAAAAAAAATCATAAAATTCTGAAAAAAACAAGAGAGGTGTATAAACTAATAAAGAATATGTGGAAAACATTTCAGCAAATTCTACATTGTTATGACAAAGTTATGAGTGATTAAAATTCAGCTTATTTTTGGACAGCATTGGTCTAAACCCAATGATTGTCAAAAGGTTCATTAAATAGAAAATGGCAAGGCTAGTGGAGCATGACCAGCTCTTATTAGCCCATGAGCCTTGTCTTCTTGTGCATATTTTAATGGAAAAAAAGTTTCTCCTCTTGATAGAAGTTTGGGTCGAGCCAAACTTTGGTCGAGAGGAGAAACTCTAGGCGCCAAAACTTGCTAAAAGTGCTGCCACCTAAGCTCCTTTGGTGGTGACCTCCTTTGGACTTCGGCCTCTAGTGTGTAGGCCGAGAGGAGGAACTTTGGCCATTCTAGCATTTTCATTGGTTGGAACGCTTCTCCTCTCAAAGTTTGACCATAGTGGCCCAGTGGGAAGCGGTCCTTAGCAGCCATGTCATTATTTCATCCTTGCTTGAAGCTCTCCACCAAAAAATCATAATCCTAAAATTTAACCAAAAAGGAGTCTCATTTTTGACCAATTACATTCCACTAAGGTTGATTGTCCTAATACCAACCACTACTCCAAAACCATTTGGTTGACTTGTCCTATAACCAACCATAGTAAGAACTAAATGTAGTGATTTGTGGGACTTGCAAAAATTAAGAGTCCATGCATGGTTGGTTTTGTGTGGATGTGGAGTGGAGTATGGGGTGGGTGCACGTGAGCCACTAGTTTTCATTTTCAGCATGATTGACTCCAACAAAGAGCGGTTTTCATGATTGACTATAGCCAAGAGCGGTTTTTTGGTCATGCATTTTGTAGTGGTTGGTTCTGGGTTTGATCATCAACAAAAAATAGAACCACCACAGTTTGATCATAGGAGAATAGTATATCAATTATGGGTCACATGTTACTTTGCACTTTGAGATTTTGTATAAAATTGAAAACTACAGATTATATGTTGCAATTTTTTGCAATCCCCATAAAATCCTATTTTGAACATGGTCATTTTTTATTTATTTTTGGATTCAACACTGCCTTAGGGCCCCTTTACACTAAAGGAGAGAGGCTGTCATAAAAGAAATTTCAGCCAATCACATGTGTAGAAATCTAGAGGGACGTGAGGAGGAGAAAATGACATGGACAGCACTTTTGTCCTTGGTGGCAACAAAAAGGCACATTTTGGAAGACCCCCGGATTTTTAGTCAGGCCCACCTCTTTAGGTGGGCCTGACTAAAAGTCCGGGGGACCATATGGCCAAAATTCTCATAGCCAATCATTTTCAGTTTTTTAATAATTTTTCATAACCCTACACTAGAAAATGTATTAAAAATTTCAGCACATGTTTGTAGGCCCCTTCTCACTTTACACTATATCCAAAGGACGTCAAATTTAGAGTTGGTCTTTTCAAGAATGGGCCGTGGCCCTTGGCTAATTTCCTTACTCTGTCTCATGACTGGGAGACTACATAGTGTAAAGCGAGCCTTAGTTTGTGGCAGCTGCTGTGAATGTGCATTATGTCATGCATGTGACGAAATCATGTGTAGCCGCTCCGATCGGAAGCGCCACTCTTCGGATCTACCACAGATTGCCATCCTCAAGCTGGAATATGATTCAATTTTCTGTCCTCTGACCGCCGAATTTCACAATAGCAAGCTGCCGAAATAACTACATGAAGTGGCGACGCAAACTGTTCACAACCTAATTCCCAGAAACCGGTGCAATCAAGTTTGCCAAAAAAACACTGACTGCTCCCTGAATACACGACTCTGGGTGCGGAGCCGATCAGGGTTGGAATGCGGTTGAGCCGCTGTTGTAATGGGGTGGGTGTGGATACAGCCTGACTTCCGTCTGTTACACAATGCAAATGGAGCAGCGTATCCACTCCCTTTGTCCTTCTTCGGAGGGTTTTGCAAGGATTAAGGTCAGGGCATTGATGCGGCTCCTTCTGCCTTTCATGATCATGGCATAGCCACAATCATTCATGTTATGACATTGGGATTGATTGTAACCTTTTGGATCTCTCGTGCACTTGGCAAGTGCTGGCTTACCTGCCTGCGCTTTCGATATATAGCTTTGTGAGTGAACAATTAATGGTAGGAAGAAATTAAGACATCGATTCTCAAGTGTTCTGATAGAGGTTGCACACCTTGCTTTGTTGCCACAGACCTACAACTGTCGATGGAAGTAATCTGGAGCACTTGAGTTCAAGTTGATTTTTTGGTAAGGGAGAATGCATTAGTGATCTAGTGTTCAGCTTGGAGATGAGGTGTATTTGTCTGCGAGGTTGAGAGAGCGAGAGACGGGGATTCTTGTTGTGTGTGGTCGGTTGTAGATTTTCCGGTTTTAATGTCGTTTCATGTTGTGAATCTGCAGTCAATGGGGAATATTCTGATACCTGTGACGTAGTAGCCTTGCAGGGGTAGTTGCAACGTAGTAGCTATGAGGGTTTTCATTGCTATGGCGGTTTCGCAACTGCCGAAATGAGGTTAAGATATTCTGAAAATTAGTACAGCTGCAACTTTAGAAAGTACTCCCTATACTGCCAAAATTGTTAGGAACTGCCAACATAATGAATATCTACATAGCTGCTTGGTAAATCAAATGACCGAAGTCGATATTTCTTATGTTGATAGAAATTTGAACACAGACGCCGTAGGTGATCGATTCGTGCGTCACTCGACTAGCAGCAGGCTGAATAATGACCTACTTAGTAATTAATTTTCAGAAAAGGTAGTAGAGCTGTAGAGCAGCGCAGCACATGATCTGACTGAT
Organism: Ceratodon purpureus; assembly: GCA_014871385.1. Classification (NCBI taxonomy): domain Eukaryota; kingdom Viridiplantae; phylum Streptophyta; class Bryopsida; order Pseudoditrichales; family Ditrichaceae; genus Ceratodon; species Ceratodon purpureus. The sequence goes on from CM026427.1 coordinate 16,772,753, forward strand.
GTTTTAGGCAATTTAAACAATGCAATTTTTAATGCTTCATTTCCTGTCCATAGATTCGCCAGTCGGCTGAGCTATACACAATTGATTTTTTTGGAATGCTATTTTGCTGAACTGAAAGATCACCAATTTTTTATTTTTATCAACACAGGAATATGGCACGGACTTTGAAACGGCAAAGACCCACATAAGTCTCCAAAATTGTCAATCTCAGCTTGTTTCCATTCAGCTATCGGGGAGATTTTGGACTCAACCTAGCTAATATCCTCTCTTCTCTTAACTCATTCGGTTAAGGGAGATGATACCTGGATGATAATTTGACAATATGTGGGTGATACTTGTCTGATACTCATGTAATACATGGATGATTTTTAATTTTTTCAACTGGAAATTTGCCTAAGATATTCAAGTTCAACCCGTTGAACCTCAATTCTGGTCGGCTGATCTGTAACTAGCTGCCGGTTCTCCCCGTGCATTGTTTCCATTTTGTACTCGGCCGTTAAGGTGGTTACCCCATTCCCAACTGAATAAGAAATACAGATATGAGGCATTGATATTATTTAGTGTTGTTATTTTTTAGAGGTAGGCAAGAAGAAACGGATTCCAACACAAGTTAAAACATAATTTTTGGATGAAGAATGAATTAGTTATAAATTTTCAAAGTTGCAGTATGACCCATTCCATTCACATCATATAGGTACACCTCTTTCTGTGTACTAAAGATGCTTAAACCAATAACAACACCTCCATAACCACACTTGCATGTACTAAAACCAACAAGAGAGAACCCACTGCCAACTCGAACTCATGTTACAACCAACATCATTAGAGCATTGATGGCGGATGATACCCCTAGCTGTTGGTGAAAGAAGCCAGTTGGTGATGGGGTAACCACCTTAGTCTCTGTGGAATTCTGTGGGATGCATTTTCTTAGTGAAATCAGGAAACCGAGAATGCATGAAGAATTAGGTGAGAACAAGCAGGTGACCTCGTGGAAGAGTGCACTCCTCATGAAGAGCAACAGGCCGTGGATGATTACGTGGTAATCTACTGTACAGTACAAAGGGAGAATGTGATAATTCAGAGAAATCCTTTCAAAGTAACATGGAATAATACACATGTCATACTTACCTTCTCATAACACTTCATTCTGTTGAAGTGCTGCCAAATATGTTACTCAGGCAACCTACGAGGTCTTTTTGGGTTTTGATAAAGGTGTTTATACACTGCGTTGATTTAGTCAATGTTGTACTTTATCGGGCCCTGTCCTCTTACGGAGGGAGTATTGCATTGTGATGAATATCTGGCTCTAATATATCCCATTTAACAACTGCAGTGCAATTGGTTGAAATTTACACTATTGAGTAGTTGTATCAAGACCTGCTATTGTTTGGAATTACATTATTGAGTCCACTGGTGTTCAGACAGCAGTTAAGGGCAACCATCTCTAGATCTGGGTGGCCTGTTATACAACAGCAATGCCCTCAGCGTTGCCCCCAGCACTTGCCCCAGCACTGCTCCCAGCACTGCTCCCAATAGACTCTTGATTCACAGCGATCCTTCTTCTAAGCAGTCCCGAATCCCGATTGTATCCAGGAACGCGTCTTCTCCATGATTTCATCCTTGCATCCAGCGTGCGACATATGGGCTCAACCGACACAAGTGGGGTCGGCGATGCTACTGTGGCTGACCAATGATAGGAACAAGGCTGCAGCAAAGTCACAATTCTAAATTTTGAACTGCTGATTCTTCCGGAGGGCGTCTTGTTATGGGCGTCTTGTTTCTATGCTCGTCTTGTGGCAGAAAATCGATGCCCGTCTTCTCCAGGTGCAATCACTCATACTTAGATGGTGACTCGGTTTTTGGTTTGGTGTGAATCCAAGAGTATTGAGAAATATGGCTTGAAGTTCTTCAATCGATTTCGTGTCAGTGACCTACAAGGTTCCATTTGCTTCCTAAGTCTTCCTCAATATCAGTTAGTACAGCTAAATTTTGCAATGCAATTTCTACGAACTCTTCAAGGCATTGGAAATTTCGTACCGATCTGGCATGCCAGTTCTTGCGAAGCATCCATGTACTATTGTTGTCCGAATCAATAATCTTACAAGTTATATATGATTTGATCATTGTTTCAGACTTGTGGACCCGACAACCCCTGAAAACACTAGAATACCTTTGAAACCAAGGATGTACGATAATTGTCACGCCATTTGCTGAACTTTTGAAAACACCATAATTCAGAGCTCCGCAGAATGACACCAACTTTCTATCGTGGGCGAAAATAACAAAAGCAAAACATCATGCGCACGGAAAGTGCAACATGTTGGCACCGCATTCTCAAGCTTAGAGAACAACCTAGGGATTGTATAATGGGGGCATGAAGCTCTCTTCTATGTACACATACGGCAGCCTGTAGACCTATATTACCTTAGGAGATCATTTTGAGATGTAGGCCAGTTATCGGTTCAGATCCTCAGCATGGATCACAGAATCTTTGTAAGAGATGCCTTCCTCCACATCGGCGGCATATTTCTGACGGTCGAGCAAAACTTCTTCTTCGTCACGCTTGCGTTCCAGTTCCTCCTGCGCACCTCCCCTGAGCGGCTCAAGCAGACCTCCCGTGTGATCAACTTCCCGCATCTGCAGAACGCGAATCACATTCATGATGGCAGCGAAAAGAAGCAGCCCCGCTCCAACAATTGCAATCCAAATCGCTGTTTTCTGAAACACGACAAAAATTCACAAACCTCTGAGGTTAGTTGAGGGAAGTAGAAGAACCCACATCCCTTCACTCCATCGCCTAACAGACTCTCCAGAAGCCAATCCTCTACACAGGTTATTATCAATTAAGACCAACCAAATCTTACATTCCACAATGTTTACAGCCTTCACAGAGATGTTGCAATCTAGATTTGGCAGAATTAGGGATGGAAAGTAAAGGCGCAGGACGCTACTGTTGCTATGATGGCGATCGGGGGCAGGCTCCACGTCTCAAAACTGAGGATTGCGGCGACGAGAAACAGAGTGCATGCGATAAGCATTGGCACCGACATCGTCTTCTGCATGAACTGCACCCTGGTATCGGTATTCACATACACCTGGAATGAGTTGTGGATAGAACCCAGAAGCCAGAATACCGAACCAGCGATGAGCAGACTGTACGCATGATCCGTCACTTTAGCGACTTCGATAGAATCGAATTCCCCCTTTGTTATCTGAGTTTCACACAATGTGTACAAATTGGTGTCAATTGCATAATCCCCCATTTCAACAGAATCAACCTTCAAAACATGAAACCTAATTCACATCTGCCCTAGCTTATCCTCATAAGCATGCCATCTATCCACCCTGTCGCCAAATCACTTCAACATAACCCAAACCAAATCCTCAACTACGGCCCAAAACATTCCAAATCCTACAACAATTTTCATGAGGTTCAAACATCAAATTCCAACTAAGCTCACCCGCAAGAACAAGATGAACGCAATGAGGAAGAGCAAGCCACCGATGGCCTCGACAAGAGGAGCAGCAATCTCAACAAGCGCCAGCTGCGGATCCAACGTTGCGAGTGGGAGCCGAAAATCAAATCCAGCCAGCTGCGCGTACAAGTCATGCACGTTGACCAGAACGATGAGCAGCAGAGCAACGAGCAGACACCAGAATCCCACAGCAGTATTCCATGCCGGGAGGAACAACACCACCCCAACCAGTCCCAACAGCGTCGCAATCAGATATGCCACAGCGTTGGCAAGCTCAAATTGGTACTTCCACTGCTCCGGGCCATACAGTCTCGTCACCCGCACCGACGCAAGCTTCGCCATCCCACTTAGCTCCCTAATCACTGCAACAATCCAGTGGGACCAAATTAGCCACAGTCGGTCTGATCGACAAACTCCAGTTCTCGAAGCTTGCAGCCAGAGCTCGCTAAAACTCTAAGAATTCTGCACCGTTTCTCTCCTGGATTTTGATGGCAGATTGGGAATCTGAACATGAGGCTTTGGCATCCGGTGAGTCAGAAATCTAGATGCAGATGTTGGACAAAGTTTGCGGTTGTTTAGTAGAAACAAGCGACTGAATGTGGAACAGCGCATTCGGAGGACAGCATCTTCCAGCTTGCGGCGTTCCACTTGGCTGCAACCTTGTGCATTTGGCCACTGTTGGTGCATGCTTGGCAAGGCCTTCTGGGACTTTTGTGTGCCACGTCAAATTGTGTGTGGAATTTGCAGGACTAGGTCTGCCACGTCAACGTGAATCAGTATATAGTTAGAGAAGGGCTCATGCTTGAACATCGAAAACGCGCTGCTGGTGTAGTGGTATCATAGTACCCTCCCACGGTACTGACCGGGGTTCGATTCCCCGGCTGCGCAGATTTGCTTTTTGTTTTCATATAGAACAATGTTAGAATAGTACGAAGTTCCAGGAAGTTTTTACTATGTTTAAGATTTTGCTCACTTGGATTTTTCCATGAAGTACAAAGCATTGCGAGATTCCAATCAAATAAATGTGTAGAAGTTTGCAAGTCTGACAGATTTTTCTTCCGAAGACTTCGTGCCAGGGAAGTTGGTGCGAACTGGCTTTGAATCGCCGGAGAAGAACACTGCTGAATACACATCAGACCAATCGATAAGCAGCGGAGAGCTTCACGTGCCAGGCATTTCAAATAATCGTGGGAACAATGAGATTCCGTCTTTACTGTAGAGATGCAGAGATAGGTGCACATGACTCCTGGCTTTCATGACGAAAGGTCGGCAACGCTCTTCCCAGACACGTATTTCAGCACAAGGGGCACGGTTCTAGACAAGGCTGATGCAGCCATTGACATGTTTTCTAGAAACTCTTCTACAGTGGGCTTGTTACCGTCCACAATATCTGTTACAGCCTTCAAGGAGATCAAAGGAATGGCTAACAGATCGGCCACATACGCCAATGCTGCACCCTGCAACATACGACCACAGTGCGCAAATTTCAGTCTGGCTCGTGAAAAACACCGCAAGTTACTTAATGATAAAAAATAAAAATAAAATTGCATCAGAAAGCTCGTAACATTGAGTGACATCCATTCCTATCCGCCCTTCAGAAATGGAATCAGAACTCTAGATACTTTTTTTCCCCCACAATTAAGGATGTTTGATTGTGGATTGCAAGGGTTACAACTTAAAGGCCTAACCAACAGGACTAATTACAAATGATAAGAGGCGATGCCATCCAAGTCATCGCATGCAGGGTGGGAAGCTCAAGTAAGGAAGTGTTCTAGAAAATAGAAGTAGCCAAATGGTTCACGGTCCAGTTTGTATGTGCTCACCTCCATGTCCTTGACAGTAGCATCGTTAGCCTTGATGTGTTCTTCGTCTTGCAATGTCATGTCCAAGGAATTCCCAGTGGAGAGCTTTCCTTCCTGCATTACACATGCAAATCAGCAAGTTGCGGTGTGAGAATCCAGACGGGCGCATGAAATGAACAGACTAGAAGTGTCTACTGAAACAGATACTTCCAGTTTGTGATGATTTGCAATCGTGTGGTGATTCACCTTCAGTTTAAGGTCTTTGATGAGTTTGCCAGCAGGAATAGCTTCCATAGTTCCTACACCATACTTGTCAAATACCTGCATGATAAATAACCGCAGGCTCGTCAACTTATTGCTATCAAACAGATTAAAAATTTGCAAAAAACAAGCTTAAAAAATACTTTACCACGTTTACGAGGTTAATAGCAGGAATATATATGAAGTTCATCTTGGACCTAATAAACAATGAGCTCGACAACCAAATACGGCTTTGAGTCTAGACCTTAGCAACAACCCATTGATTGGGCAATACTGTTGATCAGTTCTAATGATAAAATGTTTAGACTCTCGAGGCCAGCAATAAATTAATCAATGTCATTAAAAAGTTCAGTCTCCCTTCTTACAGGGATAGGTATCCTGCGGTCATGATTTGCAAACTCGGTCGCAATGTAGACATCGCCAATGTTGGCTCCCTTGGCCTGCAAAACTCAGAAACAAACTGTAAGTGTTCCTTCCAACTTAAACAATATCTATTATTAAAAATACCAGGTTATAGCTTTATTTTGGTTTCTACATGGAGATATATGTTGTGGATTCGATATGAGGACGCCTGTAAATAAATCCCTAAACATAAGAATTGAAGTACCTGAAATCCACCAGCAGTGCCGGCATTGATGATCAAATCAGGTTGTAGAGCCACGCCAGCTGCGTAAGTCAGCAAAGAAGCGGGAACAGTTCCCACGCTGTCCACGCCTGTCAAAGAAAAACGAAACAACGTTCACGTCTCCGTCGTAAAAAAACCCTGAATAATAGCATTCCTGAACATATCGTATGCGGTTGAGTTCAACACATGTTCTTTCTCAAGCACTGAACTTCCTGTTTGCATCAACGAAAAAGCTGAGGTGGGGTTAAAAAGGACAAACCTAACGACTTGTCCTTTCCAGGAATAACAACGTGGACGTTGAGGGCATCAAGATCCCCAGAGTACTTCTTCCATGGAGCTCCTTTCGGAAATCTGTACGAAAGCATCAAGAGAGATTGAGATTCTACGCCAATCCCCGCTCTGAAAAACAAAATATCTATAAAACTTATTTGAGTAACATTCTCAGCATGAAGAGGAGAAACTGCTTACATGGTTGCTTGCTCGTCTTCCACAAGTTGGAGCGTTTCTACCAAGGGAAGCGCTTCGGCCTGCATTGCTAGCAAAGCATGGATACAAAATAGAGTCACAAAATCGGAAATAAAGCTACACAAATCCACAGAAAAGTAATTCAATTGTTTGAATAAGACCCTCTCTTACCAATGACAACCATGACCGTTTTAATCACATCGCTGGCACGCTCTCCTCCTTTCTCCGCAACGACATCATCCGACCCTGCCATGTTCACCCCTTTCTCTATTCTCCAGCAACCACCAGGTTCCCTACACGGTCACAATCTCCAACACATAAATTTCAAACAATTCAACGCAGAGATAGCAACATCGATCATCCATCCCCTTGAATTGCTTTAATTTATCCTTCCCTCGCTTCAGTAACCTTTGCAACCCAACCCAACCCAAACCAACTTTAAGTCGACAACAGCTAGAACTTCAGTTCATCAAAAGAATCTACCCAAAGGACTAAAAAGGGAAACAAGAAAAACCAACCTAATATCCAACAGCCTCAACCTAATCTCTCTCAAAGCAACGAGCCAGCAATCCAACCCCCCCAAAACCCACACATGAACTCAACAATCTAAAACCCAAGTGAGAAAAATTCACCAAAATAAAAAGCCAAGCAATTCCACTTGCCACTGACCACCCAGATCACACAAACCCCCGAACCTCAACCTCAGGAACCACACAACATTCTCCAGAAAAAACCAATCCAGCAAACGATCCTTACAAAGACGAGAAATGCTCTCACCTGGGCCAAAAAGATGGCAATTTGGAGCACCTAGGTGCTTGCAGATGGAGGCAGATGGAGGCAGGAGATGATGTGATGTGAGATTAGGTGCGGAGGTTGTGATTTGGGAGCAGCGATGGGAGCTGGGAGTGGTGTGGTGCTCGCATCCGAAGCCCCCACAGACGCTTCGCTTCCACTGTCCGCGGATGCAACTCTCAGCTTCTTCAGTGTTGCTGGGCGACCGGTGGGCGGGGGAGAATGGGGTGGAGGTCGGGGATGGGTGGGAGGCGGCGTCCGGTGGACGGGGGGGTCGGGAAGTTGTTAGGGGTTCGAGGTCGGAGGAGTATTTCGGTCCATTCCTTGGTCCCGGCGTGAATTTAAACCGGGTGTCCGGGTATATAAGGCGGGTACAGACTCTGCACCATTTGGAACCCTAGTCCTGTGAGGTCACTCCACCTCTCTCGGAGCTCTGAACCAATCACATCAGTAGTCAAAATCTTGTGACTCCGAATTTGGAAATAAGGGAGGTAACCTCGAGAGTGAGTGGGGACTATCGGTTTAAGGTGGTTTCCCCATTCCCAACTGAATAAGCTGATATTGCAAGGAAAATGAGCAAAATCGCTAGGACAAAATTTACACAAATGAGCCAAGTACATAAAACCCACTGCATGTGGTTTGAGAATTTTAGGAATTATTGTGAATTAGTTATGATTTACGGAATGGAAAAAGGGGACTGTCCCATTTCCAAGTGATAGGCTCTTCTATTTACAACACTTTCCAACCCACACACGAACATGCATTGCCTATTTTCAACTGAGTTTCCTCCAATTTCGTCTTCAGATTCTGAGATGCACTTTGATACAAACAGTGAATCATATCTAAAAAGTCACGTCCCAATGCTTGTGCATCTCATTTCCAACATCTCATTTCTTCACATTCTAATCCATTCCTGTCACTCTTAAAAATATAGGTGAACAACCTCGTCTACACCTTAATCCCAAATCTCCCTAGCAACTAAACCATTACTCCCGCTACCATTTCTGCCCTGAACTCAACCCATTTCTACCTGCAGTGGTTTATTAATTTTACACCATTGGTTTTGACGCCAAACTATAGCCGTTGGAATAAGGAGCCATTTGGAAATGGAGAAACCACCTAAGCATAAGAAGTCAAAAGAAGTTTGACTACTTTTATGATTGGAAGAGAGCTTTGAGAGAGTGGTGAAGCTCTCATAGGATTAAGGTTACAAATGAGCACATGCCTATCCCCGTTTTATATACTCGTTTCCTCAGTTTTAAGGGCCTATTTGCACTTCAGTAGAGAAGGTGTAGAAGTGTATTGATGAGGTAGCAAGAAGAAAAAGTGAAAAGAAGTTTTGGTGTGGATGAAGTGTTTGTTTGTTCCACCATTGAGTTTAAGCCAATGGGACAAAAATAAGGTAGTAGTATAAGAAAACAACAAATTTAGAGCCCTCCTATTGATTAAATGGTACATGAGTTGGCTGAAGAAAGAAAGGGATATTTAAGTAATTAAGGACAAAACGCCTAATTCTGGACTTTTTATCATTCCTTCGGCAGGCCGCCGACCAAAATAGTAGGTTTGAAAAAAAACTTTTTTTTTTTGCAATTTTCGCTCAAAATATGCTATAAAAACCATTTTTTGGCTTAAAAATCAATGTTTCTGACTCTATTTCAGCCATAAATTCTACATTTGGACATCATTATGTCTAATTTTTTGTGAATTTTGTGAAATATGCATTGTTTTATAGTATTTATTTATTTGAAATTTTCAATGATTTTAAATTATTTTCTACAAACATTTTGTCGGCGGATGAGCTCACTACTAATTCTGGACTTTAAAAAGTCCAGAATTACCTAAATATGCCATAAGAAAATATAATAAAAATAATTCAATTTTTTGAAGTTGTGTTATATTCTTTGTGAAATTTTAAATGTTCAAAAACCAAAGTTTAAATAATAAATAGTAAGCGCTTATAAAAATTGACACTAAGAGTCGTAGTGAATTCTAAAAGGATAAGACTACTAAATGATATCTTGATTGATTAACTTCAATCTTCTTAAGAATAGATTGAATCTCAAAATCCCTTCACAATTTCTCACCAAAACTATTCCAAAAGTATTTTATTTAGTGTTAAAAGAAAAAAGAAAAAGGAAGAAAAGATAGTATTTTCATTTCTAATATTATCTATTTACATTAATTTTTGAGAATTCTATCCTTACAAAGTTGGAAATAAAATGGTCATAAAAAATATTTATGCCAATCCTTGAAGGAAAATAATAATAGTAACAATAAAATACTACTTTTTTATGCACTGGTAAAAAAAATGTTTTTTTGGCACCTTGCTCAATAAAGTGTGAAAATTTGGCTCCATAGGTAGAGTTCTTTTCAAACTATCTCACTATCTAATTGTGGCTATCTGACTTCAAGGAAAAACTACAGTAGGTAGCACATGAACTTGTTTTTAAAAATAAGATAAAGCATCAGCTCTCATTTTTCACCTAAATTACAGGTAGCAGCTGTAACCAAGACTAACAGCTTCTTTAGACACTATTTTGAATGTTTCCTCTGGTTTCTTCGTCTCTCTGATATTTTGGAATCATAATCACTCAAAATTCAACACTGATTTACTGGATTTGAGTCTTCTACTTTGCAAATTGAAGTGTGTACTTCTGCCTGTCTGATACAACTGAGGAGTAGCACTTTGTTTCTCTGAAATGATGGTTGAATTGCACTTGCAGCACTTCCTATACAGTTTCTCATCATATAATTCATTTCACAAGCAGAACCACTTGCTAAGCAGCATACCTTGCAGCCTGTTGATAAATTTTCAGCAGTCACAAGGCATTCATAGCCTTTTTTACGTGGGTCAAATTTTCAAGAATGCAGGCAATCTCTCTGATTTGAGGCAATGGAACATACCAGACATCAAATTTCAATAAGTAAAGTTCCTTGGGTAGTTTACTGTAACACAATGGTGTCTGGAATTAAGAAGCCATTCCATGAGTGTAGCAATTTTTGAGTTGTATAATAACAGTCTTTGGTAGCAGAATATGACAAAATCAAAAGAGTCTAAGGAGGATACAAATGCAGAACCTGGGAAGAAACCATGGGGACAGTTGAAGTTGAAGGAGATCCCAGGCATTTTATCAGAAGAGATGACTCTGGACAAGTTGGAGAGAAGGTTGAAGTCAAAGAAGGGTTATTCCAGAGAGATAATCTCAAATTATCACAAGAAGCACATCCAAACAAGTAGCATTAGGCCCTTGAATCATTTGCTGATTTCAGTGGGTTTGCTGTCGTATGCCATTGGATGGCCCACGGAGCTTCGTCATCTACGTCGTGCTGAAGAAGAGGCTCTTGGCATAGATCATCATGATGGAGAATGCAATTGCTGAGTAAATTGTTGGCTAATGATGGAAAAGTTAGGGTTAGGGCAAGCACAGAGGTTTTGAGTTTTTGGAAACCAATATCCGCAGGAGCCTACATGAAACATTTCAACCACGCCTTCTTCCATTTCCCTAATCCTCAATACCTGGCTGCCTTTTGATAAACTTTGGAAATTTGTAGTGGCGGTTACAACTATGGTAGAAGTTCCAACCTCAGTTCACTTCTCCTGGTATTTGGAACCAGTGGAAATTGTGAAAGCACAAGGATTTGTGAAGGTTTTTTGTACAGCCTGATTTTTCTGACAATCGGCCGTTGTCAACAAACTTTGATCAGGCTGCTAGTGTGGAAAGGAGGTGTGCTTTGCGATATTGTCAAAGCATAATCTCACCAGAAGTTCTCGAAGTGACGATTCAGAAGTTTGCAAGCAAGCCAAACCAAATCATGAATCAAATCTCCAATTGAAGAGGAGCTTTCCAAACTTCAAAGATGGAAATGGGTGACGAAGCCATTGACAAGCCTGTGAGTGGAAATCCCAAAATCACGGAACTGAGAAAAAACATGATTATCTTCCGTTAGAATCAAGTGATCTGATATTGTATGGTCACAGAAATCAATGCACGTGATTGTGTAGAGTTTGTAACCTTTGACATACTGCAATATTATGTTTGTAACATACTCTACACGATTTCATTCATGATTTGGTTTGGCCTGTTTTTCAGATGATGAAGAATCGAAGATGGAGACTACAACTTTCTGATTCGGGAAAGTTACGTGCAGTTGAGTGAAATGTAACAAAACTTGGTCAGAGTTGCAGCCAAGAGAAATGTACACTGAGTAAATTCAAAAATATGTTGACCCAAAAAATTTTAATCGTTTTTTCCCCTTTCTATATGATTCTTTACAGGTAACAGCCCTGAACGCCGAGCTCTGTTGCCTGGCACTTGCAATCAAGGCCAGTGTCCACTAACACCATAACGACTTAGTGATGTTTCACTAGATACAATTAATCGGTGATTGACTAAGGAGCTTCAACAGAATAGATAAGATAACAAACATCCCAATTCATGATGCACGGGAACAAGTCATCCATAAAAACAATGAGACCACAGATAATTGCTCTATGAATCCTTTACTCTTGTATATAAAATGTGAGAAACAAAAGATTCTTGATAAACTCTTCCAAAATTTAGAATTTCTAACATCATTGAACAACGGCTAACAAATCACCACTGCGACAGAAGCATAGCCTGTCCGATGTCCCCAAATTAACCTGCACAAAGGAAACAGGAAGGCTCAAAACTTTGAATCCGAGAATCTAAGCCTGCCACTGTAAGAAACATAATCGACAGAGAACGAAGAAAGGAGCAAAACAAATGGCAGTATGCCTTACTTCATATGCATTAATGTCGGCAAACATGACCTGCACACAGTATCATTCCACCTTACAATTAAAATCACCCCCTCAGACTCAGACCGAGCAGAATAAAAGAATTTAATAGTTCATAACATATCCCATATCTGCACAACATTAACAGCAGCATAAACAAACCACGGAACTGCATCTCAAAGACGAATTTCTGAATACACTGTGATCCAAACGTCGACCAGCTGTACAAGCAGACGAAGGCAAGCAAGACTACCTTTTGTCCCTTTTCCACTTCGGTAACTTCTGACCCGGCCGCAATAATCTGTACCAGAAGACATCACATTCAACGATGCGAGTTAATACAGAAATCGTAAAAGGATGCAACAATTAACCGAGGAAATATGATATGTCCAGAAACAGTAGGAAGGTGTGCCCGAAAGTTTAAAAAGGCACTCAAAGATAAGTAAATAGATTATACGCACTTCGTGGATTTTCCGAATTATTCCCTAATCCTGTCTCTGAGAAAAAAACATAGATACACTTAATTTGAGGATTTTTTCCAAAGAATACCTCGCCCTGCAGATACCGGTCGTACTTGACAGCTGCGCTTGGAAGCAACACTCCTCCAGCAGATTTCTGCGGATGCATACCAAAGTTTAAAACAACATTCTTATGAAAATTGACGTCCAGTCACAACAATTGCAATATTAGACCTTATGTCCTCTTTATCGTACTTAAAGATTGGACTAAAAAGCCTGCCAGACAATGACATTGATATTCAATACCATCAACTTGCCACGACCCAAGGGAGGAGCATTTCTTTCAGCCTAAATATTGTAATCGAAGAATGTGACTGACACAGAAGATGAGAGTGTGAAACATGACTTACAGATTCCAGGGCTTCAAGACGAATCAAAACACGGTCGGCCTGGGGAACAATCTACTCAAAAAGCAACCAAACAAATATTAGGTTAAACTGCACCTGAAAAGAATAAAAGACAAAGAATCATTCACCAGAATAGACTGACTACACAAGCAATCAAAATCCAAAACTACCAGGAAAACGACCAACCTTTGAAATATCCACCTCCATAGCGGCCTTGACAGACAACCTACTAGAATTCGAGAAAGCAATTCTCCCGACCGCATTGTTCACTTTCAAAATGGCGCCATTGAAACCTGCCAACAAAGAACTTATCAGCCATCAACCCAAACCATAATCTCCAAAAACTCCAAAAACCTCATCCGTCATATCACCTAAACCCTCCACACCACAGCCCATAATCCAACACCATCACCTCTAAACCGCACCACCAAACCCCTCAAAAACACACCGAAAGAAACACCACGTCACAACACCATGAGAGCCCCAACCCACAAACAAAACTCAGGATATGGCAATACCAGAGAAGGCAACAGAGCTTCTGGACGCAAGACCAGGGCAGGCAGCGGCAGAGCGCGCAACTGAGGCGCTCTGGAGCTGCACGGGGCTGGCGAGCGCAGTGCTGCCCATCGCTGCGGCTGTTGCCATAGCCATAGCTGCAAAACGCTACAACAAAATTGGAGACTTGGTGGCGATGGAATGCAAACAATTGTTGCTGGTCTCCCAACCCAAGCTCCTAAAACATGAGCCCCGGAGAAGATGAGCTTTGGCTCTGGAGGTTTCTGGACTGGCTTGGGTTGGATGAACCCCACCACCTCCTCTCAACGAATATCGTCTCATCTGTTCACATAAAACCAATACTTTTACTTCCATTTTCAATCAAATAAAAACTCTTTTTAATCAAGTAGACCACCATCCATCATGCTCCACACTCACAGAACCAAATAATGTCATACTCCTCCAAAAAAACACAGACACAAAAAGCTCTCAAACTCATGAACAAAAAACACCATCTCTAAAATCCACTTAAGAAAATGAAAATAAAAAAATCCAGCAACAGCACAGACCAGAAGATGTCGGTTTGAGAATCGAAAGATGAGGGTTTTTGGGTACGCATCCTGATCCCGCAGGTGGAGGGAGGCCCCTCCACTGGGTCCACCCATCGGAGGGGGAGGCCATGTTCAAGCCCGTCTTCCCTGCATTCACATTCACAGCAGTCAACACCCTCCCCACCAAGTCACCATCTCCATCACCACCTCCACCACCACAGTGCTCGTGACATGGTTCAAGCCAGTTGCGTCTCCGATCTGCACCAACTTAGAGGTTAACTTAGCATTAGCTAGCACAGAGCCGCTAAGTTAGTGAGCCCACATGGGTTGAAGTTCGGAACCACCTGCTGGCTGTGCACAGATTGACATCTCTTGCACCTGGATCCTTTCGACTGGTTCGCTCTGGAGGCAGTCTTGCCGATCTGTGCTTACTAGTCGCACCGCATGGTACTAGTGAGAGTGCATGGGGAGGGAGTCACTGTATTGAGTTTTGGAGGGAGTGTGGAGACTGTTTTTTGGGACAAGACTGGTTTTTTGTGATCAGCGTTGGGGAGAGTTCGGGGTGATCGAAGGTGGGAGCTTTGGGATCAGGGAGGTGGTGGAGGGGGTATGTGGGAGAGGGAGAGGGAGAGGGGAGGGGGTCAGTGGGCTTACCGACGATTCGGGGGGGAGATGGGGGGGATTTTGGGAGAGGTTGTGGTGTGGATGAGTTTGTGTTGTAGTGGAATTCGGAGAGTGGTGACGGGGTAGAGAGGTTTTGGAGTTGGATCGGAATGCTGGCGAGGTGAGGGATGGATTGTTGAGATGGTGGTGGGGTTGAGGGGTTGAGGTTTAGCTGGAGGATCGAGGTTTGAGTTCGTTGAGGTGCGGGGAGAGGTTGCGTGGGATTGGGTTAGGGTAGCGGTGATGGCGTCAGTGAAGTCGTCCATGAGGTCTCGGACTATCGTTCCGCCGTCGCGGGCGCCACCTCAGGCCAATGCGAGGTCTACTTATGATGCGTACCGGGACGAGCAGGATAGGACTTCTGGGAAGAGGGATGTGGATCCCAGGAGCTTGGTGGATCCCTACAAGGGGCAGTCCGTGGGCGAGAAGGTATTGGTTTCTTTTTCTCTTTCGTGTTCATTCGCCCCGGGTCTCGCCTTATTTGAGGTAGGAATGCGCATTTGCAGCGTGGGATGCACATCGGTATGCAATTTGTGTCGTGGAAGCACTCGGTTGTTTTTTACAGAATGTGCACTTTGTTGGAGGAGCTTTAGATTTGATGCATCTGCGTGATTTTTGGATATATTTTCTATGAAATTGCGTTTTGCGTGCTGTTTTTAGGTTTATGAGGTGTTCAAGGATCCTGAGATTCTGAATTGTGAGGCTTTTTAAAAATTGAGATAAGGTTGATATCAGTTGGAGAATTTTCCATTTTCTGGTCACCAGGTTGAATTCATTGATTGTTAGTACTTTGTTGTGCTCAGTGTAGCTGGATGCACTCAATAAGGTAATTGGAATGGCCGAGTAACAACGATAGTTGGATCTACTGAAGATTTTTTCATTTTGAATTAATTTGACAGGGCATGCGAATGATATGTGAAGAGCTCATGGACTTCCAGAAAATACATCAAGATGAGATGCGAAAAATTGTTTATCAAAATTACACTATGTTTATCAGGTTCAGCACACTTTCTTGTACCTGTAGTAGTAGAAGTTGCTTATCCTAAGTAAACTATAGTCAGTAGAAGTTTGTCCTTTTTTTTTTTTGGCTTTGACGTTGTTTTTCATTGTCACCTATCGTCATAACTGACAAGGTGGTCTGTTTGTTCCTGAAGGACCTCGAAAGAAATTTCAGAGCTGGAAGAGGAGATCACAGCAATGAATAGCATGCTTCAATCTCAGGCAGCTCTGATCCGCACTCTAGCTGAAAGTGGGGCTTCCTTACCAATTGGCACCCCGGGAGAATCTCTTGAGAAGGACTATTACAAGCACGACGTTGAACCCACAGAGGCGGTGAAGCGTGCAGAGCTTCTTCCTGATACATTGGACGTGCTCCTTGCAGAACGAAAGGTGGAAGATGCACTTGCTTTGCTTGACGAAGGTGAGGGTCTAGTGGCAGATTTCTTCAATGGAATTGGTGCTGAGGACTTAAGCGAAGGTGTCATTCGACAATTAGAAAAGGCTTTGGCAGAAAGAAAGGCAGGTTTGGCTGCTTACTTAGCGGAAGCAGTGCAACAACCCACTGTGAGAGGATTGGAGCTTAGGTCTGCAATTTCTGCTTTGGACAGACTGGGCGATGGCTCTCGCGCGCACACACTATTGTTGCATTCTCATGAAGAGAGGTTGAAGCACAACATGAATGCACTGCGACAGAGTGGAGCCTCGTACGGGGGTGTTTACACAACTGCCATTTCACAGTTAGTTTTTTCTGCCATTGCTCAGGTAAGGAATTTTTGTATGCAAATCACCAGACCCTGGCTTTCATGCATTACTTTTGCTTAGCTTTCCCAGATTGGGCCTTAAATTCTTGTTGTGATCTTAACTTTTCAGGCCTCGAGAGATTCAGTGGCAGTGTTTGGTGAGGTACCTTCATATGCTTCGGAGCTGGTTCTTTGGGCAAGCGACGTCACTGAAATGTGTGCTTCTGTTATAAAACGGAATGTACTGCTATCATCTGCTGCAGCTGGGGGCTTGCGAGCAGCTGTGGAATGTGTCCAAATTGCGCTTGGGCACTGTGCACTGTTAGAAGAACGGGGCTTGACTTTGTGTCCAACGCTTTCTAAGCTCATTCGACCTAGTGTAGAACAGGCCTTGAAGGCGAATTTGACAAGCATAATTGACAGTGTGGGATCACTGGCATCAGCTGAGAACTGGACCCTGGACATTCAAAGGGGTACTCGTGGATCCGGATCAAATTTAAGGCTTAGCACTAGTGGCCACCGCTTCCTCTATTTGGTTCAGGTGGGTCCGTGAAATATCTTGCTTACCTCGTTGTGAATCTCGGAAATTCATCGTCACAGGTTGCACCCATGAACTGTCCAATTTAGGTCATTGAATTACAGTCTTTGTGAACTCGTGTTGATCTGTGGTTTATGTCGCCGATCTTTCTCATTAATCAGGACTTCCTTGAAGACCTGCCACCCCTTGTCAGCATTCAGTTGGGTGGAGCTGCATTGGATGGTATAGCTGGTGTTTTTGAACAATATATGGATATGCTTGTTAAGGCGCTACCTGGTCAAGAGGGCGAGGAAGAAGGCAAGAGGAAGGTCAGTTCTCAGTTCATCACCCTCCAATTGTGCATTTTTATGATAAGGTGACTGAAGTTGATTAAGTATCAAAGTAGTGAAGCCTAAAGTTGGACTGTGCATTTAATTCTCCCTTTGTAGGTACGAATAGCGGCTAGTGAGGAGCAGCAGCTGTCACTTCTGGGAAATGCTACAGCTCTTGCTGATGAGATTACAGCAGTCGCAGCTTCAAAAATATTGCCTGGGGGCTTGCAAGTTTTAGCTGGGGAACTAAAGGCTCCGCGCGGCTCAGCAGCGTCAGCCCGGTCACCTGAGCTAAAAGACCTGCGGCGGCAGCTGCAGATTCATGTAGAGAAACTCAAGTTTTACCTCTGCAATGGAATTATTATAGGCTTATGTTATGATGAATATGGAAGCAAGTTAAATGCAACAACTTATTTCCAGATTGATTCCGAACAACCCAACTGGGAGGATGATCCCCTACCAACGATCCTTTTCCAGGTATGCTTCCAAATGTTTCCTTTTGCTGAGAGAGGGTTCTCATTCCGTTCAGGAGCCACAACTATCATCTGCTGAAACTTTTATATTAACAAAAAATTAATACTATCTCTCATGCATCTGACCTATCACCTTTAGATGTGCTGAATTGCTTAAACTAACGAAAATGGGATCCTTACGTTACATCCCTTTGATGTGTTCTTAACATTTCTGTTGTTCACCTCAATTGCTGATGCCGTGTGATCTGGTTTTGCAGTCTGTATTTGATAAGTTATTTTCCATTCAGCAAATAGCTGGAGACGTTCTTTGCGGGAGAGACAGGGTCACGCAGCTGTTGCTGATACGTCTTACTGAGACGTTCGTTAAAGATTTAAGTACGAATCCGGAACTGTGGGAATTGCTTAAAGAGGAACCAGGGAACCTGGGCCCTCTTGGGTTGAAGCAGTTCATCCTAGACATGGAGTTCCTTTCACTGGTTGCGAAGAATATGGGTTTTTTGTCGAGGACTGTGTTTCAAGCGATTACTCAGGAAGAAGAGCGAATGAAGGAAGCTTACGCGGTCGGTGGAGCTGATCTTGACAGGTCTGTCAACTCACTTTGATCAATCATTTCTGCATTATTGACATTATTTCTGAGATTATTGGTCTGCTGCCTTTCTACGTAGGTTGCTATATACACTACACTTTCTGATGTAGAAAATCTCTCTTTACACATAAATTTTTAATTACTCACCATAGGCTGTAGAGAGTGAACAGAGCCAACAGAGTTCATTAGGGTATCAAGTAGAAGGTCATCACAACTTGTCTAATATTTTTGTTAACTGGTCCATTGCTCTAAGACTATTCATGTGGTGGACGATGCAGTGCTTTACCTGATCCTGGATGGCTACAGATGTCTGTCTACAATAATTTCAACAATTTGGTGGATCAATGGAAAGGGAACAGTGGCTATGTACCTCGGGATGCCAGCGATACCCAGTCTATGTCATCAATGCGCTCAGAATGAGATCTATGGTATGGGAGGCTCCAAATTCATTCACTTCTGCAAATCTAGCCAGGTCACCTGGTTTTACATGACTCTGTAAATGAAGTTCAACATTTGAATTCATTTTTAGCACCAGTGCATAATTTCACCCCAGTGGAAGGAGGAAGATGCTAAAGCTGAAATATGTTCATGGCTACTCCGTCATCACTCCAAATCACTGATGCCAGAGATTCTCTGTTTCAAATGAATTACTCTGTGATGGTGAAATATTGTATTCTACCCCTGGAATGAACAAGGTATCCGTAGTAGGTAGTTGGTAGATTTTATGTTGGTATCAATTCAAGGCATTTTTTGACACCCAGGATATGCAATCGAGAGCTGGTCACATTGACTTTTGGAGTCCGCAAAGGGCCCTCAGGAGTATTCTACGGTACTCTATCTTCCTCCTTCTACTGTACAGATCTGTACTACCAACCTCTATCCTAATTTTCGGAAGTGATTCACTTGTTGGAATTGTTTCGAGCCTACATGCACCTGACGTTTCTTCCTTGGTCTTCTTTTTCCAGGTAGCTGGGAGAATTATACAGACGACCAAATGGCAGTGCTCCTGCACATCTTTGTGGAGAATCTGTCTGCACTGTTTGGTTAATTAGTGTAGCTCCAAACAAGTGTAGGTACTGCCAGTACGTGCAATTCATTCTTGCAATCCATTAGTAGATTGCTGGAGGGGTTGTGGATGGGTTATAGCATGACTATTGGTGAAGGTTACGATTCTAAAATCACTTTTATTAATTGCAGCCCATTTATGAATCACATGTTCCCATCTGGACGCGACAGATGTGAATTATGTTATTGCGCAGAACAGGCATGGGTCTGTATTTTGTAAAAAATTATAATTTTTATTCATTGCAGGTAACATATTCGAAATTGGGGTAGCTTTTCCCTTATTTCTACCTTATATCTCACTTTTAAATGTTGTGATATGTATGTTCTAAATGAAAGCGTAACATTTCACTTTCTTTTGCGGCCCTCGAACAAAGTGCTTGTGGACTTCTGTGACCTCTGTGTGGCTTTCGAATATGGTTTAGATTTTTATCCTAAGACGTATGTTCATGGAATGCAGTGAGAATCTCAGCATTCGTGGAGATCACCATTGCTATTTGAGATTGAGCCCAAAATGCAGAAATGGTTGGCACCAGCTCTGGATTGCTAGAATGGGCTGTTATCTCATGCTCACAAGGATAGGACCACTCAAATCACTTCAAGATTCATTTGGCTCCTCTACAAGATGGAGTAATTTTCCTGTGTCATGGTGAATCAACATCATAGTACCGTTTGAAATATATGAAAGTGGTTTGTATATAATGCAAATTTATGATACTCTCAGCCACACAGGACATTACATGGCTTAGTCATTGTGGTGTCCCTTGAGTTTCAATGCATCACAAGTTACAAGCCATAAGTAATTCTCTCAATTTGTTTAGGCATGGGCGAACTGAGGTATGTAACGGAGGACCACAGTAATGCCTTGCTATTTTTTTCCAACCCGTAAGTAATCCTCTCAAATTGTCCTGCATCTCCCATGATGGATTGCTGGACATTTTGGTAGATTCTTCGACGAAAAAGATTATACAGAATACGTTAATATGGACTTACAACCATGTTGAGGATGTCCGAAAGAATATAATGTGTGTGAAATCCACATTCACTACCTCAAAACACCTGGCCTCATCGAGAGCAATAATCTGTTACTTCCAGCATCATGGATGCACGCTCACGATCGGACTGCTAGTCTCAGTATTGTCATAAGCTGGCTGGTCATATGAAACACACAAAGTTCAGCTTGGGAAGAAAGCTCTCAGAAGAGTGTTTGAAAAGGGTCTTACGAAAACAATCCTAATGCAATTTTGTTGTGTGACTTGCATTTACAGCGAAGAGTTGCTGCAAGTAGATTATAGTGGTATGATGGGGATCCAGAAATTCACTAGTGGATGACCTAAGCACATCTTTGTGGGATCTGTTACCTGCAAGACCCTCCGTACCTTTCAGTGATTCTGGCATGCTGCTGTGGATGGAGTCGAAGCACATCAATCTCACCTTGCCAACTTGGGATCCGCTATTCGAGACAGAGGTGGGAGGTGTCCAAGATGTGTTGGGTCCTAGTGTTGTCGATCTTGTTCGCAGATTAGTTCAGATTTCATTGCTGGAACTGTAGGATGATACAACGATACCAGTGGTGAAAGTTTTGAACTCGCTCTCTTGGAGCTATTTGGACGTCTTTGCAGCATTTTCATGAACTCCTGGCAGTTCTAATCGTTCAAGACTAGGGCGGATTGTGGCCTCGGTTGATTCTTCAGAGAATAATCTGTAACATGTTGGTGCAGTTTTGTGTAAGTTTCTCATTGAGTTGTACCCACCTATCTCTTGAGTTGGTCCAGAACATTTTCGATGCACATAAAATGAGCACCAGAATTGATTCAGTTCTGAACAATGGAAGGCTGCATTAAATTTGATTTCAAGTACTTATCTCTCCCTCGATTTCTGTCTCTCGTCTCAAGGTCGTTGATCATACATGAATGGTTGGTTTAGGGTTTAGAGTCCCCAACAATCAAATGATAGTTCTCATAACCTACGTGGATTGCCCAATGTGCGAGCTGCAGCACTGAACTTTGAACCTCGAATGCTTAGCTCTAGGCATTGCAGTATCCACATATTTGCAGCTACCAGGACGTCAATCAGAAACATGCCACAACTGCTAATAATCATCTCAGAAATGAATCATCCAGATTTCAAGCAACACAAAATGCAGCAGGACAAACTTCCGCACGTGATCCAGAACTCAATATCTTTACAGATTGTATGACTATGGTACATGCTTGCGGCAACGATCATCATCTTCTAAATACATACGCACGCAATCGGAACACAATTACACCTCGACGACGCATGAAACATGAGCGACTCCTCGGAATTGCTCATCGACGGGCACCATCTCCCACCTGCCCTTGCCCCGCACCACTTCATCATCACTGGACCCAGACTCCATGGAAGCCGGCAATCTATACACCAACGTCCGATGGCTACCATCATCCGCATTCGAAGGCCCGGTCGCAATGATGCTGTTGCCGAACCCCGTCGCAGAGACGGCAGAGGAGATGCCTCTGCCGCCTTCGGGGAGGCTGTCCACCACTTGCCACGAGTTCTCCCTCGGAGAGTAGCACACGAGCTGGGAGTGGTGGAAGGCGAAGAGCTTGCCAGCTATGGCGACGATGTTGGACGGGGACACAGCTTTGGACCCGACCGCCCACATGTTCAAGGTTTGCGTCCATGTGTTGCGAATGGGGTCGAAAATCTCTGCGTCGCGACGAAACTCTCCTTGCGAGGACGTCGTGTAGCCGCTGATCACGAAGAGCTTGCCGTCGAGGACCGCGCTGGCGCACTCGTCGCGCTCGATGGTCATGTTAGGCAGCGTTTCCCAGATGTCGTGGTGAAGGTTGTACTGGTCCGCGCTGCGGAGGGCGTTTTTGTTGGAGTCGTGGCCGCCGGCCACGACGATGTTGTTGTCGAGCACGGCGCAGGAGAAGAAGGAGCGCGTTCTGGGCATGTCGGCGCCGCGGCGCCATGTGTGCGAGGAGAAGCTGAAGATGTAGACGGACTGCAGCTCCGCCATGGTGGCCGGGTGCCAGCCCCCGAGCACGATGAGGTTGCCGCCCACGGCTGCGAAGCGGGCGAAGAGCGGGAGGACGCAGGAGTCGTGCCCGAAGCCGGGGATCGGCGGCAGCCTCTCCCAGGTCCCCTTCTCGTTTAAGATGCTCACGCTGAACAGGGGATGGTGGTCGGGGGAGTTCGCGTCCCGCGAGATGGCTTGCAGCAAGCAGACGCAGTGCCCTGTGGTGCCCTCCTTCCTGCGGTGCTCGTAGAATTCACTGCTGTTGACGAGATCGCGCCACTTCTTGCAGACTCCCTGGAGCTGCGAGTGCGCTTTCACTGGCACGCGCAGCAGGCATTGGAGCGCGACGTCGTCGGGCAGAAATGGGACGAGCCCTTCCTCCAGAATACTTCGATGTGTGTCCCTGCCCATTCCACCCCCACTTGTATATCCTCCAGCCACCTTCGCCATTCTTCCCTTCTCGCAATTCACTTCTCAGAGATCCAGGAGAGCAAAACGAGCATGTGCACCTCACAACACAAAATCGAAACCGGCGCACTCGCAAGCATGTCAAATTCTGATGTCTTCATTCCTGTGTCCTCACGAAATACTCTACCGACAGACACATATCTGGTCAAGCAGCCGATCACCAAATCAGTCCACTCCCAACAACAAACAAACTCCGTCCCAGAATTCAACTCCCGTGGAACAGGCAGCTCGGAGAGTGATTCAACAGCACTAGAATGATAATCTCCCGCTTCCGAAGCCACCTCTACACCTTCCGAATCCTACACACCGCAACTCAGTCTTCATCACAACCAATCTGCCTCATTTCCTCACAACCTTCCAGATTTTGACTTCCCAGCCCACAATTCTCAACATCCGTGGCCACAACCTCTTCTCCGCAGCTAGATCGGCATCAGATCATCGTTCTAGCTGAGCTGAGCACTCTCAACTCTCAAGCCTAGAAACAAATTCCCATTTTGTTTCCATCCCCTTGGCGTGGACTTCTTATACTGTGATCTTCTTCAAGTGAGTCCACTCATGCGTCTGACCCGGCAACAGCCATCACATCGCTTGATGAGTCACCTCCACCGAGTTGTCAAATCATCTCATAATCTAGATTTGATGAACTAAGTTTATGAATGAATCCTAAGCTGCATGATTTATCGCAAAGGAACTCGATCGACGATCCAAACACTGTACAGTGCAGCGCCAGAGTTGCAGGACACGGATTTTTTTTTCTGCAGTGGATCTGACCGTATTCCGGGCGCTAGTGACCAGTCGCGGCGAGCGTGGTGTTTACTTTGGCGATGAGCGGGGCCCAACGATGATGCGGAGTGACGGTGGTACTGCTTCGGAGGACTTTGGGCGGAACATGCACATGATGAGACCAGGTTTTGGCGTGATGGTGGCGAGTTGTTTGACTTGCATGTTGTAAATCATGTAACTACTGTTTTATATTCAGGCAAGTTGAAGGAACTCGCTCGCTTGATGGATCCGTTCGGTAATTTTATGCTGGAATTACTGGTTTTGCGGTTGGTGGGTGCTGGATTGCCATTAGTTTAACAGTGTTGTTTGAGTTTGCCATATGAAATTGACATGTTTATGTGAATGCATGTGTATTATTGTGTCTATGATTTTGTACCAAGGTACTTCCAAAACAAGGCTATGTTATTTATATCACTGCAAAAAAAAATATCACTAACTTAAATATATCAAAATACTAAACAACCATGGATTTACACTGTGTGACTCCTTTTTCCACCCTACTGTACTTTGCAACCATCCTAGTCTATGATTTTGCAGAGTGTTCAAGGTGAGGGCTCTACACGAGGATTTTCTGTAACGGTGCATTACCATGACGTCAGGTAAACTACACATCCCACGCCAAAGACAAACCCACTCCACAAGTTGCAATGGGCACAGGATTTCTGTTTGATATTTTAGTGCAAGCAAGTCAAGTACTACTACTGCTTTCTGATGGTTTTATATTAAACTTTAAAGCATTGCTTACCATGTGAGGTATACCTGTGCATGCCAGCAATTGCGAGACAAGGCAACCTCGTTGTTCAATCATGCCAGATTTGGAAGCTCTACGCAAACTATTTCTTGCATGATTTTTGAAGCAAGTGTGTCTGATTGCAAGAGAAATCAATCTGCAGCTAAATTATAATTTATATTCAATAACTACATTGAATGTAGCTATGAGAAAATAGAATCATCTGCAGCTAAATAATGTAGTTATGAGAACGCAGAATCATGTGTTTTTCCTGCCTGGTGCTCTAGCTTCATGTCGACTCAGGTTAAAACTCCAAAGCGAAAGTGGGCTCCAGACAAACAATTGGCATGCAATAAGAAAAGCCTACCGCAGCTCATCTCGGGGACCACTTTGTAGATAAAAGCTAGAAATTCATAATGCATGCGATGTTCAGTGGGTACGACAGATGACCAATAAGAACATATAAAAGGATATGTGATATTTGAACAAACTTGAGAGATATTCAAGAATCACCACCAACAACATCTCAATAATAGAACCAGAAAAGAAAAGCCGGGTCCCCACAACATTGTCCTGAAGCAAACAGTTCTCCGCAAGAGTTGAGTGGTCCTTGGCCCAAAAAGAAACAGAAAACGAAAGAAATTGAAAAAAGGCAAAGCTGGGGTGATTTGTGTTGCAACTTGATGCTTCATGAGGTCAACGGAGACCTGATCAATGGAGTAGGACATCAATTCAAGTCAAAATGCTGCCTACAAGTCAATGGATTAAAAAACAAGTAAACAAGAAAATAATATAAACTAATAATTCATTTCTGAATCTGGTGATTCCAGTGCCATTTGCACTGTAGAACCTTACCTGTAGAGACGGAATGAAAGACAAGAAGCATTTTGGAATCGTACCATTGTGAGCTACAATGTACGTCCCACTTAGAGTACATATTGTTTTCGTGAAGAACGACAATGCAGCATTGAAAGGTGAATGTACAATACTGTACATGATGGCCCAAAGTAGTTCTAAGTTGAAGCTCCTCTTGCCGTGCTTTTGCAAGAGGATGTTGTACAAGTTAATTCTTGCTGCGTAGTAGCATCATTGTTGGTGTCACAGATTTGATCAATCAGGGGCTTGATGCGTCTGAAATCTCAATTTAGTCATCTTCCAGTTTCGTTTTAAGTTCGGTAGAGATTTGGGTCATGGTGGTCCTGCTCGCTGGTATGGTTTAAGTGACATGGTGTGCAGGAGCAGAACTCTGTGCTATGCTGTCTGTGGAATGATCGATCAATTCTTAGATAGATCTTGGCTGTCGGTGCAGAAATTATCTGCAGATTTCCTGTTATGGTGCTTTTACTATGAGGACAGAAATTTAACCACCTCCGGGTTTAGAAGATGTCATCTTAGGTGAGCGTCTACATCAGAACCCTAGAAATATGAGCATATCACAATTATCGTATTCACCTCCCGATGCAACGCTGAAGATCAATGGTAGGATACCGAACACTCAATGATGATTGGGAAAAAATTCTTGGCAACAAGCCTAAATAACAACAACGACCAAAGACAAACTCAATAATTCTACTCAAAGTATGGCAGCCCTTATTCCTGAATTTGTGAATATGCCGAAATCATTGTTGGCTTGTTACATTTTCCACCTTCAACTTAGCATCCCAGGCAGACCACAACAGAATATCCACACTTTGGCATATACATACACTTCAGTTTAGTTCCCTCACTCATCAGCACATGCTGAGTAATCTGCAAGCTTGAGAAAATCAATGGCGACGCTGGCGCTACACCAACAGCTCCTCTAAATTACAGGAAGTAGATGTGTGGTGCGAATCGTGAACCCTCGTAATGCAGGTCCAGAAGAGCTGGGGTTAGTTGTGAGCCTGTGAGCAGGAACAGGTATACCCTTGGTAAAGTATATCCTGATGTCATGCCGTAAACTGAGTGACCTAATCTTGATGTTCGGAGAGAGACGACAGGTTGAATTCATGAACTTGGTTCAGTTTTGAGCCAATTTCGTTATGATTGATTCTGGTGGCGCGAGGAGGGCATAGGCACACGACATGGATGACTTGGACATGCCGGTCAGGGCCATGGCGTTGTTGTTGCAGCATGCGGCATCTTGGCGACGTGAGGCAAGTGCCGACATGGGCAGTGATATTGGGCCGGCTGAGGGCCAAATATGCTCTCTTGAGCCCACAATTGACCCAATTTCAATACATGGTTTAGTTATGGTTCAGATATGGTGCAGATATCAAGAAGACGAGGATTGAAATGACTAGCGTGAATAGAGAGTATGTTGGGAGCATTGGGTGCAGATACCACTATTATACTTGCTCTTGTGATGCTTATGGATGTGTCTCTCTAGCTATAGTTTTGAGCCAGTGCGCATTTATGTGACCTTATTCCAAATAACTGACTCAAAACTATTGTTGAGACTAAAAAATACCGTATACATTGGAATATCAATTCCCCATGATCCCCTGCATTTGGAGACTGGTACTGGTGCGATTGGAAATTCTCGAAGCAGAGAATGCTTTATAACATTCTTACTATGCGAAGCCCACAAACGTAAGAACGAATTTTCTATAGAACGAATAATCAAAACATTCTGATAGGCAGAGGATTTTCAGAACGATTAGGGTATGTTTGCAAAAATGCCATGACTCCTTGATATTAATTGATATAATCTATAATTTGTGATAGATCATGAATCATGGATAATGGTCATACGTAATTTAAATCAATTGTGCAATGCTTGTTACATTTGACTGCTGTTAGCAGACTTGAATACTTCTTTACAAATAATCCACACCATGGGTAGCAACAGATATTACAATTAAGTCAAGGAGTGTGCTTGAAATATGCTTCATAATATTAATTAGAGGATCCGGTAGGACCATGAGTGAGCAGAGAATGAGGACTGCTAGATATTTCCGGAGGATGAGAGTTCTGACCTTTGAGGAGAAATGAAGAGGCAGCTACTAATCTTGAAGAGTATCGGTGTGACATAGCTGGAAGTTACACATGAAACCAGCCCAGTGCTTGGAATGGACGACTTTTCTGCTCCTACCAAGTTAGTTCTGAAGCTAATTTTCAAATTTACTGCAGAATGCATTACAGAGGTTTGCAATCTACAGATCGAGATCAATCGCATCACACTCATGATGGCCTCGTTTCGGAACGCAGGACCAGGAGTCTGTCTGCATGCTGTTGAGCTGCAGGTGATCAAGAGCTGTCGACGTTTCCTCATTGCTCTTCTCTTCGTTATGACCACGATGAATATTGTTGTTGTTCACTGCATTGCTACCGACACCCCTGCCGCTGCTTCACAAACAGCCGCACTTCTCACCACTTCAACAAAGAAACCATTTAGTGTGGTATTTTAGTATCACATACACTAAAATATATACTGAAAATCTTTAACATTAATTTTAGAAAGCATTAAGTGTAATTCATGCAACTGAATAAGATTTGTTTTTTTTAGTGAATGTATAATGACTTGTAGTCAGACTTTCTGTCATGGAATTAGGAAACATTTTACAAGTCAAAAGTTGGATTTTTTGAAGTTTTTTGAGGTTTGGACAATCTCATTTGATGAAAGCTATATACCTTTTTTGGATTATACACTCAAATCACATGAGATTTTTTACATTGGAAAGTGTATTCAGTGTAGTGTTAAAATCTTAGTTGGCACAAGTATCAGCCAGGAGTTGGTCACTGATGAAAAAATAATTACTACTCAAATAGAATGAACAAGTTCTTACACTTCTGGCCGACCAGAATGCATTTAGGATTTGATTCATTCTATCCCCTACAATAACTCTAGGATTTTGCAATCGAGAGACAAATTACAAATGTTCTACTTGAACGGCCCCATTTGCAGGATGCAAGACTGCGAGCCGAACAGTTTCACTGTCTTCTTCATCTTCGGACTCACTTCCCAGGACGTGGGTCGGAATCTCAGAGCCAAGGAGCTCGAGAGGTAGAAGAGGCTGGTCTGGGTCGGTGTTGGGCACAAGGAAGAGGAACAAAAGAGGAAGCAAGCGCATGGCGTTTCGTAGCAGAATTGTAAGCCACAGGTACTTGAAATTCGTCCTGGTAATGCCTGTCAGTTTCAGTAAAATGCCACCACCCCATGAAGATGACATTATACCCAAGTTGTCTACCGACATAAGAAGTGCAAAGAACGTCCCCTCGATACCAGATGGACATAGCTTGGCTGCCAGTACCAAAAGAGGCATCCATTTTATCCGCCCAATTGCCTGCAAAAGAAGTAATCAAGAGATTATGTGGTGCTGGTCAGTTTAGTGTTGTATCAAGCATAAACCTTGATAATACAGGTTAGAGAAATAATTTTGAAGTATTTCCATGGAAGTATATGTTGGGAATGCTAAAGAAAAGCTGGAGGAAGTGTAGAGAATTTACCCATGAAACTGCTTCGTCCATAACCGCAAATACAGTGTCAGGAATAAGCAGCATCCGGTTGACACGAGTTACCAGAACGAAATCCAACATTCCGGTCAAAGCTAACAGCAACTGACCCCAAAGAACAAGAATCCGGAATGTCCAGTGTCGTAAGTATCTATGATAAATTGCAACGCCAAGCAAAGTCCCTACAGCTCCCATAGCATATATCACCCCCACAAACTCCTGCATATTTAGATACACAGAGCATAATAAGTTTAACATAAGATGTGGATGTTAAGGGAAAAAAAATACGATAGATAGGGGCGTTGCAGAGCTTCAATACAAGGGGCCTTTTCTGAAGATAAATGGCAGTACATAGGACCGCAACTCTAGTCTCTTTATAAGACAACAGCAGAGCAATGGCAAATTAGTACTTCTTTAAATGCAAATATAAACGCAAGAATTAAAACTAGCAATTCTAGGAAAGGATATAGATGGTGACGATTTTGCACCTGAGAGAAACCAGGGCCAACATCAACATCGTTGAACCAAAAGAACATGGCTTCTCCTATATGTGGCGACAATGCCCACGACAAATACATGTACAAAGTGGGCTGCCACACTTGCCTCCTCCTCAGAGTTGCCCACATGGTGAAACAAGCTTGTTTCATCTGCTTCCCCACCTGAATTTTGATCCCACCAGAAGCAAACATAAATGGTAAAGCAGGTTCGGCGCTAACGAAGAGCATTTCCAAATGCAAACCAACGACACCTCGTCTATGCTCTCCCATAAGTAGCAATATATTAAAGGTGCACAAGAAGATACCTGGCCAGAGCGCCAAAGGTGACGAGGCAGACGAGGCTCATTGATGGTGAAGCCCAGGACTAAGACGAGCACTCCAGGCACAAGCATAAGACCCAGAGCAAACTGCATAAACCAACAATTCCAACAAATGCTAAATCAGACCACTGAAAAATATATGAACTGTCCTTCAAGTACCCAAACCTTGAGCTCAATGTCCAACCATCACATTTCAATGACTTTGAAATGTTCTCTCATGATGGAACATCTTAAAGGGCAGTATGAGTATTGAAGTTTTCTCTATTTCCAATTTAGTTGGTACTGAAAATATTGGCTGCATGTTTGACTTACAAGCTGTTCGTTGAGAAAACATAAATTCGGGGAACAACTACAAGAGAAACGAGATGTCCAAGACCTGAACATGCTGGAAAGAAAAAGTTTCATGAGCTATCAAATACGGAAGGTAGAATTCAATCACAAACCTGTGAACCAAAAGTATGCACTGCAAGCCCACCAAGTAGGTACCCAGACAAGCCTCCGATCGCATAACATGAGTTGCACAAGCTCTGAATGTGTGTTGCCAGCTCCGGCTTTTCCCGGCTCTTCATAGCCACCAACGCATCAATGGTTACATCTGTAATCGCTGAAGCCGTTGCAGCACCCAGAAACATTCCTAGTGCTGTAGCTGCAAGTAACTTCCCGCCAAGTACTAAGACCAGGTACGTTGATAACAATACCACACCTACATGTCGACAAGCCAGACATGTACAGTGGTAAGAATACATCACTTCTAAATCTTACTTGCACCATTTGCTTTGAGCATGACTCTTTCTTCAGAGTGACTGAGACAAGATGAATAAGATTATCATTATTTTCAGGGTTTTGTGTCAAGACCTGCGAACACGAAGTAAGGCCGACGGTGGTACCCGAAGAATGGGAGCAGATCGGTGAGGAGGCCGTAGACAGGCTTCAAATCCCAAGGAATCCATGTGATGCCTTTATAGAATTGCACAGTTGATGGCTCCTTCCCTTGCACATCTCTCCAGTAGTAATCCACCACCACGCGGTTCAAAGCGAACCCCACGCCCTGGCTTACACCATAGACCACCATGACTCCCACTACGAACGTAACGTCCAGCTCCCTTTTAAGATGGCCATCAAAAATGGTGATCGTTACAAAAACGTATAACATGAGCTTATGATTCACTGTTTTGTCAATGCAGAACGCAGCTAAACCACGCCCTGGAGAAATGTGGGTAAGTTGGAATGATAAGAGGATCGTGGAAACGATACCCTACCTGCACAGCATGGTTATCCATGTGTAAGGTTGAAGTAGAAACTGCCATAGCTGTGAAATCCACGACTCAGCTGCTACTTCATCTACTTCTTCTTTGCCATTCTTTCCTACATATGCATAATTGTCCTCCTTGGTATCTCCAAACTTCGGCAGAAACATAGTGGCGTCGGACTCCACCGCAAAAGTCCCCATCTTGTTGGCGATGGACTTGACTCCACATAACCATCAGATACTCTAGAAGACCGTGGAAACTCTCATCCTGCATTCGATTGGAACCATTCTGCCTCCAAAATGAAAATCACGTAACCATATCCGTGGACTATAAAGTTGAATTTCAGAAAGGGCGTTGATAAACCCTTCTACTGCAATGCAACTACTCTGTTCCGGACACACTTCCTGGACGGGAAAAAAAACTGCAACTCTAGAACTCACAACTCTCTAAATAGGTCCAAGTTGCTTGTAAAGAGGAGAAAAATCTAAAGCCCCTCATTAGACAAAAACACAACACCTGAAGATCTTAAAAAATCCTCTTCAGTGAAGAACCTGCGCAAACTAAACCCAGATGACAGAGTACACCATCGCAAAACCCTAGCCCACTTCCATCACAACGCGGCCTAGCAAACCACTGCATTCACTCGCAAGAAAATCACAATGCAGACTAGACGCATGGGTCCCGAAAACTGCAAACATAGGCACGTTTTCGCAACGAAACGATCTGCAACAACGCTGTAAACAGCACCCTTGGTAGATCGGTCGTAAACAGTACCCATTCAGCTGCAGGAACTCGGAAGTACTCCACAACCAAGTTGCATTTAAGTCAACCAGGTGATCAGCTTCTCTTCATCACACCGCGTTGTTTCAAAAGGAGATATTCTCCTTCCATTCTAGTTATATAAAATGGTCCTCCTCAGCTGCTTCCCGTCGACACGGCACACATACATTCCTTGTGTGTATGCAAGAGAATGCATATCCAAAACCAGCAATCATATGCAATTCTCCTTCAGTTACCGCAAATCAGCTGCAGTATCAGATTAATTGTTATCTAGAGATGACAGCATTTCAGGGCCATTTGAAGTTTGTACTGTACAAGCTGAGTACTGTGGATATTCATACTTCATGCTCATCACAACATCAAGCCTCCGTGCACAGTAGACACAGGAACTTCTGATCTCTCAGCACGCACCTCTAGAGTGAGATTTTGCACTTGACCGGTACACAGTTGTATCCACATCGTGGGTCACACCCGCTAAATTACGAATAAAAAAAAGAAAAACAACAACAGATATCGACTCAAAGACTCCATCTTTACTGGTCTTATTGATGAAGTCTAGGTACTCACCCACTAGATTTACAACACTGTTGTAGTAGTGTTCTGGTTTCGGCTGTAAGCCCTGGAATTCTTCCTTGCAATTGAAGTAAAG
Source organism: Ceratodon purpureus (assembly GCA_014871385.1). Taxonomy (NCBI): domain Eukaryota; kingdom Viridiplantae; phylum Streptophyta; class Bryopsida; order Pseudoditrichales; family Ditrichaceae; genus Ceratodon; species Ceratodon purpureus. Next base: position 16,805,134 of record CM026427.1, read on the forward strand.
CTCCATTTTTTCTAGAAAAAAATGACTCCATCGCAACCGACTGTAAGTAAGTCAGGCCATGGCATTTTCCAAAAATGGAACAGGATACCTCCTCTTATTCCGCCTCAAGACTAAGGCCTTAACTGAAAGACTCACCAACTCTAATACATATATTAATTGTTAGTTTATATCTGGGAATGCCTTAACAATTAATATATGTACTAGAGTAGGTGATTTGTTGCCTGCGCGCCCAGCATGGAACATGATTCGGAAGTGGATGTGCTCTTCTTCACTGTTGAGACTGGCTTGTTTGGAGTTTTGGCTTATGTCACGTGATGCCGGTGGAGGACTTTCTGGTCTTGTGAGTTCTATTGCAGTTTTGCAAATTGAGTTAAGTCTACAGTGGTTGGAGTTGAAATTGGGGCTGTTTGTGCTTGGGACCGCTTCACACTATGACTAAGTTGAGAGGCTGACCGTCATAATTTTAGATCAGAGTTTGAAGTCTTTGAGTTAAAAAAAAAAAAACGTTGCGGTATATAAATTCAGCCTTTGGCTAGTCTTAGGGCCGATCTACATCTAGAGGCCGAGCCAAGTTTCCTTGGGGCCAATTGCTTGAAATTTCAGCCCATTTTTGGGTTGGTGCTCGCTTCAAGTCCCCATTATATTAAGAATAGAATGGGGGCCGATTTTTCCATACGTAATGGCCTTCGGGCCAAGAAGCCGGGCCGATCCAATAAATCTAAAGAATTTCAGCCCTTCTCTCTTTCTTTTCATTGCCATTTGTACAAGATGGATGAATGAAAACATAAGATTTTAATGGTTATTATGTTCTTAATGGTTGTGTAAAATGTTATGAAAATAATGCTTTATTTTAAGATTTGATTAAAAGTCTAGGAATCACCGCAATCAAACAAGAATATAGCCTCAATGTTGTATATACACTTGCACATTTAATACATAAACCAAAAACATAATTAAAAAAGGATTTGGACTTCATTTGGCCTCCAAATGGTGATTGAAATTAAAATTCCAGCAATGATATGGGTACAAAAATAATGAATAATAGGTAGTAGACATGAAGGAGCATGGAAGGACATTGAGGATGAGATCGTCATGGGCTCCTTCCTCATAGCCGCGAGGTGGTGGGCTATATTCCCCGCAGCTTCGGGAATGACTATAATTGGTTGAGGATAAAGGATTTTTTATTGTAAAATAGTATTCCAATCAAAATCTGACATTGGCCCCGAGGCCAAGAATTGGCCTTCCATTCTTGGTGCACCCAATTCACCGAGCTTTATCCATGTCAGAACTTGCAGTTTCTGATTTAAATATTCATACCACCAAATTGGTCCGGCCTCTAAGTATAAAGGGGTTGGGGCCAATTTCAGCCTCTTAGCCAATCACAAGGGAGGATTTCAGCCTTCAAACCAGCAAAATTGGCCCGGCCCATAGGCATAAATCGGCCCTTAGTGAAGCCGTAAAGGCTAGGTCCAAATGCCCATGAGCTTGGTATTTGAAGATTAATAGAAATTGATCCAAAAAATAAATTAAGTGATTAAAATCAAAAAATAATAGAGAAAGGTGTACAAATTAATAGAGAATCTGTGGATATTTTTAACCCCTAAAGTTCTGAGGGTATCTTTCATCAAAACTGCCTCAAAACAGCCCCTCTTCAAAGCAAGGTGGATTTTGCAAACTTGGGGTCTTTTTTAGAACATCTAACCGTAAGATCTTGTAGCTAACTTCTATGTCTACATATCCACCAAATCTCACACACTCATTCTTCACCAATTGCAAGATCATAACATTCAAAGTAGAAAAACAAGTTTTTTTTCCCTGCAAAAAAAGGGGACAGCAGAGTTTTGAAGGCCCAAAAAACCATTTTTTTGCATTATGGATTTTTGGTGGTTTTGGTGCACGTCAAAGAAGAGTGAGTTAGCTAATTTTCCTAAGAAAACTATATTCAAAAAAGTTGTGGAAAGTTGCCAAAAAATCATTTTCCGCTATAGGGTATACTGAAATTCACAAACAAAGGCCGTTTTTGGACAATAAAAATAACATATGAAAAAAAATTGGATTGAAAATCCAAACAATGGGAACATGCTCTACTGCCTTCTCTATACATAGAAATTTTTATTTTTGAAAAATATCAAAATTTCAATTTTTGGTGGAATTTCAAAGTTTAGTCTTTGGGCAGTTTTGGGCAGTTTTGGGCAGTTTTGGGCAAAATTTGCTGCATTCACAGTGGCTTAGAACAATTTAGTAGCTGCCCAACGAGTAGCGTTTGACACTTAAACCTTCATAACTTTTGATCCCGATGTCGGAATTGAAAAATAAGAATACCCACATGAAGATCTCTGAATGGCCCACCTTCAATAAAAATTTCAAAAAATCCTGATATAAATTGCATTCATAGGTACCTGCCCAAATTCCAAAAAAGCCCAAATGTGGCAGATTGTCCTTTAGGGGTTAAACAATATATTTATTGTTATAATAAAGTTCTAAGTGATTGAATTTTGGCTAATTTTGGACAACTATAGGTATAATATTAATGATTATCAAAGGCTTAATCAATAAAGAATGACAAGGCTTCTATTGCATGACTAACTATATATTGATGAAGAACATTGTTTTCTTTTTTGGTGTAGTATATTTTTAAAATTTTACAAATTCTTGAAAGATGTTTGGGTTGACTAAAAAATTCAACCCAATTTTTGTTCCGAAGACCATATTTTTGGGGCCAAAAATCTGTAAAAGCCATACCATATAAGCACAATGGATGCAACTGCCTTTGGAATTTGGTCATTACTAGTGAAGGCCAAGACGTCAAACTTTTGACGTTTTTGTAGTTTGACTCATGGAATTGAACAACTTTTTGACCTTTTGTCATAGTTTGTAACAATCCTTAATTTCCATGCAATGATTTGTGGAAAATCAATAAGCCCTTAGGACTAATTTCATTGTTGAAAACCATATTCTACATGAATAGAATAAGAGGCCAGGATTGACGAAACATATGAAAACTTGATAAGAATGGATATGATGTCGATCACTTGTTCATTAGGAGAAATATGTACTCTGAAAAGGGCCTTTAGCATCCACACGTGCTAAAAAAATTGAGCCCAAAGCGTGCACTTTTGATGGTGGCACCAATGGTGCTATGTAGCTAACAGTAGTGCAATTCTATGGGTCCAATGAAGGGTCCGGCCAATCAACCCTGTCAGCGCTACCAATACTGTCAGCATTGCCAATACTGCCAGTAATGTGGCTTCTGATGCTGTTAGAAGCCAGCGACATGCACCAGTGGGTTTTTATGAAGATGCATGTTTAGGCAGCCGTTCACCTATCACAGGCTGTCTTATAGGGCCCCTTTGAGACCCCATTTTTCTCCTAATGCTTGTCATGTAGAACATTGTTTCTACTAGTATTTCTACCAAAAACTAGGAAAACAGTTCAAAGAAAGAAGTGGTGTTTTCTTTTAAGGATATGGCATTGCAAGCAACGTACAATTCCTAAAAGAGGGGTACAAATTTGATAAGTTATAAGTGAGTTGTGGGTCAAAGTTTTGACATAAATTCCAAAAAAACGATTATCATTCATGGTAAAACAATTATAATAATAAAGTCACTAAATTCTAAAAAACCAACTTATAATCATAACTAAATAAGTATTAATCATCTATTTTTATTTATGAAAAAAATGTATTTTTACATCCCAAAAATTTTAGAACCAAAGTTTTCCATTTGAATTTAACAAATACAAAGTTCTATAATGTTAATATTTCTAATGGATTGAAGGTCAAGGAAAGTATGAACCACTTTACCATGTAATATTCTAGGTAGAGTTTGCATTAATGCAAAAAATATACACTCCATCTCAACTATTCTTTGCTATGTAACCAAAAACAAATTATATTAAAGCTATCCAACAATGAAAAGTTTCTCCATTTTTTTGAACATCAACCAAATATATTTTGGTGTAAAATAGCCTTAAGTCATAAGGTTAAAGAATTTGCAAATTACACTCTTGCAAGAACCTCTTGTATTTTTTGGTTTTTTATTTTTCCCCCATAAATTCGATAGAATGTTGAATTAAATAATAATTCCATGCATAATCTAGAGGTATGCTAAGTAGCTAAAATTGATGGGAAGGTCATTTAGACCATGATTGAATAAAATCTGAGTTGCGGGGTATATGGTAGGTCAACAACCTTATCACAATCATAGGCAGGCCTCAGTTCTCCAAACTGCACACCTATAGGAGGAAGGGATCAAGCCCTTGGCTTGATGTAAGTGGCCTTACACACAAGGAAACTTAGCCCATTTTTGTTCGTTCAAGGAATTAGTAATGGACAAGACAAAGAGGATTCTAATGCACTCTAAAATATAATTTTTAGACATCATTTGAATATAGTTTGTTAAGATGTTTGTTATAGGTAGATGCCTAAATTTAATCATATACTTTCATGTTAAGCTAATGTACTTCTTTAATAGTATTATCTATTTTATTTTTTTAGTTTACTTAGATTTTGTTGAGGTTTAAATTAGATGTTGTTTATGTTTAAATTAGTTATCAGAGTCCTTACACCACAAAAGGAAACCACGATAGTACCATTGTAGGTTTGTCCAAAAATATTTCTAAAAATAAAAAAACATAAAAAATAGAAAATAATCAAGACATAGAAATAAAAATACAATAAATTAGTTTTTGTAATATTTTGTTATTTCTAAAACATTTAAAATCATTTTTACTCTTTTCTTTTGCTATAAAGCAAAAATTCAGAAATTCAGTTTTTGAGAGTCGAACCTTATTTTTTCTTCAAAAAAATTTTTTTTTTTTTTTTTGCGAGGTGGTGAACATGATATGGTGCTATGGTAGCCAATCCTATAGATTATATCAAACCCAGTACTTGGGTTTAATATAGTCTACAGTATATTAAACTCGAAGTTTCACACTAGTTTCACACTACTTAGGTCTCTGATATTTGTATGACAAGTCGATTATCTGACCAGAATGCGCAATACATCGTCCTCTAGGAAACAAATGCTTGTATTCCCTCAAATTGTATGAAAAGGAAGAGAAATGAAGTGGTCTAACAAGCCCACTGTGATTGAGGCTCGTCATGACAGTCTAAAGGTGAGCCGGGGCCTTGCACATGCAAAAGACGAGGCTCCCCGAGTCAAAATCATATATGTATGTATATATAATGCGCAATTAAAAGACACAATGAAGCAAGTACTTGGGGAAGTCATCCTTCCATATTATCTACGATGGGAGTCTAACTGAAAATTCACTATAAATTATTAATTAAACTGTAAACATGACCACTTAGCCACTTAGTCAAGTATGAAATGATGAATGAACTTGCATGCATGCCCACTCGGTCACTCCACTTAATTGTGGAAAAGACAATTAAGAAGTCTGTAATATATCACCAAAATTCGATGTTGCCATGATGTTATGTATACCCAGTCTATCACATCTGTACGCCCTTATCAGATAGATGCATAGTCATAGGATTAGTGGGAGTGGGTGATGGAGAGATGCAGTCATGGGTCCCGGAAAGCAAAATGACGACACATGAACTGTAGTGGAGTGGGTTGTAGAAACACGTACAATGATACGCAGGAAGTTTGCACACAACTTATACACAATTTCTATTTCTAGGGTTGATAGAATCACGTCAACGAAGGTTCTAGCAAAATTCCTTCCTTCAACGGTATGGACTAAGAAAGCTTTTGTGGTGATGCGGTGTACACTTAACTAGGGGCTAGCTAGCAAAATGCCTTCAAGAGTTGAAATGCGGTGAGTGTAGGGTATGACTTGGACAATGATAAGGAGACGCGCCCCTCAAAGTTGAGCATTGCCATCGCTGACTACAATAAGGTATATTGAATTACATCGGTGTCATGTACTTGATATGCTAATTGTGCAACAATGCTATGGGCTGACGTTTGTTTCTCTGGATTTTATTGTGAGTTCATTGAGTTTGATGATTAGATCGGTGCATGTGTACGAAGGCAAGTCTTGGTTGAATACCATCCAAATCAGTGCACTTTGTCTGGCTCTTGATGACAAACGCGCTCTTGACCAAGCTGCCAAAAGCGTCAAGTCTTTGGACGAGCAATGCTGCGATGTGTTGGCCGTGTTCGGTGACATCCGACACTTTGGAGGTACAAACTAATTTGAGCGCCCCCTTCGTTCCGAATTCACTCAATATTTCTATTGTTGCTTTCAATTGTTGCTTTCAATTTTCCACATGAATTATAGAAATTTATGTATATATGGCACAAGTGTAAATTTAGCATTTTACGAGATTGTAGCGTTACACATGCTGACAATTCTAGTCAAATCTTATGTTTTTGCCCAATATCGATTAATGTTTGTAGCTTGGAATTTTAGTTTCAACTCATTTGTTTGTATCTGGGCTAGCAAAATGCCTACATTGAAAGCTTCCAATGTGGTGCATTTCATGACATATGTCCTATGTTTATAACGGCTTAGACAGAGTAACTTAGTAAGGAGATTTTGTTAGAATTGTTGTATACAGTAAATCTAAATCTAAATCTAAATTTTAATGTGTTGCAGATTGGAACGTGGTGACTATGGTGATTTTAAAGATTAAGCAGAACTAAAATGCCAAGGATTTGTTAAAGTTATTCATCTTCTCATTAGGTGAAAAAATTTTAAATTTCAATCTTGTGAAGTGGTGATACATGTATGTTTAGTTATCTGAAAGATGATGTAAGTTATAATTATCAAAATTATAATGTATGGAATAATATCACGTATGAACTATTAATAAATGTTGAGTTGTTTTCTCTTTAATATGATATTAATATAACACATATGTTGATTTACTTTGATTTTGATTTCTTCAAAGTAAAAGAAACTTTTATGATATAATTTATTTTTTTTATCAATTCAATATAATTAATTTCTAAATAGTTTGTGTGTATCACCAGAACCATGTCAACTTGGAGTAGGCAAATCGAACGTTGAAAAAAAAAAATTCATAGCAGGATTTGGTCAGAGCTAGTTCTTCTTTTGCACCTTCAGAGGACCTTGTGAAAGGTAGTTCTTCCTATGCATTGTCACAGATACCTTCCAAGATATTTGGGAAAAAAACAACAGTTGTGTCTTTGGTGCACATGTGTATTGCATTTCTCCTCTATCCAAGAAATCAAGTGAGTTCAATCTTCACCAGATTGATATCATTAAGTCTTTTGAAGAGTCTTCAAAAACACCTTTGTTTTTTAAAAAATAAAAATATTGTTTCATATGTAAAAGAGTTCGTAGCAACTTCTGAAAAAAAAAAAAATGGAACTTCGAGCAGAAATTGAGAAGGTAAAAGAAGGAAAGCCTCTAAGGAAAAATTTAATGCTATATTTGATGCTTTAAAGGAAGTCATTGATTCTAAAAAGTTTAAAGAAGGGCATAACTATTAGACGTGTAGTAAGTGAGTGGAAAAAGTCTAAAAATGAAAAAATGGTGCTCAAAGCAATTAGCAATGCAATCAAGAGCCAATATGATAAAGATGGCATTCTAGAGCATTGAAAGAACTTCAACAACATACTATCAGAAATCAAAGATGTGATTCAAATGGAGGACATGGAGAAAGCTACACTAATATTGGTTGCTATCAAGACAGCCATTTCCACAATGGATGGAGATGATAGCTTGAAAATGATATTTTTTTAAAATGCATCAGATGGTTTGATTAGTCAACCTTGTGAGTGAATATCTGCTAACCAACAAAAAGGTTCATTGTACCTTGCAGAAAGCAAAATTGGATAAAATAGTTATACATGGCTATGATCTAAGGAACGGAAGAAAGTGGTTGACATTTTTTGTCAACATTCTGAAGTGTGAGAAAACTTGAACAATTTTGTTTTAAGATTTCAGGGAGGTAAAAAAAAGAAACGAATGCTTTTAGGATCTTTCAGATGTTCATTGGTATTGTCTCGTTTACTCCAATTTGTTGAGGACTAGGTTCCCTAATTGTCTTTCTAGCTTAATATTGGTCCTTTCATGCCTTTGTATTCAATGGTCCAAGACATTTGGTACCTATTTTTGCCAATAAACTTGTCTAGTTTAGAATTGATGAGCAAATTCAACAATCCTAGTGCTTGAGAATCATGTGGTTGTTAAACATGGTCAGTTACATTTAATGTCTTATTAATAGATATAAGTGACTTGTACTGAAGACAATGCTAAATCAAATTGGGTTTAGTGACTTAAAGCATCTGCACCGCAAGGCATTTTTGCATGGCCAACCCCATTTACCAAGGGTGGTTGGCGTTAAATCACCCCACCCGCCTATAAATAAACCTTGCCAACGCATATGTTGAAGGCGCCTCGCCCCTGGAAAGCCATCTTCTCTAGATAGTTGAGGAACCTCACGGACCATCTCCCTCCCCTCCAAAGTATGATCTTTATAATTCATTATGGTTTCCGGGTCTCCTTTTGGGTCAAAGAATGTTGGTGGTCAGGATAGTCAGAGTTTGGGCAATGGCAAAAAGTTTACAGTGAAGAAAGATGAGCAAGTTTGTAGATCATTCTTATCAATCAGTCAAGATCCTATTATCGACAATGGATAAAAAAATAATGCTTTCTGGATGAACGTGCAAGGTGATTACAATCAGAGGAAGCCGATAGAGTGTCTAAGTAGGACTTCAAGGGATTTGGAGTCTAAATAGGGAACAATAAGAACTAATGTAGCAAAATTCTGTGGATGCTATGAGAATTTGCAAGGTTTGAGAGAGTCAGGCTCAAATGAGAATGATTTTTCAACAAAGCTCATGAGTTGTACTGGCAGAGAACTCCCAATTTTTTTTGTTCATTGTTGGGAAGTTTTGAAACAGTTTCCTCACGCGATGGACATTTAAAGAGAAACAAAGAAGGCTGCGGGCATTGCAAGACGAGCTCCGGGAGCAACATCTACACCAGTAGACAAGAGTAAGAGAAATGTTTCTTCGCTTGAGGTTGAAGTTGAGGTTGGTACAGTTGATAACCTACAGATACAAGCAGCAGTGGAGGTTGTTCTTGAAACGTCCAAAGGGTGTGAAGAAGGCAAAGGCGGCTTTATTCTTTTCAAAGGTCCGAGAGGAGGCAATGAAGGCTTCTGCTGTAGCTACTTCAGAGATGAGCAATGCAACAAGGAAGAAAACACAAATATTTGCAAATCAACATGCTATGGAAGTGATGACTATGCAAGATAAGTTGATATAAATTGAGGATGCGCGGGACCACATGAAGCTGAGATGGCAAGAAGAGCTTGCAAAAATTAGAGAGACAATGGCTCCCAAATCTAAGCCTAATGCCGCCAGGTTTAATGCTGCACAAGCAGACACTTCAAAGTTGGGACATGTTTCCTCTTGTAAAAGCGTACGAGTTCACAATACTTCTCCTGAGCTAGCTGTCCAAAGACATTTTAGAGCAAGGTACCCATTTGTAATTTTTCAAAGTTATATTGCAGATTTGAATGTTTGATACGTGGGCACAGTCATTGTTATTGAAAAGAATGTTTGGCTTGTTGTTATATGGTTTCCGGTGTCTGTATGTGTTAAGACTAATCATTTCTGTATATTTTTTGATATCTTGTTTACTTTGATCTCCCTAGGTGCATAATGGACAAGAGGAATTGGTGCGTGGTTTGTTGTACCTATGGACATTCGTTGAAGGAGCTTAAAGATTACAACAGGGAAAAAACACAAGGCACAACTAATGGAGAAGAGGCTACTAGAACCACATTGTAAGCTTGCTCACAGTGTTGAATATATGCGGATGCTTTTTCTACGTTTCAGAGTTTTTGAAAAACTCCAAACCCATTTCATATGCAGAGCTTTTACATAATTTGAAGACAATCAAGAAGTTCCGGGAGTATGGTGTGTCCATACCATCTAAGGTGAGCAATGTTCTACATGTCGATGTTGAACATAGATTCATTATGGATGAAGAGTGGAATTATGATTGTTCTGTTGGTGTGAAGAAACTTTCTGAAGTTTATGACTCTATCTTATTAGTGGAAAAAGAAATTATCATTGGGATCATTCTATTTCATGAGATTGTGCCTGAAGATTGTTAAATAGTGGAGAAAATTAGTAGGGGCATTTACACTTGCGGAGGAAAAATTTTACAGAGTAAACTAAAGAAAAATGGTGACATGGTCATGTGTGGAAGCCGGAGGGATATTAGGAAACTAAATGGTTATCCAAATCAATTTGGAAGGTGACTTTAAAACCTTGGAATGTTGAATGTTCTTTTTAATTTCTCAACTTTACCCTGCGATTTGCTGCTTTGTTTAATATTACCATAAATTGTTATATTTGAAGGTATTCACACGGATTGCGGTCTAAATCCATAAAAGAGATAATTTCAGCACATGACCTTGAGGATTGTGCTGATTATCTCATAAGCACTTTTTTATATCCCGTGATCTCTCAATATTTTGCTAGTCATGTGCAAAAGGTGGAGAATATGTTAGACGGTGGATTTATACCAATGTGTTTGGATAGGACATGAAGGAAAGGTTTGACAACCTTTGGCATCATCTCAAATTACTTTGTTCAACCACATTTGGACCTGCAAAACATAAGATTTACTTTTTTATTCTGGTTTGTGAAAGGTATATACATGATTTGATTTTGTGTTTGGTTTGTGAAAAATATGTGATTATGTGGTTTATGAGCTTGGATTTCGTAAAAGTCATATTTTATTCACATTAATAAAATTCTGTGGATGATGATGAATTCCTCTTTTATTCTACCAGACCGCGAAGAAACTAGGTATGTTAGAAGTGAAAAACAATTCATGCTGCCAGTGTATGGCATTTTTTTGTTCCCCAGAGACGGCACAACAATGGCTTTTTCCAAAAGCAGAGTCCGATACTACTCACATGTAGCTGATGGATATGACATCATTGGTATGTCCTACTCTAGAAAAAATAATGTCCAGCAAATTTCTACGCAGAGTACTCTGAAAATCTTTCGATATTTCAAAGAATGTATGTACAATTATCTCTTCTAATGTCTAAACATATGATTAGGTCACATCTGATAAAAAGAGAGAGGTCACAGAGGAGTCGAGAGGAGAGGTGAATGAAGAAAGGACAATGGAAAGAGCAATTGAGAACCGCCATGATAGAGAAAAGAGAGGATTTGACTTGAAGAAAGGTTTCACTTTTGGGGAACAGCTAGAAGTTGAGTAGAAATAGGAAATTGCAATCTTTATTATCTTATTAAAGTTACGAAATTCCATATCAATATTTGATTTTATTCCAAAAGCCTTCAAATATTGAAAATTATAAATGGAAAATTAAAAATTAAAAATTGTAAAGTCAAAAATCATACATAGATATGATGTACGAAATATATTTATTGCAAATTTAGACGGCTACAATTTGTATATAAGACTTGAAGTTACATTAGCTACAAATTCTCGCCTAGACATAGTTACTCTACCTGCACACACACATCCCATGCACTACAGCCATTAGATGTCTCATATTTCAAACCATTCAAATCAGCCTTTAGACAGATCAGATGTTTATAGACTTTAAAATATAAAAATAGAAAAGTAAAAAATCAAGATCTATGTGAGTGGATAACAAAGGCTTTAGAGATGTCATTTACTCCAAAAAATATTAAATCATGCTTTAAGGAGACAAAGATTTGGCCACTTTGGCTAGGACTGCAACTCCTGTAGTCCTTCCAGCTTGTACCCCACTCTCATCATAATTTCATATATGTGAGGGTGGGCATTTGAAAGTATTACATATATCGTCCAAGTTTTGGTAAAGAATAGCTACTGTAGATGAGCATAAACCCTTTGCTCTTGCAACTTTTAGTGGTCAACTTTTTTTAGATGCTACTTCAAGATGTTTATTCTTAAAATTTCTCCAACCAATTCATATATGGGACTCCTACATCACTCCAAGAAGTTTCCCTAACTTGTGTAACTTAGGCCACCTTAAACCTCAATTGCAATGGGATCAAAGGATGTCCAAAATCTTACATTTTGAATAAATACTCTACTAATTTTCTCTCCTCTTTATCTTCCAATATGGATTTGTCACAGACTTTTCATCCCTAACGTCTTTCCATACAATTGGTTTCTACGTGAAGTTGCAAGAAATCCATATGTACAGGCTGCAATCTTCAATTTGACCTCCTCATCTGTAATTGCATCCATGGCGTTCGTAAGTTGTGCATTCGTCTAATTGGCATTCTTTCTTTTTGTTTCTCTCCTTGTTGTAGTGCAAGTGCCCTCTTGAGTTTCTATAGAAGATCGTAACAACATTCTTAGGCCTCTTTAAGTAGTGTGTAACCCCTTTCTCTCTGCTCAAATCAACTAAAGAGGTGCATTGATGCATCAAAGGTGATGAACTCTTCAAACTTAATCTCCTCCCCCTCTCAATCTCCTTTACTTACATGTTTTTGCTAATTTGCAACTCTAGAAAAATTCACATGTAATGTAGGTGTTGAATTTTGGTACCTTCTTCTTGTTCCATGCTCATTTTGTGCCATATCCTCTTCAAATCTCAATTCCTCCTTCATCTCTATAGCCATAATGATGTGAAGACATAAGTGGTTGGATCGCTTCCACTATATCTTCATCACTTATGAAACCCTCACCCCCTTGCTGTAATGTTTCTATCATTGCGCTCAATCACCAAAAAAAACTAATGTTGTACCTATCTTCTTGCATGTCTTAAATTGCCCCCTCAATCCACTAAAATAGTCTACAATGCCACAAAATCCAAACTCCTCAAGCTTGCAAAAGAAAACTCACTTTAACCATGAACCATGCTCATGAGGTGCCAAGTACTATAAATTGTATTGCAAAATTTGTTCAAATTGTGGACAATTTTTTTAGTGTTAATGCAAATAATTATGCACTTTTGGAAACGTCATTCTATCCCTTAACAATCAATATCTCATCCAAGTTCATCCTCTAAACCATTCAGCACTGCACCATAGACCGTCCGATTTACCATAAATACTTTTTTCCGCCTATTTTTACGAACTGCAGTGGACAGTTGTATGACCCCTACCCCTTAGCCTAAAGGTTTATTAAGACGGGTCAATTTTCAGACCCCTAACCTTAAGGGGGATGCTTGCAAAGTATGTTCATTGTCTGTTTTAGAAATGTAAAACATTGGAATAGTTGAAAAAAATAATTTTTACTTGTACTAAGATCTTCGTTGTTCTTGTTTACTAGTGTGGGATTTGTTTGGAGGATAGAAGAAAACTTATTCATCTCTTGCCTAACATGTTGAGATGTTTCAAATTGGTTCATCTTGCTTTTTAATGGAAAGAAGTTTGGATATTGAATCATCACCTAGGAAGATATCTATGTTTGTGAAGTGTCAGAAAGAATCAGACATATTAAGAAGGTGTCAGACAAAAAATAATTTCCACATTGCAAGAGATGGAAGGCATGAAAACATTGTGAGGCTGGATTCCAAAAAATATGCAATGGTGTTTTAGAACCATATTGGTACATTGCTTTGCATTTTTCAACATTCAAAACAATGTAGTATGTTGGCATGAAATTCATTTAGAATGTACCATGGAGTAGTGGCGTGTGGGCTATACTACTTGTCTGAGCAAAAAGTCTATTGAAGTGCCTAAGACATACTCAAGTTAAATACATCTACTGTTGAAAATTTAATTCCAATAATCAATGCTAGTTTTGAGTAGTCTTGTAGCTTTGCTCAATGAATAAAAACTAGTTATAATATATGATAATAATATCATTAATGGTATTTTAAAAATGCTATTAAATAAAATTTATTAAATTTCTGGTTTATTATATGTTGAAGTCACATGGATTTTTATATCTTAACCCCTAAAGTTCTTTGAGTATGTTTCACCGAAAAACGCTCCAAAACTGTCATTTCTAATGTAAAAATCATGAATGGCTAAGAAATCATTATTTTCTAATTTTAACCGTAAGATAGCCAACTAGATTATTGTAATAGAGAGCTCAAGAAATTTTAATATAATCGTACGTAGAGATTAGAAGATTATAGCAATTGAAATTTAAAAAACAAACTTTTTTGAACTAGGTTGACACACTCTAACTTTTTTTTTCCTTAGGTTTTTTGCTTTTTGGATTTTGTGGTTTTAATGCATGCTAAAGAAGACTAAGTTAGCTAATTTTTAAAAAAAAATTACACCAAAATGTCAAGTGTAGAATGTTGAAATCAATATTTTCATTAAGTTGAATACATAAGAATGCTAAATCTTATTTCTTTCCTTGAAATTCCATTATTCAATAAAGTTCCATTCCAAACCATCAAAGTAAAGATTGATGTCCATATTTTCACTTGAAAAAATAGAAAAAATCTAAAATAATATTTTTTCTAACTTTTATGAAGGAAAGAAGAAGTTTTTTTAGTACATTGCTCGAATCAGTGAGAGAATTTTGATATTTTGTGGAGTGAACCTTATGCACTCAAAGTCGTTTTTTTTAAACATCAAAGATGACATTATGGAATATTTATAGAAATATTTTTAGAGGTAATTGATGTACTTAGCATGGCTGTCCGAATTGCCTATTGAACAACTTTTTCCACTTCGGGTACCATAACTATTTTTATAAATGTCCAATTGAAAAAAAAAATTAGATTCCCTCAAAGTTCTTGTTATGGCCTACATTCACAAAAAGTTTCAAAAAAGCTCGACTTCAATTGAAGTCACAGGTACATGCCCAAATTCTAAGAAAGCCCATTCTAGGACAATGGTCCTTTAAGGATTAAATCTTCAAAAACTAAACATTTTTCATTAAACATATTATATGGTATGGTACTTTAACTTGTAAATGTATATTTCTATAGATCAACCTTTTACCTTTTGGATAGTATTTACCATAATAAATGTGAAATTATTTAATATCTTGAGTTTTAGAATTTGCCACATGCCAATAATACTTGTTTATCATGTTGTAATACATATAATATTATATTTCATTTTTTATGTTTTGAATGTATGATATTTTGTTACAGATCAATAGTCAGTACTTCCATGTAAAGTTACAATAATCTCATCATCTTCGGTTTTTCTTATTTGAGCATTGGCCCATCAACCTCGATAAACACTCACTAGGTCAAGTGACCCCCTTCAAACTAGAAACTAAAATCTTCTTTTTACATATGATATATATTCATAGATTAGAATGATATAAACATAACATAAGTCCAATGACATCAGAACAAGTTAAAAACAACAACAAAACTACATTTCACGTTGTTTTGAAGTCATTATCTTCAGTCATTTCAATGCCATTTTCATACGATTTTGATATCATTTGAATCTACATCATTCTAAGTTCAATCTTATGTCATTTCAATGCTATTTCAATACACCTTTGAACACCAAGATAACATCAAAGCAATATAAAATCCACAAATCCTTAACCTGTCAGTCCGACGTCGGACCCAATGTCAGACTGACACACGGGAAGAGGAGAGTACAAATGAAGATCCAGGGGCCCCACCAACGTCCTTTGCCAAAAACGATACAACTTGCAAGCAGTCCCAAAAGGGGAGCGATAACCATCACCACAGCTCCCATTACAAGAGCATTTCTAATAAAACCACATCCCGTCTCCATATTTGCCACCCCCGCCCTCAAGCCCCTCACATGCGCCCCCCATCACCGCCCCAAACCCGGAGCCCACGTCCAAAACGGGTAACCCCGTATCAATGGCCTGCGCCTTTACAGATGGCCCCCCCAAAACCCCGGGAACGCCTCGTTCCCCCGACACCCTAAAGCCCCCCCCCCGTTCCCACCCTTTCAAACAGCGTTCCCCACATCACAAAATCCATAACCTGTTGATACTTATGTGATACTCGAGCTATATCAATACGATACCATGGTATACTATTCAGGGTGTCCACAGGACTAGATATCAGAAGTTCGGGGACAAGGGAGACGAGGACGACGTCAAGATCGAACTTCGTCATCTCGAAGAGTTGTTCGGAAAGGCGAGAACATCTACCGGTTTTGAACTGTACAGGGTGAAAGGTCTAGGGGAGGTGTAGATAGTGGTGGTTTTGGGGGATGGTGACGGGTTTGGGTGGGCATGGCGTAGGCCTGGTTTTTGAGAGGAACAAGGAAGAATTGCGGAGGAATTGCGAGACGACGAGCGTTGCGATGATTGCAGCGATGGTTGGCGGATCAGTGGAGGTTGTTGCGAATGTTGCGCAATAATGGCGCCGCGGAGAGGGAGAGCGGAGCGACTGGTTGACTCCGCCTCATGATGCTCCTTTTGGTTTCGCGCTCAGGGAGGAATTATTGAGGCGCCGAGAGGGACAGCGCTGTTCGAGCGCACCAGGTGAAGGGGGAGGGAGCGGAGCGTCATGGATTTGGGAATACGGTGATCGTGCGGGAGGCGCTGGGGCAGACGGCGAGGTTTGCATGCCGGGCGAGCGAGCGGGACGGGCGGGACGAGGAGGCGGATTCGTGGAGAGTCGGGAGTCGGAATTTGGTTTCGGGCGGCAGAGGCTGGCATTGATGCGAGGTACGTGTTTTCGTAGCGAGTGTGTCGTGGTTGAGCTTTCTGTCCGGTTTGGATAGGTTTGGTGATGCGTTTTCTTGCTTGAGGTCGCCATTTCTGTTTTTAGCTTCAGTGACAGTTTAGGAGGGAGGCTCGAGGATCGGGTTGGATTGTCGTCGGGTAGTTTCTGGAATCGGGAGTGCGTGCGGAGGTTGGATTCAAGTGTAGAGCGTGTGGATTCGATTCGGAGATGGAACTGGCGTTTGTTCTTCTTGAAGGCGCTCTGGTTGCTGTTTCTGCGTAGAGGATGAGAATGCATGTGCTATCTTTTCGTGAGTGCTGAAATTGAGACCCGTGCGTGGCTAATCGCTGGCGGTGTTGGTTGCAACCCTGTGATGTGTGCGAAATAGTAGAATGAGGAGTATTCGGTGACTTATTCGTTCAGGAATTTTAATCCAGGTGGAGTTCGTCCTAGGTTGCAGTTTGTGCTTATTTTTGTAATCAAGCCAGGGAGCAAGATCGTGATGATTTTTTTCCACATGCTATGCTCGTCCTAGATGCGAGGAATCTCATGGTCGTTGCGGTGTAGAGAATGACAGGTGAACCTGCTTTTTGTAGTTGTGTAGGGGGGGGCTATGGTTGACGCCTCTCGCTGTCCCTACCTCTGTATTGCGTCAGTTAGAGACAGGGGTAGGTAGCTTTCGCGTGTTCTTGGGAATACGCTCAAGCGGAGAAATGGTCAAGCAATCGCCACGGCGGTTTAGAGGCTTTGTCATACCTTGTAAATGATCCTTAGTTGAATCGTGCGCTACAACGTTGCTTACTCCGATATCAAGATTACGGTCATGGATGTCGCCCAAGCATCGTGCTCACAGGAATGATGGTCGTGTTGTTTTCGTCTTCCTTTCACCCATCGCGTTGGACAATATCCACCAGGCAGTCATCAGTCTGGAGGTGGCTGTGAATTTTGTTCTACTTTTTGAACGGACTTTCAAAATCCACACAAAGTTGCAGGATTCAGCATATTTTTTCACCTGGTTGTTGGCGGTGAACGATGGCTTGCTTCTGGATTAGCAAGGTACAGGATCTGTAAGACGTAGAGGGTTGACAGACACGTGAATTTTCTCTTCAGGCCAGTGTACATGCGAGAAAGAACCGAAGGATGCACGCTGTCATTTCTTTGAATTTTAGGTGTTCGTATTTGCGCACGTCGAAGAGTACGAGATGCTTGGAATCTAACAACGAGTGCATAGCGCTGTTTTTGACCGTTTTCAGTGCTGTAATGGAGGTGTTGATAGATCAGATTGCGCTCTCTAGAAGTTGTTTGATGTTGACCTTGGGATCTGTTTAGACTTAGGTTGAAACGTTCAGGGAAATATATTGATGTTGGAACCGGGCAGGTCAATCAGTGACTATGGCTTCCCATTAGACATAAGGTGCAGAATTCCTTGGGAAAGTACTCAGGAGATTGTAATCCGTGCGCCTCTCGAACTTATGTCGATAGATCTGCTCAGAATGGACAATCTGGATGCACTTCTTAAATCTACTAGCTGGAACCTGATGGTTAGAGTTTCTTTACGGTTTTCTTATGGTTTCTTGATGTGCTGTGAATTGTTGCTGCAGACATTAGAGAACGAAGAAAATCTACAAGGAAATCAAGAATCAAGACACAGCGGCACCTCCAGTTCTACTCTACTATATGAGTCTTTTATCATCAGTTTCTGCTGTGACCGCGTGGACTTAGGTGCAACATGTGGGTTACCCAAACATCAATGGGCGTGGAATTGGAAGTTCAGTCAACTGTTCCTTAGCACTGTATTTTAGCGCAGAATTCCCAGGACTTTGGGGTTATGTTTTATGTACAACTTTGGACTGCAGGATTATGTTCATGATACTGTAGATAGAGGGATGAAGGATCTCCTTCTATTGATATTTGGCGACGGAAGGTGGCCTTGGATGCAATGGATTTAAGTGTTTAGAAACCTTATCTGTTTTCTGCGAGCTGAGAAGATGAGAGTGAAACTCAAAGATGCAGCCACGTGCTTTATTCATTTTCTTACTTACATAGGTTCTCATTGAAGTTCGACTAAAAGACCCAGGAGTTTTTCACCTCGACGTCTACAGATTCCTGGGGTCCGGTGTTACCCTGAGCCTATAGTGAGTGCACTAGCAAGGAATGAAAGGCGATTAGCTCAGGTAGAGAGAGATTTTAGTAGCCTTCACTGGGCTACTCTTTTCAGCATTCATGTGTTTAGGCGTTAGTCACAATGCGCAGCAATCTCTGCAGTTTTGCAGGGTTGCTGCCTGTATTACTGCTGGCAGCAACTCTTGGGAGCTTCGGGTATGGTGAGTTCTTTCTTTGAGACGTTTATATTTGTCTACCATGACAGATAACGAAATGAGATTCTTTCAAATTCAATCTGAATTACAACATTTTCAGAAGACATTTAGACTTTTAGAATGTCTAGATGGAGTATTTCCGTTTATGTCTCTCTGCTCAAATGTAATTTTTGGCAAGCTTCTGTGTAAAATGTGTGCATCTGTGATATAGATGTGCCGGAGGAAGGAACAGGGTGCCTATTAGGATCACAATGCGAAAACCAGGACAGATTAGTGGTAGCTTCTTCTCGCAGAACTTTATGGGCAAGAAGGCTTTCCCTTGGAGATCCCTCCCTACTTCATTTTGCTAAAAGACGGCCTGCTACAGTTACTGGAGGAACTTATGGACAAAATTTTGCTTCTGGACCCCTCCCTTCAACAGTTCTGTCTGCTACAGATGGATCTACGACTGTGTCTCCATCGGCTACTCCTTTCTCAGGTGACACATGTTTAGGAAGTTCTTATGCTGGAACTTGAATATCAACTTTTTCCAGCTCCGTGACAGCTTGAACTGTAGCTTTTCCTCATGTATGCGTTGTGTTCAGTTGCTTCTTTAATGCTTTTTTAATAAGAGAAACCACAGTTCATTCTTCCTAGCCGGCCTTTTTGATGTTTCCCAAGGGTTACTTCCAATGTTGAACAATTGCTTGTGTGTTATGGGTCCTAGTGTTCACATCGTGTTATTTTTCTCATCAGCCTTCTGTCGATCACTTTTCTAGCTTCCTGACGCTGTCACGTTCGCCTACGTGTGCAGA
Organism: Ceratodon purpureus; assembly: GCA_014871385.1. Lineage (NCBI taxonomy): Eukaryota > Viridiplantae > Streptophyta > Bryopsida > Pseudoditrichales > Ditrichaceae > Ceratodon > Ceratodon purpureus. The sequence goes on from CM026427.1 coordinate 16,824,750, forward strand.
GACTACTTCGCTCGATCCTGTCGTCTCTCCATCACCATTGAACTTCACCTTTCCTGCAGGTGAAACATTTGCATTGCCAGTTGCTTTTTACTCGACTTCTTTACTGCTGACCCCTTCGTGTTGCACTTTCAACTTCTCTTCGGCTTGTCCTGGATTTGGAACGTTTGAATCTCGAAGCCTCGTTGCGAAGACAACTCTGTAAGGATTTGCGAAGAATAACAAAATTTTACTAACGGTTTGTGTATTTTTTACAGATTGCCGTCGAGACTGTCCAAGTGGTTACACGTACACGCCACCAGGTGCTCCATCATGTGGTTGTGTTATCCCTATGCACATACAACTTCGACTAGGGGTCAAGTTAGAAAAACTTTTTCCACTAGTGTCTGAGCTAGCTTCTGAGCTGGCTGATGGTCTGTTTTTACAAACCAGTCAGGTTCGCATTGTAGGGGCCAACGCTGTTGAATCTAACCAGGATTTGACAGACGTGAGTGCTGACTTTGTGCCGTTGTCCTCCAAGTTCGACGACACTACATCCCATCTTCTTGCCTCACGCTTGTGGAGTGATCAAGTTCCATTTAACAAGGCTTTTTTTGGAAGCGTTTCCGTCCTTTCTGTTATTTACCCAGGTACTAATCTACTGTACATACTCCACAGTAACGTTTTCAAACAATCCAACTCTCATGGTGGTTTATGTATAGATTTCTAGTCATAAATGGTCATGTGAATACCTTGATGAATAATTACTTTTTGATGCGGCTAAGCCTTATCAACCTTTGGTCTTGTAGGTCTTCCTCCGCCTCCACCTACTCAGGGTCCGGGAAGTACTGTTTCATCGCCAGGTTCTGACAACCATGGAGCGGATTCTCAAGATAATAAGTACAGCTCCGGGCTAATCACTGTGATTGCCTTGGCATCGGCTATGGGCATATTGTTGTTTGTCGGTTTTATTTGGCTCATTCTCTTACGCCGCAGTTTTAACAAGAAATCTCCACCTTCAGTTGTTGGTTATTTCAACCCTAAACTTGATGGTGTGCAACCGATTCAATTGAGAATGAATGCCTATTTCAACTCTAAACCTGAAGGTATGTATGCCATCCACTTGAAAGTATAGCATGTCTTATTTCTTTTTGGCTGCATTATGAGATTGCAATATTCCTATAACTTATCTTTTTCTGAAATTTTCAACTACTTGTGCTGCTCTTAAATCGATCCATCAACTAGCATCAGTTCTCGTATGGTTTTCATATTTTTGAGTCGGATAGTCTGAACACGTTCCATGTTTACTTGCTGCAGGATCATTATTATCAGAAAGTATGGCAAACTCTACAACAATGTCTTATGATTCTAGCATGGAAACCTACACCGGCACTGCCAAGACGTTCAGTTTATCTGAAATAGAAAGAGCTACAGACCACTTCAGACCCGATAATGTAGTTGGCGAAGGTGGATTTGGACGAGTTTACCAAGGGGTGCTGGATAGTGGTCTTGAAGTAGCTGTCAAGGTATTGACAAGAGACGATCATCAAGGTGGTCGTGAATTTATTGCGGAGGTAGAAATGTTGAGCAGATTACACCATCGCAATCTTGTGAAGCTAATCGGCATTTGTACTGAAGAAATTCGATGTTTGATTTATGAGCTTATCACGAATGGCAGTGTGGAATCTCATTTGCATGGTATGTACCTCTTCGCACAGTTGAAACATCATGTCCGTCGTCCTTTAGATGATGATAATTGAAATTAGATTTGACTTGTATGTCGAGATCTTAAGTACTGCATAGTGAGGTACAATTCTTTTTTATTGTTGATCTTCGTACCTTTGCATAGCCATATCTTCTACTTTTTTGCGTTTCTCTAGGTCTATGTGCTAATGTGGTCTAATTTTAATTATGTTAATTTTGTAATCTGCAGGTCTTGATAAATATACTGCCCCTCTCAACTGGGATGCACGTGTAAAAATTGCTCTAGGATCTGCTCGTGGGCTTGCATACCTTCATGAAGACTCTCAACCCAGGGTGATTCATAGGGACTTTAAAGGAAGCAATATTTTGCTTGAGGATGACTTTACTCCAAAAGTATCTGATTTTGGTCTGGCGAAATCGGCAGCTGAGGAAGGCAAGGAGCATATATCTACTCGAGTCATGGGCACGTTTGGGTAAGCCTACTATACTGCTTACATTTCTATCTTATTTGCAGCATCATAGATATGGCCTGAGACAAACGATTCGAGCTATCTGCTCCTGAATATTGTTGGAAACGTCATGTTTCTAAAACAAATATTCATCTATTGGTTCTGCGATCTAAGTTTAGTCTGTAAATGTAGCTCCAGGATCGTCCAGGACGTGCACAACTTGGATCAAATCTATTACTTCCATGCTAGGCACTACCGATCACTGATCACCAATTTGGTCAGAATGTCTGATTTTACCCTTTGATTCAACTGCAGGTACGTGGCCCCTGAGTACGCCATGACAGGACATCTGCTTGTGAAGAGTGATGTTTACAGTTATGGAGTGGTGCTTTTAGAGCTCCTCTCTGGGCGGAAACCCGTGGACATGTCTCAACCGCCTGGGCAAGAAAATCTGGTAACATGGGCACGCCCACTTCTTACGAGCAAGGATGGAATTGAGCGAATCGTTGACCCTTGTCTTGGAGACAACTTGCAATTTGACAGCTTTGCTAGGGTAGCTGCAATAGCTTCTATGTGTGTACAACCAGAAGTTTCTCATCGACCATTTATGGGTGAGGTCGTGCAGGCTCTGAAACTTGTGTACCATGAATTAGAAGCTAGTCATCCTGGGCATGTAAGAGGGACTGTCTCTCCAATGCTTGAATTGGTCGAGACCAAAAACCCACAGTTTCTTAATGACGCTTCCTTCATAAGTATTGATTATGACTCAGGACCCCTGGAGTCCTTGGACTTTGAACAGCGTCAGCCTCTCTCTGCTTCAGCTGTTGTACCTAGCTCTGGACGGTTTTTTCGACAACTTTCGGGCTCATTTAGACGCTTCAGCGCGTCTGCTCCACCACCCAAGGCTTCCTCACTACCAAGAGGATCATGGTGTTCAAAGGCGAATCCAAAAAACGCGGGAAGCAGGAGTGAGCACAGAGCTGCTAGTTACTTACATCCTGGATGCCGGAGATTTTACGGTCTTTCGCCTTAGTTTACAAGAATCCGTTGTTAAAACAACACTTTCTACAACATACTAATTCTTGGCCCCTGTGGTGCCAGGTTGTAAATTGGACGATCATTTTTACATCTATGAGTCTCGAATCACATGATTATCGTGATTCTGTATCATTCCCATTTTTTGTGTATTTGCCCATTCGTGTGCTCAGGTGCATGTGTGAAGTGCTTTGGATCCTACTTCCTCGAATTTCGTATTGCAGAAACGTTGTGTCTATCGTATTCAGCGTGACTTCAAAGAGACGGGAGGGCAGGCGGGTGGGATATTCCGGTGAGACACTCTTGGTGCTGGTTAGTAGTCCCTCAGCAATGAGATTTTCTAGCATTTCTAGTATTCAACTTCTTGTAATGAAATGTCTTTTAAAAATGGTCACTAAAACTTTAGAACTTGATCAGTAGCTATGGAATTCATACACTTTGCTGCTCTGCTCCTTCCTCTATCTTGGAGGTGTTGAATGAGCATTTCTGATTCCAAAGGTCTCTTTCAAGTCCTTCCGTATTCATCCTGTTTTTGGTGAATCATAAAGCAACTAAAGAAGTATGAAGTTACTAAAGAAGTATCTGGGGTGGTAGTTGCCACCTTATACTCTCGTTTCGGGCGTTTACAAGGTGTGATCGGGTGCCGTTTGTGTTCATATGTTTAAAGGGGATGATTTTTGACGCAACTAGATACAGTAGTTCACGATTATTGAGTTGTGTTTTCTTTATAACCACGCAGCATTGAGAGTACAAATCTGGGTGATTCAAGTATTGACAAGTTTCTGAGATAACTAGTTAGCATTGATGTCATGGTATAAAATCATCAACAGTCTTAAACCCTACATTTTCTCCTCTTGAGTTTGAAACTCCTAGGTACCCATTCTACACACTTCAATGCGAGAAACTCAATAACATCCCCAGATTCCGCATATCATGTGCCTCAAACCTCCTCCCCTGTGACAGAGTTGCTTGTTTGCTGGTTTGTGCACTAAATTCTGAGTGTGGAGACTCTGAACCTGAGGTTTATATGTTACTGTACTGGGGTAACACATGTGCACGCATCCGGCAGATGAAAGTAGTGGACTTGTCAGGTACCTGGAAGATGGTACACAGATCAAGCGAGTCGGAAAAAAATTCTGCACTCAGTGGGAGCATAGTCAGGGGCACAGAGAGCGGAGAATGCAATGATTGGAACTATTAGCTTCTCGAGCGTTCCAAGTCGCTGACGAAGTGACCGAAGTGAGGAACGTGCAAGTGTTCAAGGCAGAGCTCTTTCATGCCCAGATCAAGTGGCGAATTCCAGAGTATAACATGAGTTGGATGTATAGGAAAGCATTTAGTTGGGCTGAAGGTCTTCAAGAAGGGGGCTTTCGTGCACCGTTTGCAATCCCAATGGCTCCAAGGATTGTTGCTGTTTTATGTCCAATAAGTGGAAAGTTTGAAGTCCCTTACATCTTACAGCTAGGTGTTTTTGTTATTGTACTATAGTGAATGGTAGGTTTGCATTTCCAATGCAAAAGGAACATGGTGATCTACATGGTTTGGTTGAGCCCAAAATGAAGTTGAAAAGTTCAAAGATTGTGACACTTAATGAATCTCACGGTTGAGTCTGAACGTTTACGGTTATTCAAGTTTTGGTGAGTTTCTGACCTGAACAAGAGTAAATGATTCTCCTTCTATGTGTCTTCTAAGGATCCTAATTCCCTCATTCCATGCAGTCAGCAAAGATTCCTGAGTAAGCAGGCACAATCTGAACTTTCTGTTTAGAACCTGAAACTGGCATTTGAAATAGTGACGGACTTGTCCCAAAAAGTGTCAATTTGCCACTGAATAAGTGGCGTCCGAAGGATGCCGAATTTGAATGCTTCACCAGCAAGCGTCCTGTCAATCCGAAGCAGTTCACAGGATGGATTGCAAGCGTAGCGAATACATGGTAAAAACCTCTGAATTCAGCCACCTTGGAATGCCCGACAAAACAGAAATAATAAGCATTAATAGGTAACCAATCGGATGAGAGGTCCCTTCAAATGCCATAATGGAGAAGCGAAGGTAGCGTTCCCCTCTGCTCCCTTATGCCTCCACTCTTCCGCGTTGGACTTGACAACTTGCTTGAGGTGTCTGGATCATTAGCGCTGAGTTAGTACCTTGAAGTTGAATACCATGACTCCAGATCACGTCTGCTGTACTACAGTAATATAGTCCTACATGTTACACCTCTCGCATTTTTTGCAGCCGCTCAAACAGTAAGGATGTGAGGATGACAACACTCTTAAGACCTTTGATCTAACTTTGAGTTCGAATTGCAGACCTACCCTTTGTATCCATGCCGCAACTTCGGCCTCAAAGTGACTTCGGTTATCCTAAATGCCGCATTTCAGAGCCTTAAACCACCTCCCCTGTAAGAAACTGCTTGCTTGCTGCCTTGTGCACTAAGATCGTGGAGATTCGGTGCGTGAACTCAGATGCACCCATGTCTGTTCCCATAAAGATCATTTTGACCCCATGATTTTTGGTGCCTCCTGGGGTTCCTCCGTCCGTGGGGGGCATACGAATGCCTCTCAAAATGTTTCACACAGCGCTGGAGAAGCCAAGAGTGGATAAAATTGAGACAAGTAAATGGCGGAGCCCAGGCTGATTTCCTCGACCAACAATGTGAAGCAACCCATCCGACTTCCCAAACTGCTCTCGGTGGTAGCGGTAGATTGCCAGAACTTCCTTGCCGTTTCCCTTCACAAAGCACTTGTAGTAGACGCTGTTTTCATCCTTCATTCCAGTGATGGAAAGTCTCTGTAAGTCTGGGTCAATTCTACTCCATCCCACAATGTGAATGCTAGTTCGATAAAGTTGAGTTTTTACAAAAAACTTCTTATGGTCTTCAGCGTGCTTGCAGTTATAGGTGAGCAGTGTGCCTGATCTGGAAGCAACATTGGCCACTACGAGATTTTGGTATGTGATTTGCACCGTGTGTTGTGCTTCATCCCAGCCCCAGCTCCCTTTCTTGTGCTTCACACGCTCAGCCTGTAGCACGAGTTACAGTGAGTGGTGGAGTAATGTTAGGCGTATTTCATGGTTGATTCTCATACTACACTATTTGGCATAACATTAATGCTACTAACCAGGACATTTTAATGCAATTTAGAGACGGGTTGATTGTATATCACAGCAAGACGAGACCAAAGACAGTCTAATGCGCGGTGCTACGATAGTGCAATTGCGATAGTAGCATATTGCTACGATAGTCCAATATTACCTGCAATATTTGTGAGTATCCACGATCACAGCTCTCAATTTTTGAACTCACTGCCACACGCTTTGACCACCATGTGCGAGGGTAGGAGAGCTCCACATTATATCCAGAATTCCCTTCCAGCTCTGTCAAAGGAATGATGACATGTTTCTTCTTGTACAGGCTTTTAGCAATGTTGTAGACGGGGACCAGGTAGGTCGTTACACCAAAAGACAGCCTCTTTTTCGTCGGTGAGAGAAACTGTAGATTATTTGTGCTCTGTGAACGGTCACGACTAACCTCAACGTTAGAGACAAAACAATATATTCAGTGTCACCAAGAAACTTTATGCAAGAAAAATTAAGCTGACTTTGCTATCCATAAAAAGGAGCACGGAAATTCTCACCCTCTCGTACTCTTCACACAATTTGGCTTTCTGGTTGAAGAATCGGTTTGCAAAGTCATTGAGCTTCGCCTGCACCTTGCACTGGGCTGGCAACCGAAGTGTAGTGTCCATCTTCTTGAAGCAAAGCTTTTCTACATAGGCATATGCTTTAGACGAGTACAGCTGAATTTCTAGAAGGACCTCCATGTACCTATTCAGACAAGTACTCCCCTGCGCGCAAGTTACCCGAATCAAAACTATCGAAACGTTTCAAATGCCAACACTAAGGTCAAGTTCTCAGCACTTCAATCAATGTACGAAATCTAAGTTCTTTCTGGTGCACATTACCTGTATAGCTTGGAGAACCTCGTGTAGGCTTTCAAGTGTGGCTACAAGCTCAGTGCACTCTTCCCTGTGCATTAACGAGGCACTGTGAAACAACTTGCACCTCTCTATCAACGACTCAATCATCTTTGCAGCTGTGCAATCAACGGCCAATGCATACCCTAGAGGTGAACCCGGGCGTTGATTCCTGAAGCCTGTCCAATAATCTCCCTCCTCCTCAGCATGTAAGACACTCTCCTGCATTAGCATTACGTTTTGCAAGGTTCTAGCTTGCTCTCTGAGTTGGAACTGACGGCTCGAACGACTGCACAGGTATTCAAACAATTCATCAAGTGAGCTCACATAGCCAGCTAATTTGTTGAAATCTGTGTGTAATACTACACTCTCAGAACATGACCGAACCTCCATCTTTGAGCAGTTTTCAAATCTGTCGCACAAGCTTAGGTTAAGCAACTGATATGGCATATGACCCACCTTAACAAGGAAACCATTCCTGCCAATTCGGATCAATAAGTGGGCAGCACGTACCTGGCTGATTCATGGATGGCAGTACTGTTACCGCAGTCAACGGCCTGCTGTTTAGAACTCTTATCGACCCCAGTGATGCAGATGAACAGCTGCTGAATCTTCACATTGCTAAACCTCATCTTCAAACCTAAAGTCTCCAACTAGTCTGAGCATTAGCAGGTAGGATCACTCTCCAAGTCCCAGAATCTCTTACAAGGCCGATCCTTCGATTATGCTAGTCACCTCTCACGTGCTCATGGGCCATGGCCATGGAGCTGTGAGCTTATGTATCAGCTTGAAAAGGCCTGCGACAAGCCTCCACTCAGCAGCTCAGCGGCCGGCAAGACCACTGAGGGGTCCAACCATGAGGTGCGAGTCCGTACTACGCGTGTACTCAGAATTATGTGCCCAATTGGATGCAGTTCGCTGCAGCTTCGTTACAGACACGAAGATTCAGCTCGTACAAAATGGGCTGTGAGCTGCCATTCCAGCGTGGCTTACCCTAAGTTTGATCTTACTTTACATCTTCCTTTTAAGTTTTCCAGTTTTCAATTCTCCGTGAGACAGTGAGAACAGGTTGATCACACAAGTTATTTTGGAATTATTCTCTAAATTGACTTTGCAAAAAATTGTCAGATTGGAGCTAGCATGCAAATATTAGCTTTGCTTGTTTACCTCATGACTCTTACCCTGGTGTGTCCAGCTCTGCTCACGCAATTATTAATTGAGTGAGTACGTACCTGTGAGAGAGCACTGTCTGTGGAGAGTACAATTGACGTCACGTCACGGTTCAGTACTATTATGACATCAGGGTTCGCCGTAGAGCTCGTGTCTGCAATTCTGCATTATTGGATGCATTGTAGCATCTGTAACTAAGACCACCTTATGTCTCGGTCGCCTACCAGTACATGCCTTCTTATTCACTTGTTGTAGGTAATGAATTTTCATCACTCACTCTACCTACTTCAAGTATTTCGAGATGTCGTCCAGATGTTATGTAGAGGTTTTACACTTTCTGGTATCGATGAAATACAGTGGCGTTGAACGTTGCATGTATAATTGCAGTACGTCTGTGAGTAGGAGAGTTGTGCTACCCAAGTGACACATACTCTTCCGATGGTCATGTAACGAGTCTGAGTCGCAAGGTACCTACATCTACTAATATACGTCGTTTCGGAGTCAGAGAAAATATTCCTTGATACCTATACGAACTCTCGGATGTCAAAGGAATAGGGTATCATGCTTGCTGCGGTATGCATATAATTTATCAGCAGAAACAAATTACAAAAGGCGGACTCAATTCAGAGGAATCTAAAATTATTTCAGCTTACACCATACTCTACAGTAAATCTACCTACGCCTTAATCCCTAAATCCTTGAACAAATTGTATGAATCTAACCTTCAAGAATATATATAGTTAATCTACTAGCCTAACTAGCTTCTTCATTGCTACTAAACTTAAATTTAAGTATAATCTCTACCATCTCAAAGAAAATTCAGTAACATACTGGTCAATCCCTTCCGGCGGTTAAGAATGTTGTACCTGCAGGGATGATGCGAGAAGGAGAGAGGATTTCAGAAAAGGACGAGTTTGAAGACTCTGTACCAAGCTTGCTTTGGACCCAGCCCCTTCCTCCATTGAACCCATCGGTGATCACCCAAGTGTTGCTGAACCCTAATCCAGATAAGGATCTCGCGATGACTTTGGCAACATCTCCGTTCCTGAAGAGAAACATCTCAGAGTCAGTGAACGTGAAACAATATATCACAGTGCGACTGCCTGAATGTGCCACAGTCGAAGGAGAAGAGACTACAGCGTCTATTCCCCACACTAGTTTGAAGAGCAAAGTATACAAAGCCGAGATGTAAATGGCCTTACGAGTCAATGATAATGAGCCTGGAGCCCTTGTTGATTCTCTTCAATGCTGCAATTTTGAGGGCTGTGATCTCAGCTTCAACTTTGCGAATATTGCGTAATTGTCCCCTCAGTTTCCCTGACACCTCCTCAACCCTGTTTCCAGTGGAAAACTCTGTATGTCAGAAAGAGTATTTTGCATATCTGTGAAACCTTCGTGAAGTTGACATGACCAACTATAACTAATCCTAAATATCAACGATAATCTAAAAGAAGTATGCTTGAAATTGGTGGAACAGGCAACTCACGGGATGGGTAAGAACTTGTTCTTGGCGTTTCTGGGCAGACTCGGCACGCCAGACTTAGACTTCTCCTTTTCACTCCTCACGTCGAGGAGAACGTAGTCTTCCTTTGACAGAAGATCCAGTGCCTTCAAAGCAGTAAGTTCACCTGCATGAACCACCCACATATCAAAGGTATGTCCAACCTAAACAATGCCACCCATAGCAGTCAAATTGTCCAGAACACACACTCTCTAAGTGCCTTTTTATATGTTATCCAAGTCATCTTCTAGAGTCATGTGTATCAGAAAATATGTACTTCTATGTAAACATCTAGAATTCAGTGTCAATACCAAACTTTTAATTATACAAACCCCAACACAAACAAGGGTTCACAGCCAAATCACAGATTTCGAATGACGTCGATGCTCTTGAGTATTTACCCTTGAATCCCCGAACGGCGTAGGACACGCTCGAGAATAGAGGAGGAGCCAAGAAATATAGAACCAGCAAGGCTCCGGCTCCAGTGGCTAAAACGAGAGGGTCCGATGACAAAACATTTTCAACAGTACTTGAAATCGATGGCTGAGCACCTTCAATGTACTTCTCCGCCTGTCCAGCTGCGTCACCTGCTACAGAGACGGCAGCCTGCGAGCAATCATTTGGTTTAGGTCAGTGTTTCAAACCCTTAGACCACCTTGGATGAAGTAAAAATGGGTACACCAGTCTAGGTGTCGAAAAGAAGATCAAGAAACGCACCTCTAAATGCAAGAGACAATTATCTAAACTGCGATTGTCATTAGATGTGGAATATTTAGGAGCGCCAAAAGAAAATGATTTCACTTGAGAAACCTTTAAACATAATAATTGCAACAAGCGCTAGGACCATACTAGATTGGGTGCTCTGCATTACCTTGGCAGCATCCAGAACAGGCTTGGTGTTCAAACCATTACTCTGGAGAGCCTTCTCCGCCTGCTGCTCAAGATCGGTTGCGAAAGGGACCACGGATTTGATTGCGTAGTCTGCAGACTTCTGGACGTATGGAGTAGCCACATCTACAGCGGGTTTTACAGTCGTGAAAACTTGTTGAAAGACATCCTTCGCTACGTCAAACACATTCCCTGCTGATTGTGTCACTTGAGAGGCGACAGATTGCACCTGTTGGAGGAGGAAATGTGCAAAATGGAATGAGAAATCCTTACAAGAAAACACTGTGCACCATTGTATGAACTCATCCGCCTACTATGCATTGGCTGATTTCAGACACCGACCGTTGGTACAAGAGAACAATAAAAGAAACCAGATCACCGTCAAAATCTCGCAAGGTAGATGTATAATTTAAGGCAAAAGCATGTTCCACAGAAACGATGGGAAAAATCCAAGATAGGCCGCGAAGGATAAGAGAAGCCTAAACAGGACCACTCCTTATTCATGACCCTCTATTGTACTCGTAAGATCTCTGCAAAAATTAGAGCTGATTGAGGCAACCACAACTCTATTATCGTAACGATTACGAAACCCTAGAACCAAGAATGTTTGGTCATTTCTTCACAATGCAACAATCAAAGACATCTAAAAGTGCTCCATCATCTAATCTATTAATTCGGTCAGGAAGCTCCGATTAATGAGAAAAAGGCGAAGCTGAACAATTACAGAGAATATATCTAACCTTTGTGTATGTCCCGGTGACGTCTTCGGCCGTGAGGGCGTTCGCAGCACCAGCATTAGCCAACACAACGACAGAGGCAATGGCAGCAGGCGCCACAACAGCACGAACCTCCTGCTCCTCCTTCATGGAAGCTCTCAAGCTCAACCCTGCTCGCCTGGCTCTCGGAACTCTCCTAGAACCTCTCAGCAACACAGAAGTGTCAACATCCACCAAAGAACCTGCCAATGCGCCATTCATGGCAGTCACCTGCATAGCTCTCATCGCTTGCGCCATTCCCGCCTCTTCCTCCCTGTGACACCACCCCCTCACAAGAGAGGAAGAGAATCTCCAAAGAACTTCAAACCGCTACTCGTATTCACCAAAACCACTTCAAGCTCTGCACCAGAACACGCACATTCACAGAAAATTCCATCAGAAAAAACGAACACATCACTCCATCAGAAACACAGCACTGCACCTGAATTCTCACTCACGAAGCCTAGATTACGAAGCCTAAATCACTCGCTAAACAGTCACTGCAAACTGAACGAAGCAACGGTCATGGAAAGAATGCATCGTCAATTGGAACTTAATGTGAATCTCCCTGTACTGCCAATCCATACACAAGCCTAGGAAAGAAGAAGTCTAGTAGTAGTAGTTCAGCTGGAGCATGGAAAGAAGTTAGGTACAAATGTCCGCATAATTCACAATCTCAGTGAAGAAAGTAGAAAGTAGAAGACATGAGACGATAGCGAAATGTGTGCATGAGAGAAATGTGAAGTCGTTGTATAAGATGTGAGACGAGGTCGACCAGTGTGAAGATTGTCGTGTGGATTGTGAGAGAGGAGGAGGGAGGGAGAGTGTGGGGGATGGTGTTGGTACCTGGCTGTGCAGATTGTGTGATGTGGTGTATGAGTCGGAGTGGGGGAATGGAGTGAACTCGTGTGGAATTGGGCGTGTGTGTGTGTGTTTGGGAATGAAGGGGAGGGTCATGTGACATGTGGTGGGAGAGGCAGGCGGGGCTGCTGTCTGTGGAGCAAACTCCAGGGCCTGTCTGTGGGAACCCAACTTCACTCTGAGATTTGGACGGCCTATGGGATGGCGCCGCGTGGCACACTGTATCCAAATCGTGGGTTCACCCCGTCTCTAAATCCCCGGTGGTCTTAATGACGGGGCGGGCTCCCATTGGAGGGGGCAAAAAGCCCCCTGTATTTTGCATGTTAATGAAAAAAAAAAATTAATTTAAAAAAAATTAAAATTACATAAACTAACTAAAAATAATCGAGTGGGTACTCCAGACTAATTCGGGGTCCTAGATTCCATTAAAAATATAAAATTTACTAAAAGAGGGTAAGAGACCCATTAAAAATTTAAAAAAAGGAAGGGAGGAGAAAGGGGAGGATGAGGGTTGGGGCCCGCCCCGTCGTTAAGACCACCGGGGATTTAGAGACGGGGTAAGTTCACGGGCCGCTGGGCCAGAGAGAAGGGGCTGTCATTCCACACTACGCTGGGAAAAGTGCGAGAAATAGCAGAACAATGTAGCTCTTCAAATTTATTTCTTTATTTGATTATTTATTTGATCATTTACCTTAATTCATGATTTTACTTTTTGCATAAGTTTTATTAATTTTATGATAAAATATTACATAGGAAAATATATCAATGAAGACTTAAAAGAATAAGATTTTACTATAAGTATTACATTGTCTCATGTTGTGGTGAAGTCAATATCAAAATTGTATGACCACAGTAGAAAGTGACCTTGTGTTTTTTGAAAGCTACTGTGATTTTTTGTATCACATTATTATTTTGTATTCCAAATAATTAAGAGGCATGGAAGAATTTACTGATCATTCTCCATTTGTAGTACTTGGTGGTGCTTGAATCAAGGTAAAGTAAATTAACCTCGATTTTAAATACTAGTAAACTCTTGTACATCAAACATGTCAAACTACCAATTTTTAAAAATATATATGAGTTATTTAGACCGAGCAAAAAGGATCATGTCAAATCAAAATCAATGTATGTAAATCAAATACTCAATGCCTTTACAAATAACTTTAAAAAAGTCATAACTTTTTTGAAATTCTCCATATATGAGAACAAACAGTTGCCCGAGGGCTAATACATGCAACAAGAGGGAAGGCGAGGAAGATAGGGAAGGTAGGGAAATGGAAGAGCATAGATTCACGTCAAAGCATGTTCGTCCAAAAAACCATTTTAAAAATAAAAAACATAAATAATAGAAATTTACGAAAATCAAAAATCAAAAGCAGAATAAAATATTTTTTGTAATATTTTGTTATTTCTAAGCCATGTAAGGTCATTTTCACTGATTTTCTTTACTTTTAAAAAGAAATTGCGGAATTCAATGATTGATTCAAACATATTTTTTCAAAAAGAATAATTTTTTTATGCTACAGTGGTAAAAAAGTAGCAAGCATAGGCCATGTCAGTCGGCGATGTGGACAGGAGGAGGACGTGATAAATTATGGCAATTGTTGTTGACCCAACACAAGAGAGCTCAGAGCATCAAGGCAGCCTTCAACCTTGGATGGTGGATGGCAGTCCAGCTACATTAGACGTGTGTACTTCACATTGCCATTTCTTATTCGCATAACATTTTACAAATGACTGAAATTATCGTCACATAATCAGATATGCTCATTTCATGTGTCGCAGTTGATTGGAACATTCCATTTGGAATTGTTGAAGAATTTTTTACCTTGCGAAAGCTCAGATCAAGCTGTAGAACGTCCAGTAATTGCCCAAACAAAGCCTACAATCTTCCCAGTCTGAGCACAGAATAATATGTGTGCATACAAAAGCTCGTGACATTTCAGTTGATCGTTCTCTTTCCAACAATAGCCTGCAAATTGGAAACGCTGCAAATCCTACTAACTGAGAAATGTAGCATTAGTCAGCCGAAATAATCAAGCTGCGCCTTTCCGACTGAAAAGCCCTTGAGCTCTGAATTCCACTCCCTCGAGCAAGGGACTGCTGCCTCTGGCCTTCACCTGCAGCGCAACTCAACTTGCTAGAAGCTGCCATGACCTGATTTGCTCTGTAACTGAGAATAGTTTGAACTAAGGTTGAAAACCAACCGATCGATGTCTGAAACAGAGATAAGCTGTGGTTTACGAAGATGACAACACTGTACAAATTGAATGATAGACTTCACTAGACTGCTGGACTGAATATTGAAAGCAGTTCCTGAGGATTACATATATCCCTGCATTTACCCTTCCCAAGGTGACATTTTGAATGACGATTAGTTTGAGATCATGCCAACACGAGAGTAGAGGAGCTCACATGTCATTACTATCAAGAATTTATTGCTTCAACAAGATTGAATCACAAGATTGTAGGATCAGAGTCAATGATCATTATACTACTGCTCAAACTTTGCATAAATCCTCAGTGATTGTTATAAATAAGTCAGTGTTAAATCCTCTTGAAAACTGTCAAGTGGATTTTCCTAGGCTGCGAAGTTTCATACCTTTGATTTATTCAAAATTTCTATATTTCCCTGGCTCATCCTGACTGATGACTCAGTTATTGTGAGATTCTGGAAATTTGGGACCATCTGTATCCCACATTTGATGCGGCTTTCACGGGCGTGCTTGGTTACACTCAAAGTGAGTCTAAAGAACTCTACGACAAGTAGGGACAGCAGATAAGTTAAGTCAGATTCACCAGCTGCAATGGGACCACTTAGATTTGTCAAGTTCAGATGCTCGTTTCTTCTTTGGTTTGTAGAGCGTCGACTGTAAAGATGGCCAACTACCATATTTCTGGCAAAAAGTACACGGCCACCGATTTCTTTGGTGCTTGCTTAAAGACCGTGCTTATGCATGGCGCGCACACGGGTTGGCAATCCATACAGACGGATAAAACCAGCTGCGTCAGCTTGGTTGTAAATCCCACTGCCTTCTTCAAACGATGAGATGTCTTGTCTGTAGAGGCTGTTCGGACTGGATCTGCTGGCTACAGTGACGGAGCCCTTGAAAAGCTTCAGGGTAACTTCTCCCGTGCTTGTCTCGGTCATCTTCTCCATGAACGCATCCATAGATTCGCGGAGAGGATCAAACCAGCGGCCTGCATACACGAGTTCAGCGTACTTCAATGCTAGCGTGTCTTTCATCTGCATGCTCTCCCTGTCCAGAGTGAGGGCCTCGAGTTCACGGCAGGCAGCTGCCAAGATGGTGCCTCCGGGAGTCTCGTAAACCCCCCTTGATTTCATCCCGACAAGACGATTCTCGATCATGTCGATACGGCCAACGCCGTGCTTGCCACCAACCTCGTTCAGCTGCTCCAGAAGAGTGACAGGTGAGAGCTTGTTGCCATTGTATCCAACAGGTAGGCCCTTTTCTATCTGAATCGTAACATACCTGTTGAAGTTTGACAGAATAGTCAGGAACAAGTTTAATGCAATCCTAGAAACCAGAACTCATCAGAATGCATTCCACAGATTTTCAAAATTTTCCAATTTTGTTGATCAAGTACAACCTGGAAAGATCACTGCACACCAACATAAATATTTCTCACAATTGTCCATACATGTCGAAGCAGAAATGAGCTAAAGAAACCTATCATAATTCAATAAACACCCAGGAATGTGTGCGTTATTAAACACTTACTCGGGGGTATCTGGAGCATCCTCAGGGTCTACACTCATTACAAACATATCCTTCACTGGTTCGTTGGCAGGGTCTTCCAAGATGTCACCCTGAAGCATTCCGTTAAGGAGTTTATTTTGTGATCCAAAAAATATGCATCATATTATTTTTCTAACAATAGCCAAGAGACAGTAGACGAGAGCCTCACTAAGAAGATATAAGAAGCAGAACAAAGGAATTAGTGTTTTCAAGGATGGTTATTTCAGTGTAAATCTACCTCATGGCTGATGTGCCACAGGTTACGATCCTGACTGTAGATTTTTTTCTTTGTGGCTTTTACTGGGACGTTGTGCTTCTTGGCATATTCAATGGCATCCTCCCGTCCTTTGATGTCCCACTCTCTCCATGGTGCAACAACCGCCAGCTTTGGGTTTAGAGCAAAGAACGACAGCTCAAAGCGCACCTGCTCACGGTAATACACAATACCAGAATGTCAGATATGTGCCTACACGCAATATTTCTAATGCCAAAAAACTGAAAGGGATGGCAGGACCACTTTTACTGAATGCTTCTTTTAGTGCTACAGAAAGCCACTCCACCTTAAGGGAATATATAATTAATGTACAGAATCACCTCTACATGAATATGAAGATAAATATGTGTACTAACCTGGTCATTACCCTTCCCAGTGCACCCATGTGAAACGGCATCTGCACCATATTCCTTTGCGACATCTACCATGGCCTGTTAAGTGATAGACAACAACCACCAAGCTGTTCACATGAGTTTAATTGCAAAATGAAGTACAGAAATTTCAATAGTACTCAACAGCTGAAATAAATTCTGATGTTCAGAGAGTATTCAGGGCATGACCTTGGCGATAATAGGGCGAGCCATGGACGTTCCGAGCAAATACTTGCGCTCATAGACAGCGCCGGCTCTCAAGCAGGGGAAGATGTAGTCTTTCACAAACTCTTCCCTTAAGTCTTTAACGATAAACTTACTAGCTCCACTTGCTATGGCTTTGTCTTTTAAACCTTCGGTTTCTCCAACACCCTGCGCATGTCAGTGTTAACACAACATACGAAGAATAACTCAAGCCACAATTCTCTTTCAATTTGCCTTCATGTCATCTCTCGTCCTCACTATAACTGTTGCAGTAGGGGGTTTCGTTTTTACAAGCACATTACATCCTAGCCCCCTGTGATATGCCATTGATCAGAGTGAGAAGCGTATTACCTGACCCACGTCAGCAAGAAAGCACACAACCTCAGAGCCATAGTTTTCCCTGCAACAGCATAAAAGAGAGACTGAGTAATTGCGCAACAAAGATTCACAAACCTGTTTATTGGGAGTCGGTTTTACAATCGAGGCAAGACATTTTAATATACAGTCGTTGCCCTTACACCTCTCATTATCTTCAATGGTGAACTGCTCATTCATGACCCCACAACATTATAAGGGAAACGCAAGAAGATGTCAGTCAACGTTGCACCCGAATCCTCACCTCAGCCATGGCACACTGATTGATGTATCTAAACCACCACTATACGCCAGCAAAACTTTCCTCAAAGTCCCACGAATCCCTCCTTTGTGTTCTCCTGGCACCTCCACATCTCCAGTCCCAATATCTGCACGGACTCCTGCAGTACAAGATTATCTCTTCAATAGTTAAATTCTAATTACTGTTTCCCCTCCTGTGAAAGTAATTGACGTGATACTGCTGTGCGTTGTCAAAATTAAGGTGAGAACGTGTACCTCGGATTTGAGAAACTTTACGGTGGCCACTGTCTGCGCAAGTTTTTGAAAGCGACTCTCCCCACATGTGGCTTGTGGAACCCCCCCACATTGCCTGCAAGTAGAAGTTCCTGATTAATTCACTGACAGACAATAGACTACGTGGTGCCACATTGTTTAATCGTAGCTTCATCACTTGTTTTATACTATTTGGCATAAACCCTCCTGCTGTGCTCAATATACAGATTTCTGATTAATACTCATAAGAACGGGATTGCGCAAGATCACCCAGAGATCGAGTAGAGCAGACAGAGAAGGGTGGATAATAAACACAAGATTCTTGCATAGAGAATACTTACGCTCGTGCATCTCGATTCGGGAAGGGAAACGGCCGCTTGCATCACCGCTGCTTTGGAGCACGCCATATTTCACTACTAGCGAAGTGGTCGTTTCTCACTCCGGACTGTAAGGGCTGGGTCGCGGCTTAGGCGCTCCTCCGGCGGTTTCTGTCTTTCCCTGCGTGGTCGCCGGTGTGGGCGGTGTGGGCCACTCCTTGGAAGGCTGAACATCGAATCAGGATGCGCGATGGTACTGGATTTATCCTGGGTGGAACCACCTCGGACAGGGTAATAAGCAAGCGCGAGCCACGTATGAATTACGACCCTCCCTCGACATAGCTACGAGATTACTGGTCCAAGACGCCGGGAATTTTAGGTCCCACGATTTCGAGGTCGTCCTCGTTGGGGTGACTCGGGTGCCGGTTGATGCCCGGTGCTTCATGTGGGAGAATGACCTCAATGTGTACAGTACGCTTTTTTTCCTGATGATATTACTGTTGATCCACATTACGGTAGTTGTACCGCGTCGTCACTTAGATTCAAATAGACGTCTGAGGGATGCAATTTTTTTCCTAATACTTTGAACGACCACATCCAGTCCAGTACATGACAAGCACGCCATTTCACAGAAAAAGCAGTGGAATTCATGGGCCTGTAGTAATACGA
This sequence comes from Ceratodon purpureus, assembly GCA_014871385.1. Taxonomy (NCBI): domain Eukaryota; kingdom Viridiplantae; phylum Streptophyta; class Bryopsida; order Pseudoditrichales; family Ditrichaceae; genus Ceratodon; species Ceratodon purpureus. The sequence continues at coordinate 16,843,523 of CM026427.1, forward strand.
AGATAGAAACGAAATTCAATTATCCATTATAGAAGTATGTAACGAGTGCACCACATAGCGGATACGCTCAGTCCGGTGCAATCACGCACATGATACCCGAGTGAGTTCAAAGAAAATGTTAAGCTCACACCTAATTTCCGATCACACCTACTTTACGATCACACTAACTCTCCGGCAGTCGTCAAGTTCATTTTAAAGCTCTATATCAGCCCGTCCGGATGTGCATCAAAATGATTTATGTACAGACCAAAACCCCCCAGTACTCATACTATTACTGAAGCCCTCCAATTCTGAACACATCAGTCGCTATCGGTGTCCCCGATATTGATGCTCCCCATATTCCTTCCAACATTCGCATCGTAATCTCCCGATCCCGAACCAGAAGCCGCAACCTCTGCGTCAAATTCACACACGTAGTACAGAGATATTCTATAAGTGTAACTGCTGTTACAGGAGACATGGCTACGACTATCAGCACTCACAAAAAGTGATACGTTATATATATTCATGAGTACGTAAGCAACTCAGCAGTAGAGATTATCCTTATGTAAGTGAAAGGTGATAGATCGCTCACCGCGAGGGAGTAATAGTGGACGTCGCTGGAACCTCAGCGGTGAGAACTTCACAGAAACGTTGGAATCCGCCACATACTTGTCCACTACGATGTTGCAATCCGGCACCTGCGACGCCTCATTCCCCTCAGGTGGAAAAGCCATGTCAATTGTTTTCCATCTCATCTTCGTAAGCCACCCTTCCTGTGCCTCCTCCTCCGCCTTCCGCTTCTTCGACTCTCTCTTGAACTCCGTCTCCTTCTCTTGGAGGAAGGTCAACTGTGCTTCGGGTTCGATTGTGTAGAATCCAGCCTCCACGGCCCAGTGATCCACTGCAAAATTCAGAGGTACAGTAAGCCCACGTCGTCGCATGAGATTAAAAAAAAAATCAAGACGGGTTGTGGTTCTGAAGTCGAATAGGTTCAGTAAGGTTTAGGTGTCTCACTTCTCGACTACAATTTCAGGATGAGACAATGACAGGGGAACTCTTGAAAACTCACATTCGGCGTGAACACGGTCGGAGATGTCTACTCCGAGGACATCCTCATCGCTAACAATGTCCTCGAGGTCGCGCTCCACGCCGGCGGATGGGTGGATACTCGTTTCAGTCCTATGCCTGTCGGACGGCTCGTAATCAGAGTCCGATGTGGATCGTCCAACCTGGCGACCACCGACAGGAGAAACTGCTGACGGCCACCCATTAGCAAGTTAAAAAGTGCTTCTATTCGACTAAACACTTAAGTGTTATATCTTCAAATCTACTAACAAGCTAAACCGAGGCTATTTCTGGAGTACATAATAGTACCTGGTCCTGGTGACACGGGGCAGCTGTCCCACTCGTTGCCTCCTTCTACGATTGGTGATCCTTGTGTTGCAATAGGTGGTACTTCCGCGGATTGGACCTCTTCAACCGAGAGTGGAGCTGTACCTGCACGAATTGGACCACACGCCTCGATACATTCTAATGATTGGCAGACGTAGTGGATTCCACCAAGCACAATGTCCTCCAATTGTAGGATTATTTAACTAACACTGGATTGAACATCAGCGTACATAATGGATGACAGGAGACTCACCGTGGTTATTAACTATCTTCTCCGACGAGTCACTCCCAGAGCTTGCAGTATCACTGTCTGCATGCGACGACACTATGTACAAACAGCCAGCATCTATTTCAGTACAGAACAATGTAATTTCATGTCAGAGTAGCGGAGTAGAATTCATATTCAAGGTACTTGAAGGGAAACGGTAGGGGGGCTGACCTCCGATATGAACCACTCGCCCGTACAGTGGTGGGGAGACGACGGTGTCCGGCCTCGTTGGCAAGGCATCCTTCAAGTCGTAGCCGTTGATGAGCCTCATGTTCATCTGCCGAGGATGCCTATTAACCTCCCAGTCATCCGGAGCCCCCTCCAAGTCATTCGCGTTCAGCTCCGACGCCTCAATCCGTGGCCACCAACCGGACTCCCGTCTTGTTTTGCTTCTCAGCTCTTCTAAGGATATGAACGGACGCCCCCCCCGCTGACACTGCTTGGCGGCAAAGGAGGCCCAATCCACTGCGTGCCCGAGCTTCTCTGCAATCAGTCCCCGTGCAAAGGCGAGTCCAATGCAGCGCTGCTTCCCCATTGGGCGCTGGTGGGTAACCTCGTACAGACTCTCAATCCTCTGTATCATTCTCGGACTCTCGCTCGAACCTGGCCGCGCGTACCAGAATTTGCCGTGTTGCTTTGGTCCCCATCGCTTCGCACACTTCTCCTCGTTCACGACTATGTCTGGAAGTGCGTCCCGGTCGCGTCTCGGGGCTCCCGGCAAGTATCCGTAGTTATTCAGTTTCTTGTCCACGAAAAACCATCGTGGCGATCCCCGATGAGGGTTCCGTGGAATGTCATGGCTGTCGATGGCCATGTCTGCGAAGACATACAGAAGACATCATATTGATTAAGTCTTCCATAGCCGAGACAGCAAGGGTTAAATTCTATTCCATTGTAAATAAAAAAAAGGCGCACTAACTACACAACTCCAGCAAAGAGGAACGAGAACCCAACAAATTCGGAGGATGAAATGGTTACGAGTCATTCAAACACACACAATATGGAGGAGAAGGGCGTCTGGACCGTCGACAAGATATGGAGAAGTCAGCATGGTACAAGCACATGGAAATACTATTCGGAACATAATATCATAGATGGAAGCGCGTACCTGGTTCAGTAATGAAGCCCGTGATTCTGCTTCGCACGCACCGGGGAAGGAGTGGATTAGCACACAGACGCCAGAAAGCATCAGTCGACGGGTTCGCACTCTGGAGGCTCCGCCCACCTGTGCGATGGAAGCATTGAGGAGCATCCGCCTCTCCATCTCTCAGGCGACTCGCTTTATTCTGAGGAAATTAGGGTTCTAGAAGACAGCCGACAATTGATTGGGGCTGGTAGTCACCTCACATCTATTGCTCCCTGTCATAATATGATGCTGAAATCCAATGCGTGACGGGTGTGGATACGCCACGATGGTCATTGTGTCACTAACCTGTCAATTCTCCACAACACCTTCCACTCATTGACGATACAGCGAGGCAGACTGCTGCTAATTACAGCCCAGAGGTGACAGAATAATGACATGTGAAACTAGAAGGAGCCGCCTCGCTGATGGGATGCTATGCGTTCTACTCATGTCTACTTCAGTGCCCCATGACGGCATGACCTACGCCTACTTTGATGGAATGGACTCGAAACGGCTGGAACTGACATGCGTATGTACTCGTCCTCTGGATTATGATTGATTAGATGGACTTCCTGAATAGACAAACAGGCTAAGATTTTGTGACAGGTGAAAGAGGCTCCGCCTACTCAGTGTCCGGTGCTGGTGACATGACCGTCCTCCGTCAGAACCTTGGCTCGTACGTGAAGCAAGTTCTGACAAGTCAGTACATGGGACGAGCCTCTGACTCAGTTTGGACGTGTGAACATATTACCTAAGAGGGATGTGGATATACTAAACCGTGGACCTACTGATGCCCCATGGCCAGAGAAGCACACGGTATTTCTCTGAACAGAACCTAGAATATAGAGGTTGCGGAAAAACTTTTGGGGAGTTATTCAGTTACTGACCTCAGAGAGTAACCTCAACTGATCAGTTTGCAGAATGCTGTGAGAGACTGTAATGAAGGATTCATTCGCTGAATTGACGTACCAATGTCTTAGGGAATGCCGTAGTAACACCGAGTTCAAGCTCTGCGTGAAGGGCTGATGGCATTTCAAACTCGTTAGAGTTATGCATCGTCAATCGCATTAGGTACGGGAATCACTGGAACTGCTGCCTCGTCGTTGGGGATGTCGTCCTCTGAATCGGAATGGATGTGGTCCGTTTGCATGTAAGCTGCTTCTTCGTCGACCTCTTCGTGTGCCATGACATGCACCACGTCGGCCTCTAGTACTGGCTGCCTCTGAGGCTCAGCTGCAGCCTCGCCTTGTCCTCTAGCAATGTTAAGCTCGGTGGCAGTGGTCCGACCTGGTGCGCTAAGAGAAGCGTCTGGTAGCCCATCAGTGACCCGCCGTGATCTCGGCTCCTTGTACCTCACAACCTTCCATTCTTCATTGTATGGATCATCGACAAAATAAACCTGTTCGGCATTGGGTAGTCCATAATGACGACTGTGATAAGTGATACGATGCTCATGATGCAATTCAGAGGTTCAGCTTAGACCGGAATGCAAACATTGGGAGACTGTACGAATGAAAGGGAATTGCGTCGATTAACTGACCTGACGGGCATGTGCGGCCATGAGATACGGCTCGACGTCTGCACTCTGTCGAGCAGCGTGTTTTACGAGCCAAAAACCGTCTTGGTCTACTTTGATTGTCGGCTCCCCTGCGAGATCAGGCTTGATCCATGAACACCTCAATACGTTGAACTTCAAATGTCCGTAGTCAACGCGCAGTATGTCCTTAATAATTCCTACATAAAGGAGCTCCGACTCAATTTGGTTCACATCCGACACTGAAGAACGGCAGGTTTGGTTTATGATGGCTGCCACTCCAGCGTCGAAGGTTACGTGTTGTTTCCCGTCCTCTTCGTCAGTTCTGAAGTGGTAGCCGAAAGCCCACATCGAGTTATGATGCTTTACGTACGGAGACGGAAGTCTGGACATAGTCACCAGATCTGGAGAGGGGTTATGACCATCGATTCCCATTTGACGCACTCTCTCTTCGATCCAGTCTGCGAATGGAACGAGTCTCCTTGGATTGCGACCCCTAAGCGATCTTCTTTCCTCTGAGAAAATACTGCAACAGAAACGGCTGTAGAGTTAAACAGTACTCTACGTACTCGTTTTAATAACAGTTAGAGCACTCTTTATTTAGTCACCAATGCGATGACACTGACCCAAACAGTACGCATGAGGGTAGCATACCTATAGAGGTCCTCCGTGTGGACGCAGTGACGCAAAACATGTTCGTGAAGTTTCTTCAATTCAATGTCGTCCCAGAATTGCTCACGACCCTGCCCCTCCATCACCTCCCCTGCGTCCTGTTCGTCTTCTTCCATGTCCCAGAGTAGTCTCGCAACTCCTGGATACATTTGGAAATGCTCTGTGACGAATCCGATGGCTTCCGTATACATATAACCCTGGGCAATGGATCCTTCGGGTCTGGCCTTATTACGCACGAGGCTCTTCAAGTGACCTAAGTACCTTTCCACGCTATACATCCAGCGGGCATGAACGGGCCCGCACCAGTAAAGCTCCCTTGGCAAGTGAAGTACGAGATGGGGCATTATATTCCAATACGCCAGTGGGAAGTATATCTCCAGCAGAGAGCAAGTTTCGGCAATGTAGTTCAATAAGTTCGGGAGCTCACTCACGGTTACTTGTTTCTCGCAAATCTTCTTGAAGCAGTGCCCTAGTCGAATAACAGCTACCCGAGGTCCATCTGCGAGCGACCCTCTCAAGGCGGCAGGTAACACCTCCTCTAGAACAACATGCCAGTCGTGGCTTTTCATGAACTGGAACTTCCCTTTATCCAAGTTAACTACCTTCGACAAGTTCGAACAGTGACCAGTCGGTGTTTGAACATTCTTGATCGTCTGTAGGACTCGTCGTTTCTCACCGGGGCTAAGAACGTAGGGTGCCTGCGGCATCAGGTAGCTATCGGTTAACTCATCCCGCACAAGATGCAGACTAGGCATGACCCCTTGATCCTGTAGGTCCTTTCGCACGGCTATCGTGTCTTCTTCACCGAGTAAAAATCCAGTAATTGTAACCGCTATATTCTTTTCCACATGCATGACGTCGAGTGTGTGCCTAACTGGAAGTTCCTATTCACAGCACCATGAAGAAAGTTGTGAGACTTCAGCTGAAAATATAAGAATGGGGGATCAGCAAGCACGACTGACCATTGCACCGAGAAACATAGTCTGCTACATATTCATCTGGTCACACAGTACCAGATCATGCGCAGGTGAGCATCGACATGTGCAATTCATGTCGTCGAACAGCATGATCATATAATCCAATTCCAGCAGTCATTATACGCTATCTAAGAGAACAACATACGCTAAATGAATGGTTAGAAGTCCCGGTGGACAGAGCCTGGTAGTTCGAACCCCATTCACCAGCAAGTTTATCGACACCGAAAAAAAAGGCTGGGCTAAACTTCAATGACATATGTTAAGACAGCTACATCACCCCGACGTCTAGACATAGAGTCCCAAGTGATCATGACATGAAGCCACTGGAGCCACACAATATCGAGACGTCGAAGACAACATGTGCAGACTGTAAACAAGGATCAGGGGCGGCTCAGTGGCACTCTTACCTTCCAGTAAGGAAGCCTATATAGTGAGGAAACTCGCTTGATGCCGTGCCTTCTGACGGGGTCATTTTCCTTCGGTCTTCCATACTCTCTAAGCCACCTGACACGCTCCTCTCCCCTCTGCAATGCTTCACTTCCGGTAACGGGAGTAGGGGCCACTCGGTGCTCCTCATCTATGAAGTTTGAACTGTCGCCCCTGAAGGGATGGTCTGCCCTAACAAGGAACCTGCGGGCACATCCACAGAAGACGTTCTTGTGTAAAACCTTAGAACGCCGTGATCTAAAGCCCTCCCCGCACACTGGGCAGCCAACGAACCCATTGGTTGTGCAACCAGCTAAAACGCCGTAGGCTGGGAAGTCGCCAATTGTCCAGATGATCATCGCCTTCAATATGAAATGAGACGACTCCTTATAACGGGCGACATCCATGCAGTACACCCCTTCTTCCCAAAGATGTAAGAGTTCTTCAATCAGTGGCTCCATATAGATATCGAAGTAATCAGCTGTTACGGATTTAGGACCCGGGATTAGGATCCCCAACATAATAAAATAATTCTTCGTCGTAAGCCACGGTGCAATGTTGTAGTTCATGAGGAGAATAGGCCATATAGAGTAAGTACTCCTCTTGTCTGCGTGGGGGTTGAATCCATCTGTAACAAGAGCCATTCGCACGTTTCTATCGTCATGGCCAAACTCTGCATGAAATCTCTCCGAGATCCACTTCCATTGCGCTGAGTGAGAGACATGAGACATCACACCGTCCGTGACTGCGAGGGTCGCCCACCATGTCATTGCAGCTGCCTGAAGAGCACTTCGAAACATCCGTTTGAGTCGCGGAGTAAGAGGGAAGGCCCTCGTAACCTTGAACGGCACTTCTGATCTCCCTGCTCTTCTTTTTCTCGGAGCCCTGCAATGTGGACAAACACGAGCGTCCTTCAGGTCCTTCCGATACAGGCAACAATTGTTGGGGCAGGAGTCGATTGACTTGTAAGTGTGGCCCAACTTCCTCAAGTACTCGGATGCCTCTCTGTAAGTCTTGGGTAAGGTATTCGGCTTAGGAAGAATGGTAGTGCTTAAGGTCCGGAATAGCTCATCCAGGTAGACGTCGGAACAGCCGTGCAGCTTTCCACTACTTAGAAGCACATACGTCGTTCCCATGCTAGAGTATTCTGATCCTGGGAACAAGGGAGTAGTCGCTGCCTCCTCTAGGGCCGCGATGGAAGCGTCTGTCTCGTCGTCAGAGTCTCCCCACTGGTGCGCCCCCTCGTCTCCAGAGCTATCATCAGAAACGTCGACTGACGGTGCATCGGAGATGTCACGGCCGTCTTCACCTGCTGCATTACCTTCCTCGCGTAAGGGGATTGCCGAGTCACTGCTTCTCTCCGGACTAGGAATCCCCCCACCCCGACCTGCTCCTACGGGTGATGCTCTGTTCTCCTGCCCTAAGTCGTCGCTGACTCCATTCGGAAATCTCTGTTGGTGCGGATCTCCTCTCGGATGCTCTCCAGCATGAACCTGGTCCACCATCACCTCTTCATGAATTCTGTCCACGATATCATGAGCTTCGACTACCATCTGCGTCACATCAATCCCCGGGTCTAAATCCCTCCGCCGTAGTGCGTTTGGACGCATTCTCGCCTGCGCTCCATAGTACCACGTAATGTGGTCCTCCCACTCGACGTCGGAGTCGTCGTCCTCGTATCCCTGGTACAACAGAACATCTTCGACTGTTAGGCAGGAGGTGCTTCATGACATGCGATATCCCAATTCATAGCATCAACCAATCGGTATTGTGTTCTTCTACTGTGCATGGAAGGTGAAGGCTCTAAGTGAATTTTCAGAATTCGAGTTCCTGAGTTGTCGTGGTTAATCTTACATATGAGCACCACATCAACACACGAAGGAAAATATGAGACATACCTCTGTCCTTCCATAGAACCACACATGCCTTCCATTATCCCTCAGGCATCTCCGGTATGAGTCGAGAGTGAGTTCCGCCTCCCGCATGTGGATTTGACATGGACATGGCAGTTTCGTCCAACTCATCCGCCTCGCGTACGCCAACTCCCGCCTGAGTAATTTCGCTCTCCGAGACAGGATGCGAGCCTCCCCCGGTGGATTCCTTCGAATGCCCTCTTCCATTCTAAGAACATGAAGAACGACGACAGCGGTTCTTCAGACTCACGCACTGTCAATGAACAGCCATGTACATCACGGTAACTACGTAATTAAGCACTTTCTACCCACCGAAAACTCCTTAATCACAATTGGTGCCCAACGGGTCAAGGAATGGCAGCATACCTAAATGCTTCACCTCGCAAACCCAACAAATGTAAGCGTCTGAGCGAAATCCCCTTTTCTGTGCAGAACTATTCTGACCAGCATTGGTCCTATCCAAGGCGATACACCTCCTCCAAGCCGTCGAATTCAATCCGAACCAAGTCCGCTGGAAAATCAGAGCTAGAGACTTCTGCAGAAGGCTCTTCGTATTCTTCGGGACGTGTACTACCTTCCGACGGATTGTATTCCTGCGTAGGGAGTAGTAAAAGACACTTGCAGAATAGAGAGGCCGACGTCGCCAATGACGAGAGTGTATTGCACCTGCAACGCAACCACTTCACCCGCATCGCTCCATCCAAGGTGAAATACTTTCCCCACATTTTCCCGAGAGCGCAGTTGCATTTCGGATTATTAAACCACCTAAGTTTCCTACACGAACTGCAATCGCAGAACTCAATGCAGACGTGACGAGGACCGAGCACTCCTAACTCATACACCCGGATTGCGCTCTCTAACAGACTTGGTGCCCCACCAAATCGGTCAACGCGTAACGAATCTGTTCCGTAATCAGAGCTATATTCCAAATCCTCTCGATGCATCCTCTCAGTACTCTCTATCCACTTCAACCACACCACGATCAGAGTAAGCACCTCAGAAATTGTCCGTTACTCTGTAAACCCTAATTAGGAGTGTTGGGTGTGCGTCTGCAGTACACTCTTCCGGAACGCAACAGCGCAACAAGGAAAGCAGAGTACATCGGTGAGCGGGAACGCATGTGCTCTCTTGAAGGGAACGTCCCCACCTGAACAGCGTTGCAATAGAAATATTCTATGTCTTCCCATGCACCTATAGACCATTCCAAACCTCCCGTAGTGCGTAACCAGAGTACCTTAGTCTCTTGGTGCCATCGTCCGAGGATGACCTTCAGCGACGAGGCTCCTTCAATCCCCGACCCTCGGCCCATCCAACCAATGATAGGCGCCGTCATCTGAGGGATTCTCGCGAAAGCTGCTTTTGATCTATATTATCTATTTCTAAGTGGGGAAGTTCGGTTTGTACCTGGTCGGCCTTGTCAGGTAAACAACCGGGTATATTGGTTAGTTTCTAGTAATCATCGACACGGCGTCACTTCGGAAACCCATCCACGACGTCCATGAGTGAGGACTTCCACCATTAAACCTAGGATAGCTATGATGCTGAAGATACCTCCTCTGAGACGGAGTTCCCACTCTCCACCACATGCACCACGATGGCGGACAGTATGGTGATATTTAGCATACCGTCCCGTTTTTATCTGATTTGCAGACCAGCAGCAGTAATGGTTCAGAGCGCCGTGATCGGGAGAGTTGTGGGCGCTCTTGTCTTACTCATCGGGGGGGATTTCCACTTTCTTGCAAGGCTCTAGGGTTTAGGGATGAGATGTCGTCGCCCATGGCTCACGTCGACGGCGGCTGCCCCTGGGGTTCTCAACTGTGTCACAATGTTATTGAGAGACATTTAATCGGCCTCTGTCAATCGCATTGCTGCGCTCTCTTCCAACCTCAGGTCCACTCCCTAACCCAATGTTCGTTGTCTGCACTCGTTTGTTTCGTTAGATTCTCTGTTTCTTTTTGGACACTGTTCCATCTGTTAAGTCGCGCACGGAGATCCCCAACCCGCCGTTTAATGGCGATGGACTCACGAGTACCGTCACCGAGCCGCATGTCCGCAAGAAGGATTGCCGAAGGACCGGGAGGCTTACACCACACCATGTTAGATGTAGTCGAGTTAGCCATCTTCCGCTTGGACAGGTACCTGAAGAGACATCGCATGCCGGTGAAACCGTGGGTGATGGATTGGAAGCGCCCTCGTAGTGGCCCAGAGTCGGATTGCGATCCCGCTCATGTCCCCGCGGAGACTTTCTTGGACTCCCTGCCCCGAGAGATAGTGAAGGACAAAATATGGCCATTGCTAATGAATGGAGAAACACCAGTCGATAAATTCAGAATGTTGTGTCATATTAGATGCGTGTGCGTCGGGTGGATGGTATACGCTGAAGGTAGCAAGGAGTGGCCTTTAGGATTAGAAGCGTGGATTCAGGGTGATCATCGGGTTGTTGCCGCAACAGGGGAAAATCCGTTCCATGACACAGACTCCGAATCCGACCCGGACTGGGCTAACGCAGATTGGGACTGGGACGAAGAGAGGTCCACAAGCGGCACTGACGATGAGGAATAGATACACATTCTGTAGAATGAGAGGCAAGAGCGGCTGCGGCTAACGTCATTGTCGTAATCATCTTAGTGGATTTCGGAGTTTGATCCTGTCCTCCTCCCTGTACCGGGTTATGCCCATTGTATTTCGATAATCATATGTCGCACTGCATAGTGTGACACTTCCACCGATATTGGCTCATTGTCACGTTGTATATGTTCTATACTTTTCTGTTGTGGAATTCCTCATTTTTCGTTTCCACTTTCTATTTCACGTGTCATTGAATTAACCTTGTACAGTGGGGTTTGTTATGGCTAACAGAATTTTATCCCGGTGTTATCATCCTCTGGTGGAGCTCAACATTTCGGACCTCCACATCTTTCCCAGAAAATGACGTCCACTTCCTCCGGTCAATCGAACATCCCGACACAGGTAACACACTTACGCATTAGTATATCAGATCCGTCCTAAGTTCATTTTTCTCAGTCCGTGGTGGATAAGCACGTCGCAGCTGCATTTACATTTTTATATACCTGATTCTAAAACAATGTTATCGGGGTCTTGAACTTGAAGAGTACATCCTCGGGACAGATGCCAGTGAACTCAAATTACCCTCAACGACCTCCGTACTTGCACCCGTGGGCGTCGCAGATGATGTACTCCGGGGCAGTTCCTCCTTCGATTGACTCTTCTTCGCAGTTGCAATATCTTTACCAAGGATGTCAGCATCCATCACTCCAGAACAATTCAGTTCCCGTGCCTCACGTCCGCAACTCCATGTCCCAATTTGCTCCCACGGGCGCCATGGAGAATTACCGACGACTATCGCTAAGTCACAGTCGCGCTATTCAGCAGAACTCCAGTCAATCACATTCTCTAAGCTCTCCTATTTCCAGCCAGCTGCCGAGGTCCCGTGGCGGAGATGGGAGTGCGAGCAAAGACACCGCTAGTGGAAGTAAGGGCCAGGGTAGCGGTCACACAGCTCGCACTGAGGGATCCGACTCCAGGATGCATAACAGCAATCACTCCGACCTTCCGCCAATACCGCAAGCCCCATATCTCCCAGGCAGTACCGTCCCTTGGCCTGGATGGCGTGGTGCCTCAGTGCTATCTCCATTCGACTTCCCACCTCCGGACATGACCTCCCCAAATGTTAGCCAGCAGCAGGTGGTGTTCGAAGCATTGCCCATCGTACCTCACAATCCAGTGGACGTGACGAGAGAGGAGGACCAGGGCATTCGGTACGAAGAATCCAAGAGGACAGCTCAGAGAAGAGCTCAACGAGCCCGGAAAGCTTCTTTTATAGAGAAATCTCAGCAGTGGCCCATGACGATCCAATGCACTGCAGAGGGAGGAATTCCGAAGGACGTCCGACCATTCGTCCACCGGCAATTCAGGGCATCTGCCCGAAGGTTTCTGAAAATGTCCACTATACATTTCAGAGACCATCCGGACTCTGACATCAAAGTGGTAGTAGAAGACATCGATCGCAGATTTGTATTCAACCCACCCTTGCGAGCGGGATATATCATGTGGTTTATAGAAAACTCCTTACGTACATCACGGTATTTATGGCGTAAACATTGGGTTAAAACAGGACGCGGGGAGAAGCATAAGTGGTGTCCCCAGAAGTATTTTCCAGCCCTTGTTAAGTATTGGAAATCTGCCGAGGCCGAGGAAGAGAGTAAGCGCATGAAGGAGGCCCGTAACGCAGCGAAAGAGAAGAAGAGACTACTCCTCGAGAGGAAGGACCACAGTAATATTGCAATTGACGATGCGTGGGATGTAAGAGTATTTTCTAACCCTCATTTACTGGTGAACTTCATTGAAGTTTGGTAGAGACTTCGTTCTTCAATGCTTTGCACAGATGTCTTTGATTTCAGTAATGGACATCTTCTGCTTGAAATCCGTGATGATTGGAAAAGATGGACAGTAATGTCTTGGCCGCGTGTTGTTCCTCCATCGAAACACCTATTCATCAGAGAGAATCCCCACCTTTTTTTGCCTCACC